>OY992534.1:17070120-17670120 GCA_963921185.1 Dasysyrphus tricinctus
TACTTTTTGTTCAAAATTACATTTTCTATTGGAATGGATAGTTCAAAAAATTTTACGAAAAAATTTAAGCAGGAAAAGTTAACAAAAACCAACCTAAAAAAAATAAAAAAATCAAGGATATCTAAATTTTTTAATAAATTGTGCATAACTTTTTTTGAAGCAAAGAAAGGGTCAATATATGCACAGAAAAAATAAAGTAGAGACTGAATGCCTTAATATGGCATGTTCAAAAATTAATATTTGTTCAAAATTGATAGAGATATTCCCAATCAAACCTTATCATTTCTTATAATTTTTCGCAGTTTTCGCCCGAAAGTCCCTTTTTCGGTACAATATGGCAAATTTCACTTTCGTAAGAATGTTCGAAATAAAAATTTCGATATAATATGACATTAGAGCTATAGAGAATTTATAAAAAGGATGTAAGTTCGCAGTTTCGTTTTTCGTCTGTTTTTTAATGCTTTCAGACCTACAGACCGAACGGCTGGTCCGATTAGCATAAGATTTGGTACTAGTTGCTAGGAACGTTAAATTTGTCATAAAGTATCAAAAAATAGGCTTTCGGACAAAAACTGTGAAAAATGATAAGAAATGGTAAAGTTTGAATGGCTATATCTCTGTCAATTTTTAAATAATATGGTCCTTTTAGCATGTCATATTAAAGCCCTAAGACTCCAGTTTACTTTCCTCATGCATGTCTTGAGCGTATCTTTGCTCCGAAAAAAGTTATGCGCACTTTAGAAAAAAAAATTAAAAATCTTTGACTTTTCGATTTTTTTTATGTTGGTTTTTGTTTACTTTTGCTGCTTAAATTTTTTTAAGAAATTTTCCAAACTATCCATTTCAATAGAAAATTTAATTTTGAACAAAAAGTATTATGTGTAAAATTGTCAAATTCGGCTTAGTTTTCGAGTTATACCAAAAATACTGAAAAGTGGCCGGTGTGACCATTCTCTCAGAAACGCATGGGTGAATTTAGTAGCATTTTCGGTTTTAAGCATGCTTATGGGCCAAACAAACATATTCAATAATAAAAACCCTTGCACGTAATTGTTCCTTTTTAAAAGGTCTATTCAATAGGCTATAATAAGATAATTCAAACATAAGTTTTTTTGTTTCTTTAAAATTGTGCGTTTACTGCCTGAACAGAATGCAAGATGCAGCTGGAATAGACGTCAAAAATGCTGCAGTAGATGTCAAAAATGCTGCAGTAAAAGTTAAAAATTGTTCAACTCTTGCAGCTCCGGCTGCAGCATTTTTGACATCTATTCCAGCTCCGTCTTGCATTCTGTTCAGGCAGTTATGGATTTTGATTAGGAGACAACCCCTTGAAAAAATTCTGACGATTGAAAGCAAACTCGGGATTTTTTTGTTCATCAACACATAAATTCGACGCTCGACGAATATTACCTTCGCATTTATCTGGTTTATATCCAGTAGCTTGCTAGTTTTAGTTTTTATCTTTTTATGTGTAATGATCGTCATTGAAATTTAAAATTCATTTCCACCATTGAGCTGCAAACAAACCGAATAATTTCATTTATGTTTCCGTCTATTGGAAACATAAAGGCAATCGCAAATTAAACTGCCCGATGAGCAGACACAACACACAATAGCACATTGCGAAGTGCAAACACCATCAACTCTAGAATCTCCACAAACTTCTCGGTTAACCGGTGTATGAAGTAAATATTTGTGGCCCTTTCTCCTTGACCAGCCTAAAACAACACAACAATCAACGAGCACATAACACAACACCAGAAATCTACAAAAGAAAATCTACAGAATGCACATTCAAAAATGGTGATTTTGGCAAAATACGATAAGTTAGTGTTCTATGGATAAATTATTTATTTACAAACATAAACAACAAAATAAAAATACATAATTATGTCATATATAGCAAAATAATAAAAGGGTAAACAAACAATTCACTGCTCAACAATTTAATTTATCTTGACACAACCCACAATTCTTATTTTTGAGGTTAGAGTTGATCACAGTACACATATCTAAGGTATTATCTTGCGCATGTGGTCCGAAATGAGAACTGTCAAAGAAATTCAAGATAGCAGCCTTACGTGACCTCTTCCACTGTATTACAACAACAACGAAGAAAACAAACACAAAAGGATAATTTAAATAACACTAAAAAAATGTTAATAAACACTAAAAAGCTTGAAACAATTGTGTTTGTGAATAAATAAGTTACAAATGAACACATAACACACAACAAATTTGGATGTTTAACTAGTCGGGGTCACGTAGAGTCGCCATTTTTCACTGATTTTGATGGATGCGCAGAACTGAACAAAAATGAAAACGCTAATGATATTACCTTCAATATGTGTACTGTGAGAGTTGATCATTGAAAGAAATAATGACAGCTGTGAACAGAAAGAGAACCGAACACAATTCATTGGAACGATTGTGTTCCACTTTGGTGAAACGAAAATCAGCTGTTCATTGAAAACGATTTTGATCATTGAAATAATTAAAGTAATTTTATACGAAAGTGGTAATGCAAATGAAATATTTTTTTTGCAAAAAAAATTATTTAAGTAATTTGCTTCAATTTGGTATCTTAATATTATCAACTTTTTTTGTTTAAGTGCCTTAAAATCGAAGGACAAAATTTTCAATGATGATTTTCAATGAAAGCTATAACTGGCGCCTTAGCCGTTCGGACTCGGCAAAAAACTGTAAGTCCCCTCCATTCCTGCCACGAAACAATCTCAGGGTTCCCCGAATTGCTTGAAGTAAAACAAAAAATTATATTTTTTTAAGGACCTAGCTTGAAAAAAAAAAACTTTCAAGTGACTTTTGGTGAAAATTCATAGTTTCTTGTTTTGTATAGCTGAAAAACAGTACGGGAGTTACAGCATCAGCCTTGCATTTTGCATTGGTATGCACTTGTTTTCGATATGCTGTACAGATTGTAAATTTCGTGATATTCGCAAAGATCTTGGTAAGATTACTTTCCAGATGTTAATTTTGACATCGAACGGGTCCATTTATTTATAATAAAAACTCGGCTTAAGAGTGTTCCGAACTGAACAAAACCAGTCATTTGCTAACTTTTTCGTGTGCATATATAAGACCGTTTTTTTCACTTTCATTAGATACTTTGTTTTATAAAACTTTGCATTTTTACTAATTGGTCTTTAGTAGGCGTATTATTGTATTAAACAAATTTGTATCTAAAAGCAACTGATTTTAACTTCTAAATTTACATAAATTTTCTGTCAAAAAGTGCATTTTAAGAATTAAAAATTTCAATATCAAATGATACAAATATGATTACATAATTAATGAAAATCATGAGAGTATAAAAAATTGACTGTCAAAAATGGGTTTTTTTCAAAATCCACAAGCATTTTTATTTTGCATTATTAAAATTTTTATTAGGTACAAAATTAAAAATTTTCTCCAATAGTGGCATAATTAAAATATGGAATTTTATGTTACTTAACCATTTTTTTTGCAAAAAATGCTATAGTGTAGGCTACATTTGCTTTGAAAAACAGCCATTTAAGCCATTTTCTCGATTTCTTAGAGGCTTTTACCAAAATCTAGAGCACAAAACTAAATTTTTTCCAATGATAGCATAGAGAATAAGTTTATCTGTCCATAGACACCTTAATCGCTTTGATCGGACAAGTAAACGCTTCGCAATCTTATTCATGAAATCACCATTTCAGTCCGGAACACTCTTAAGACGCTCAGCATACGAAAAACGCATTTCTGATAGATCTGCAGAGTTCTTTTTCATTAAAATCCGTTTTTATTCCCTGACCTTAAAAAAGATCGGATTGGAAAAAAGTTAGCAAATGACTGGTTTTGTTCAGCTCGGAACACTCTTAACACATGATATTACAACCCTCAACGCCAACCCTAAATATGTGTATTAATTAAGGATTGAAAATATTTTTCGCCCATCTCTTATTTGCAGCAAAAAAATAGATTAAAAAAAAAAACAAAATGCTCGACTGGATCGCACGTATTTACTCTTATGTTCAAGTATCTTAGAATTTTTAAAAAAATATGTATAATGAGAAAAATATTTTGAATCTTCATGCTTTGTTCTTTAAAATGCTAAATAGTTTGAGCTGAAGAATTCTTGAATAAATATGAATTTATGAAAAAAAGGAAAATTCGTTGGAGCGGTTTAAAAAAAGCTATTTTAAATTTTGATATGCAAATTTTAAGTTTTTATTTATATGCAGATAAAAATTAAATTTCTAAAAAAATTATCAGCGCGATTTTTAAATATCGATTTTTAAAAAAATATTTTGAAATATTTTTTTATAAATTCATAAAATATTTTTTTTGAACATTTTGATATGGAATATTTATTATAGTTTTTGAAAGTTTATGTACAGTGGCGTGCACGTAATTAGAAACGATCCCAAAGCCACTTTTCTTTCTTCCATATAGGATGGGAGTTCGGACTAAAAAATGGAGAGGTTTACTGCAGAAACAGAGGAGATACGGAAGGAAGAAAAGTGGCTTTGGAATCGTTTATAACTACGTGCACGCCACTATATAAGAAAAAACTATTGAAATCTGATAAGCCAATTTTGAAATATTCAACTCAAAATCAAAAATAGCGTTCTAGGGAGGTGTTGTTAAAAGTTGATTAGTAGATTGTTTAAAAAAAAATTTGTCTTGCAAACAGGCTCAAAAGTTTCAGTTATGCAAAAAAAAAACGTCTGTGAAAATTTGAGCTCTTAGAATTCATGTTTAGACATGCCTCATCGCAGATTTCTGTTTTTCATACGATTTGTATGGGAGAAAACACCTGTTTGTATTTGGAATTTTGTAACTTTATAATGACAAGTATTTAAACTGGCGGCATACGTTTTTCTGAACGTTTTACAAAAAAGGTCATAACATGTTTTACCGTAAATCCAGCCGTTTTAAACTCATTCCTTAAGACTTAAAACCCTTTTTAGAGGACCAATTTTCCTTTTAAATGGTGCCTAACAATATTACTTCGATTCAATTAATAAAATTATACTACAATAATTAGTCGCCGTCAGTTTAAATACTTGTCATTATTAAGTTATAAAATTCTAAATACAAACAGGTGTTTTCTCCCATACAAATCGTATGGAAAACAGAAATCTGCGATAAGGCATGTTTAAATATGAATTTTACGAGCTCAAATTTTCAAAGAACTGAAACTTTTCAGCCTGTTTACAAGAAAATCGAAAACAATTTTTTTTTTGAAACAGTCTATTGATTAGTGTACTTTTTTTTATTTTATAGCAGACCACTCTAGTATTAGCACACGAAATAGTAGGAATCGTTTTTGAACTAAACAAGATTTTCTTCTACGGTTTTGTTATCATTTGTGTGGAAGGTGTTGTTAAAATAAAAGTAAAATATTTTATTAAGTGTAAAAAAAACCCGTGAAGTACCAAGTTAACAAGTACTATTGAGTTTCTGAAAAAAAAATTAAAGCTTTTTTAAAATCCAAAAAAGACTTTTTTAAAAATTTTGTAATACAATACTATTTAAGCTCTTTGGGATCTTCTGCATAAAAAAAGATTAAAATCAGTCACAGTGCCGTTTTCAACATTGAAAATCAAAAAATGCTTCTCACCCTCACGAAAAGTAATATGTATATTGAATTTTTAAATAATATGTATCATTGTGCTGCCACTTTTGAGAAAAATATGATTTTGTAAAATTGCTAAAAATATTTGTATGGCAGATACCCATATTTTTGGTCCTAAAAAAAAGTATAAAAAAAGCATGTGGGGGACAGATTAAAAGCCACTATGTGCCAAGTTGTAATGTGATTGATGAAATAAAACTAAAACTAAAAAAAAAATGAAAACTAAAAGCTAAAACAAAAATCTATGCAGCGCATTAGGCTCTAGCCGAACGGTCTGGCAGAATTGTGGGAAGCACTTTTTTCATATTTCCTGTCATCATAATGACAAGTCTGTTCAAAACCTCGAGTTCTGCCTGTCATGCCGAAGGTGTGGGTTCGATTCCCAGCCGTGCCACCTAAAAACTGACACCCCTATTACGGTTGTCAAATATCAATTTGATAGTTGATAAATTTAAAATTCAATGTTTAAAAATCCATCTTATAAAAGTTTTGATCATTGAGAATGATGCAGACAGTTGCTAATAACAAGAAAATTAAAAAATATAAAAGAATTGTTGACCAGTTTATTGATAAATTGAGTTTAAAAAAACAATTTTCAAGGTTTATCAAATATCAAATTGATAATTGACAACCGTAATAGGGGTGTGAAATGTTTTATCCGAGGTACGGCGAGGAACTGACAAATCCTCCAAGAGTATACTTGTCATGGAAAAGAGCTTTTCATTTAGCCGTTCGGACTCAGCAAAAAACTGTAAGTCCCCTCCATTCCTGCCACGAAACAATCTCAGGGTTCCCCGAATTGCTTGAAGTAAAAACAAAAAATTATGTTTTTTTAAGGACCTAGTTTGAAAAAAAAACTTTCAAGTGACTTTTGGTGAAAAGTCATAGTTTTTTGTTTTGTATAGCTGAAAAACAGTACGGGAGTTACAGCATCAGCCTTGCATTTTGCATTGGTATGCACTTGTTTTTGATATGCTGTACAGATTGTAAATTTCGTGATATTCGCAAAGATCTTGGTAAGATAACTTTCCAGATATTAATTTTGACATCGAACGGGTCCATCTATTTATAATAAAAACTCAGCTTAAGACGCTCAGCATACGGAAAACGCATTTCTGATAGATCCGCAGAGTTCTTTTACATTAAAATCCGTTTTTATTCCCTGAACTTAAAAAAGATCGAGATTGGTCGCTTCCCAGATATTCGAATACAGCTTTCGGGAATAAATTTTAAATTTAAAACAATTTATTAATCAAACAACCAAACTGTTTCATTCTTTGCACTGGCTTTCATGGAAACTCTTAGCTAAAAAAATATCAGATTTTGAAATGCAAGTTGAACGAAACTTGACGAAACCTTCCACTCCGTAGTTATAGCCGCATCACATGCGGCACTTAAGTGGTCGGAAGAAAACAAGCGAATACACGGAAAGCATATAACGATGACTATAATATTGCGGAGTGGAGCGTTTCGTCAAGTTTCGTTCAACTTTGGTTACGGAAGTGAGGTGCGCTCCGGAGCGCACCTCGATTAAGTAAAACTGACATTTGGTGAAATAGGAGTGCCAAAAAGAGATAGATTATAATTACATTATGTGTGTGTTCCCCTTTTTTCGGTACGGAAAGCTACTTTTCGTTGGTTTTTGACATTAGCTTCAGTGCCCTTCCGACTATTATAGTTCTACCTATAGTCCGAAATAGTGCGAAGAATTTTTGGAACACAACTAGGTAGTTACTTAAAATTTGTATAAAGGTAGAACTATAATAGTCGGAAGGGCACTGAAGCTAATGTCAAAAACCAACGAAAAGTAGCTTTCTGTACCGAAAAAAGGGGAACACACCCATAATGTTACTATCATCTTTCTCTTTTTGACATTCCTATTTCACCAAATGTCAGTTTTACTTAAGTGAGGTGCGCTCGGGAGCGCACCTCACTTCCGTAACCAAAGTTGAACGAAACTTGACGAAACGCTCCACTTCGCAATTATAGTCGCGTCAAATGCTTTCCGTGTATTCGCTTGTTTTCTTCCGACCACTTAAGTGCCCCTCCGAGCATTATAGTTCTAGCTAAAAGCTTGACAAACTGTGGCTTTTGACAGCAAAATGAACATTTGCCAGAAATTTTATGGTAACAAACACACCTTGATATTAGAAGCATTGTATTGAACACGTTCATTGATTTCTTTGACATAATCTTTTCATTCATATGAATATCGGAAAACACTTTTTGCAAAAGAACAAATTTCTAACAAAATTTAATAAAACTTAAACAAATATGTTGCATAACATATCATTGCGTTTCGTGTGTTGACTTTGTCCCAATAAGGGACCACCGTCTCAGCTGCTACACAATCTATCACTTACCTCTGTTAATTCCCAACTTGAGTCGTTGCACAACCTCATCCGATACATCTATTACACCTGACGGTGTTGGATTATCCATGGAAACACTACGAGTTTCAGCCGATGATTGGTTTGCACCCATTTTTGCTAACAAATTTTTCTTAATAATTGATGGTAAAACACAACACCACCATTCACTTGGTCTCTTGACAGAGCCGGGAAAACGCAAAAATAACTTTTTAATAATATTGTATCCCTACACGAAATTATTTGCTACGGCCACAAGACTAATCCAAAATACTTGTCAGTTGTCATCCAAAACCAGAGAATATCAAAAAAAGATGCCAATTCTCGGCTGTCAATTTGATTTGCCTACAAGCTGAAACTAACAGCTGTGATGATTAGATTTGCAAAGTATTAGTGAAAAGCAGTGCAAAACGCACACATAGAATCAACTAGTCATTCAGCACCACAGTACACATATTAAAGCCCTGGTCAAACAGAGCGCGGTCCGGCGATCTTTGTAAAAATTTACAAAGAAAATTTGACCGTCGCGTTCTTAATTTCCCAGTAAAGTATTGACCGTCCCGTCGGACCGCGCTCTGTTTGACCAAGCCTTAAAGGTAATTAGGCCTATTCTGCCACATCTGTTATTCTGCTATGAATTTCCTGTTATCAACCATAAAAGATTTTCAACATAAAAGATCTTTTATAATTGGTATTCAGGACTTCGACCTTTTATGCATTTCTGTTATGAAACTTCGAAAACGAAATCTGTTACCAAACAGACCTAAAATCTGTTGTCAAAATCAGCTGATCTGCTATGAATAAAAATTTCGTTTGACAAAATAATTAAATTGGCCAACATTTATTTGCATTTAATTTGTTATTAAACCTTTGCTTGTATTTGAAATGGAATTGTAATATTTGTGGCACGCGTAAACTTTGCAAGTTTTGTGAATTAGATTCAAAGTGACTAGAAGATCAAAGTGACTACTTGTTTTAACTTATGTCGAATTCCTTACAACAATTTCAAATCGATTTTTTTTGTTGGTTGTAAGGAACACACAAAAAATCAAATTTTTCGTGTGGGATTGTGGGTGTGTCATTTGACAGTAGCTTTGAGGCAAAAAAGTAAACAAACTATGCGCATACAAATTTGTTACAAATATTCCAAAGTGCAGTTAGATTAAAAACATATACATTTCCAGGAAAAGTTGCAAAAATAAACAGAAAATAGTTATGTGGCCATTAAAGTAAAAAAAACAACCCAAATTCATCCAAGAAACACATCATTCGAGAAACACATCGGCGAGCGCGCGATTTATATCTTTAATTGACTTTGGGCACTTTGAATCGAAGTTAGTTGATATTTTTATAACTTCTAACTGACCATTCACTATTTTTGATGAATTAAAATTAGTTTTAATTATTTATTTGCTTTTAATCTATTTAAATGACCGACGAACACTTTAGAACATTTGTTAAACCCGCCGCAAAGTACTTTCAACTCCAGAGAAATGTCAAATCTTGTTAGTGTGTGTGAAATCGATTTGAAATCTTGCTGAAAATGCAAGATTTGTTTTGACAGAATAAAATCGATTTTGTTTAGAAAAAAATCGATTCTGTTTAGAAAAAAATCGATTATTTGGTTGTAAGGAATTCGACATTAAGTTCCATCCAGTGATCTGTGTTTTCGTCTTCAAAATTGTTTTTGTTTTTATTTTCTAATTTGTTAAATTAGTCTGTATTTCAATTTATGAATAAATTGATTCGTCTGGAAAATAGAAAAATGGTTCACCAACATTTGTTTGCATTTATTTTTTTTAAGATTTAACAAGTGTATAGGTATTTGAAACCAAATTATTTGTGTTTCGCGTGAATTGTTGCATTTTCCTTATTAGAATGCTTTCCTCTAATTTATCCAATTTGAAAAGCTGTATGAGATGTAAATCAGGAACATCAAGGGGATTACTTTTTTATCTTGGTTCCATTTAAGTGTTCTGTGCTTTCATAAACAAAAATAATTTTGTTTTATATTATACATATGTATGTACATACTACAAACGTACTTCTTCTTTCTTACATTTTTCACCTTTTAAAAGAATTTATTTGACGAAATAAATGATAAATTTTCCATGTTTACTTCATATTCTTGCGTACTGCTGAAATCTCTTATGATAAAAGTCAAAAAAGTTTGTCTTTTATTCTTTTATGATTTATAACAGATTTACTAACAGATCTTGGCATGCTGAATACCAAAAGAGCTATTCATAAAAGATTTTTTCAGAGTTCGAAAATTTGACAAGTCATAACAGATTTCTTAGCAGATTTCATAACAGATTTGGCATGTCGAATACCAAAATGATTATTGATAAAAGATTTATTGACAGCTCAATCTTTTGTATGGAAATTCATAACAGAATAAGAGAATAGCAGAATAAAAGATCTCGCCGAATAGACCCAAAATATCATTAAGCTGGCCATACACGATAGAGCCATTTGGCACGGTGTCATTTGGACGGAGTCCATGTGGACAGGGTCCAAATGTGGGTGCCATACACGACCGATCCAGAGCCAATTCTGACAGTTTGCTTCCTTTCATCAGCGTGTTCAACGAACAGGTCGACTAAACTTTTCATGACAGCTGGCCAATAAGAGCCATAAAATATTCGTGAATGCGAACATTAAGTTTTGCATTTTGATTTTTGAACACAACAAATATAAAAGATGAAAGTGTCATGTGTCAAGGAGCGTCTCCACAAAAATAAATTTAAACAAATAAATAATAAAATAAAACCAACTGAGACAATCAAAAAATTGGTGTTACCACCAAGTTTATAGGCTAGAGTTATAGCTATTTCACGAGAGCCATCTCGATCATCAGACTCCTTTAGTGGTGCTTAGTTTGGTTATGCTCGTATTAATTGAAAAACTCTTTGCCGTCATATGGGAGCGAACCATGAACCTTGCGATTCAGAGGCCCATGCACTACACACCGCGCCACTGAAGCCACATGGTTAGCTCTATCCCAATGCAGGTTTCGTTGTTTATCAATTGCAACAGCGACTAGCATTTTTATTAACACACACAAGTTGTTGTTGTTCATTCAAAATTATTCATAATAAACAAAAATATAGTTGATTTTTGGAATTGTTGCTGAAATTTTTTTTAGTGATTCGAGAAAGGTATGCTTTATTTTTAAGTGAAGTTGGCACTATTGCAAATCTTCTAAAAGTGCCTCTACACTATCCCACAAAGCATTAACACATGTCAGAATAAAGTGGGAAAGAATTTCATACGACTGCCAAATTTGTGTGATGGTCCCTGATCACACGTGAAGAAATTGAAGCATTTTCTGCGATTTGTGACGGTGAGAGGGGGAACTTGCAGAAGAGGGAAGGGGATGAAATATTTTAAAATATTTGAAAATATTCGGTGTAGAAAATTGACGTTCTCTTTTGTGTTGATTTTCCTATCCAATCCAACCAATCAAATCGTGTCTTTCATTATGAAAATACGAAAAACACAAAGAGGAGAACAAAGTCTGCAGAATAATTTTCATCACATCTGAACACTTTCGTTCTTCACGTGTAAGCATCCACATGAAAATGATTTTCATATATTGCTTCCACACTTGCATCAAAAAAATCAGTTTCACCATAACCTCAAACGCCCAAGTGGGATAGAATGTGTGATGGTTTTAGAAATGATCTTAAATATTTTCAGGTATAAACACAATATGTCAAATCGTGTAGGATGCGATGTCAAGTTGTGTGTGATGAAATTTCATATTTTGCTTCCACACTATTATACATGACTTTCTTCACACTTTTTTGACATGTATTAATACTCAATGGGATAGTGTGGAACGGCTATAAGCAAACAGAAGTTTTTGGCTCTCTGTGTCCCCACACACTGCAGAGCCGAGCCATGGCTCGGTGGCTCGGGCTCGTGGATTTCGGACTGTCTGAATATCCAAATGGATCGGCCGAGCCAAACGGAGCCACTTGAGTTTCCCCACACACGATGGATTTTGGCTCGGCGCCGGTCCATTTGGCTCTTTGGCTCGGTCGTGTATGGCCAGCTCTAGCGTTTTAATTTTTGTTCAGTTCTGCGCATCCATCGAAATCAGTGGAAAATGGCGAATCCCGTGACCCCCACTCGTTAAAATCAAAATTTGTTGTGTTTTATGTGTTCATTTGTTACTTATTTATTAGCAAATTCAATTGTTTCAAGCTTTTTAGTGTTTATTAACACTATTTTGTCATGCAAACAACATTCCTTCCTGGTTTTTGGTGTTATTTAAATTATCCTTTTGTGTTTGTTTTCTTCGTTGTTGTTGTAATACAGCGGATGGGGTCTAAGGCCACAGTACACATATTTAGGCCTATTCTGCCACATCTTTTAATCTGCTATGAATTTTCTGTTATCAACCATAAAAGATTTTCACCGTAAAAGATCTTTTATAATTGGTATTCAGGAGTTCGACCTTTTATGCATTTCTTTTATGAAACTTCGAAAACGAAATCTGTTACCAAACAGACCTAAAATCTGTTGTCATAATCAGCTGATCTGCTGTGAATAAAAATTTCGTTTGACAAAAAGTAAAATTGGCCAACATTTAATTACATTTAATTTGTTTATTTAACTTTCACCTGTATGGAATTCTTATATTTATGGCACGCGTAAATTTTACAATTTGTTAATTTGAATTCAAAGTGACTAGAAGATCAAAGTGATTACTTTTGTTTTTAACTTATAGTTCCAACCAGTGATATGTGTTTTTTCTTTCAAAAATTTGTTTGTTTTTATTTTCTTGTTTGTTAAAATAATATTTATTTCAATTTATAAATAAAATGATCTATCTGAAAAATCGAAAAATGATTTACCAACTTTGTTTGCATTTATTTTTTTAAGAAAACAAGTGTATTTGAAACCAAATTATCATATTTGTGGCTCGTGTGAACTTTTGCATTTTCTTATTAGAATTCTTTCCTTAAATTTATTCAACTTGAGACGCTGTATGAGGTGTAAATCAGGAACATCAAAGGGATTACTTTTTTACCTTGGTTCTATTAAGTGTTCTGTGCTTTCATAAACAAAAGTAAATTTGTTTCTACTTTCTTATTTGTTTTATTAAATATGTATGTAGGTACATACATACATACATACGTACTTACATTCCTCACCTTTTAAAAACATTTATTTGACGAAATAAATGATAAATTTTCCATTTTTACTTCATTTTCCTGCGTACTGTAGATTATTTTATGATAAAAGTCACAGAAGTTTGTCTTTTATTCTTTTATGATTTATAGCAGATTAAGTAGTAGATTTTGGCATGCTAAATACCAAAAATGCAATTTGTAAAAGATTCTGTTATGAGTACGAAAGTTTGGCAGTTCATAACAGATTTCTTAGCAGATTTAATAACAGATGAAGCATGCCGAATACCAAAATCATATCTCATAAAAGAATTTTTGACAGCTTAAACTTTTGTATAGAAATTCATAGCAGAATAACAGAATAGCAGAATAAAAGATCACGCCGAATAGGCCCAATCAAAGGTAATATCATTAGCGTTTTCATTTTTGTTCAGTTCTGCGCATCCATCAAAATCAGTGGAAAATGGTGAATCCCGTGACCCCCACTCGTTAAACATCAAAATTTGTTGTGTGTTATGTGTTCATTTGTTACTTATTTATTAGAAAATATAATTGTTTCAAGCTTTTAGTGTTTATTAACATTATTTTGTCATGAAAACAACATTCCTTTCTGGTTTTTAGTGTTATTTAAATTATCCTTTTGTGTCTGTTTTCTTCGTTGTTGTTGTAATACAGCAGACGGGGTCACGTAAGGCTGCCTTCTTGAATTTCTTTGACAGTTTTCATTTCGGACAACATGCGCAAGATAGTACCTTACCCAGCGGCTCCATTGGCAATATTTGAGACAGTAAATTGCCTCACTCATTGCTATTGCCTTTAATAATGCAAATGGAGACGCTTTGTCAATGGCAATGGCAATATTGCCTAGAAGATGAGAGGCAATTGATTTCCATCTTCAAGGCAATAAATTGAGGAAAAATGGGATTCCCCGTAATTGTGAATGGTTTCTTTATTGATTTTTTCAATTAAATCGTAGAATATGAGAACGCACATAACAAAATATAGTGAATTAAAATTAAATTTTATTAAAAACAGGGGATTTGAACAGCATTTGCAGTCAAATATTTCTATACACACATTTTATAATTGAAATTGCCTGGCAATGAAAGTGCCCACCCAAGCAATAAATTGCCATTCCTATTCCAATTGCAATTGCCTCAAAAATTGCCAATGGAGCCACAGCGTTAGATATGTGTACTGTGACGTAAGGCTGCCATCTTGAATTTCTTTGACAGTTCTCATTTCGCACAACATGCGCAAGATATTACCTTAGATATTTGTGTACTGTGATTCAGCACATCATTCAGCACAGGTCTTGTTGTTGTTGCAATTCACATCTATTTCTTCCACACAAAATGAAATTACAAATACAAAATGAAAATGTTTTGGGGGGTGAAACGTACGAAGGATTGGCTTCTTTATTTGATATTCTCTGATTATGGCCTTTTTGATTGGGGACAGAGTGACAGTTCTTGTTCTGAAAATAAGAGAAAATTGTTCTGGATTTGATTTCAGAATCGAAATGGGAAGCGTTCATACGTATCGAATCGGTCTTCCGAATTGCCAATCGAAAAGGCCATTAGTGAAAAGCAGCGCGAAACGCACAAAGAAGAAGAGTAAAGGAACTGGCATATCGTGGAAACAGTGAAGCATTTTTCAAAATAGTGTGAGTTACACAAACACAATTGCATTGTCCCAGGGTCGCAGTGCAGTTACACGGCTGAAGGCTGGGGTGCCCAGAGGAAGCCAGATAAAAAAAAATAACATTGAGATGCTTCCGTCATTTTTCCGAGCTGTAGAAAAGTGTACATAGATTTTACATCATAAAAATAGTGAAAAAGCCTATTGAACTGAATAGAAAAGTGAAATGAAAGTTAGGCCGTGTGCCAATTGCGTTAAAATCCTGGTTAAATTTGATCCCATGGCTAAATTTTGACATTACTGAGGTGAATATAGACTTCAAAGCTTTAACCTGCTCAGGAGCTCGTAAAAATTTTAGTCGGTGGTTAATTTTTGACATGTCTATGGGCGCGTTCGGCTGCGTATCTAAAGCGATCCGGATTTGTTTGTGTTGTTGTAAACCATTGTAAAAAAAACAGCTGATGTCAGCTGATGCAAAAACAACTCAAGGTATCTGAAAATTTTTTGGATTATGGATAGCCTATCGTTTAGCCTGCCGAATAATAAACTATAATAAACAATAAATATTTTATTTTGCTATCAAGAAGTTATGAATCCTATCGGGAAAGATGAAAAATGGAAAAAAGCTAAAATTAAATGAAAGGATTAAGAAATATAGACAAAGACCCTATAATAAATTTAAGTATGCACTCAAGAAGGAGTTTGAATAACTTGAGATAAATCCTTGATAATGTAAAAGAATCAATAAAATTTATTGAAAATACTTTTTCAGATGATTCATTCATTTTGCAAACTGAATTGTTTGCGAACTATCATTTCTGAGAAAAATGCAACAACAAAACTAATGAGAAGTGAATGTAAAAAAAAATCCCATTTAATCCAATTGACACGGCAAAAACCTTAAATTTTACTCATCTCTATAAAAAGGGATCGCATTTAACTGGGATCAAATTTAACCAGAATCTTAACGCAATTGGCACACGGCCTTAATAGTGAATACTTTGAAAAACTTTACCAATAAGAAATATATAAAAATATGTGGTGCTGCATTAAATCATATAAAAAAGCCTATAATGCGATGCACGAATTTTTCTTTTTATAGGTAGGTTTTCTATCATATTCTACTTAATAAAGTGATGTTTTTTACCACAACTTACTTCAAAACAGAAATAAACACTTCTTGACAAAGATATAAAACCAACAAGACAAATAGGGGCAACAGCAGAAGGGCCTTTAATAGCCCTATTCTGGCAACCTCACTAATACCTCACAAGTCACAATAACCTCATAACTCGAGGTGAAGTTGATTTTGTGACTTTTTTCGTATTCTAGCAAAAACCTCACAACTTGTGACCCTCATAAGAACTTCAAAATTGTGATGTGCTCTTTGGCAGATCATAATTCACTAAATTGATATTCTGTCACTCAAAACTATATAAAAAAGTAAAGGAAAATGGAATTGAATATGATTTTGGTGCATCTTTTGGAAGAAGACTCATCTAGAAATGAAAGGTAAAAATTAACACACATTTTTATAAAAGTAAATAACTATACCTATGTTTTTTAATAAATATTAATAAAACTCTAATATAACACACCGTCAGCTATGCCTTACCTCTTTCCATTTTATTGTAGGTCTTATGGGACCACCCATCGCATTCAAGCTTTCCGAGAGGTCATTCCATAAGCTTCTCACCCGCTGAGGGATTGTTGGGTCATTTTTATTTGCCAGGAGTTCGGGATTTCTCCTGGCAAAGTCTATAAAAAAACTCCAGCTGCCCCGCGACGCTCGTTTATTTATTTGTTTATCTTGAATACAAAATAATAATTATAAGATATAACTACCAATGCTAAAACATTTCAACGAATTTCTTACCAATAGATTCCATTATAATTAAATAAAATATTTTTTTTTCTTCTTTTTGAAAATGATAAACGAATTTGTTTTGACAAACAGCTGGGCGAGTTCACAATAAGAAAATCACCTTCCTGTGGTGAATTTTTTTGTGAGGTTTCTTATGAGGTTTTTCACAGAATACGAAATTGTGACAACCTCATAAGAAACCTCACAAAAACAACATCACAAAAAATTGTGACTTGTGAACATCACAACTCCAGAATAGGGCTGTAAAAATATTTTATTTAAAGCGTTAAAAAATAACTGCACTATGGGTGCTCAACGCGTTTGAGCGCCTTGCCATCACCAACAAAAACTAGATCGCCCCTGTGCGAGAATTTCTCATTTGACAGATGAGTCTCAACGAAATCACTGGATTAAAGTATATTGTAATAACTTTCCATATTTGAACTATAACGACTCCGAAATGCAAACAAACGGACACAATAAATCTTACTGTCGCAGTGCAAACATACCCTTAATAGCTATAATTATAGCAACTCTCAAACGAAGGAAGCGCCATCTGCCGGATTATAGCAGATTTACCAGCTGTCAAATAAAAGCTTTTGGAAGGGAAATTATTGGGAAATTTCCCCTACGGAAAGCTCTGGAAACAGAGACCCAGAACGTTCTCCTTATTTCCAGAATTTGGAAAATAAGTATAAAAGGCACATGTTTGAACGTTAGCGACACAGTTTGTTTTTAATCGTGAATGAATAAAGTTGGTTGTAATAAAAGTGAAAAGTAAAGTTGGTGAATTAATTTCAGTGGTGAATAATAAATCGTTTTGTAGTAAGAAAAGTAAAGTGTTTTTATTTTGTAAAATAAATAAGTGGAAGTTTTGAATAAAGTAAATAAGTTTTATTAACGAACCTGAGAAAATATTACATTGGTGTTAGAAGTGGAATAAAACTTAATTTATCTGTGCACTCAGTAAATTTATTGTGTGAAAAGTAAAAAAAAAAAAAAAGACAATGGGTAAATCTTTGAATGATTTAAATGTAGTGGAACTCAAGGCAGAACTGAATAGGCGAGATCTTCCTACTGCTGGAACAAAGAATGATCTTATAATTCGTCTGCAAGAAGATTTAAGAAAATGTGGAAAAAACCCGGACACGTTTAAATTCGATATTGAAATGGAAGAACAGCAAGAACAAGTAAGTACATCGGGCATGACCAATATGCTGTCTCAGCTGCTCGCAAAATTTGAAGAACAAAAGAATCGTCTAGAACGCAAAGCCAAGAACAACGTAATGAACAAAGGAATCTTCTGGAACGTTTCGAACAACAAAGTCAAGAGCAGAAGAATCTTCTAGAACAACAAAGCCAAGAACAACGGAATGAACAAAAGAATCTTCTCGAACGATTTGAACAACAAGGCCAAGAGCAACGTAGTGAACAAAAGAATCTTCTCGAACGATTCGAGCAACAAAGCCAAGAACAAAAGTGTCTATTGGAAAAACAGACAAATATGCTAGAATGTAAGTTAGATGCCTTTGACAATAGAATTATTGCCCTTGACGAGCGTGTCGATAAACAATTTTCTTCTATCAATAAACAATTGTTAACTGTCGATCAACAATTGTCTAATGTCGATAAGCAATTGTCGACAGTAGAATCAAAGTTCGAAAAAGTGGAAGATAAAATCGAATCCATTACTAAGGAATTGGACAAAGTAAGAAAAATGAAGGTTCGAGAAAGTTCTGGTGACTGTCCTAGGAGAAAGGAGATGCATCCCCAACCTTCGATGGACAAACTTCTTGGTCAATCTACAAGAAGCAGTTTGAAGCAGCCGCAGCAACAAATGGCTGGGATGAGGAGGACAAATACATAGCTCTGACGCTTGCCCTCAGAGGAACTGCTGCTGAACTGCTGCAAACCATACCAGCAGATAAGAGTGGCAACTTCAGTGCTCTTGTTCAGGCCATTGACAAACGCTTTGGAGATGGCATTATGCAAGAAGTCTTCCGTTCAACTCAATACTAGAATCCAAAAGAGGGGAGAAACTCTGCAACAGCTTCAAGCAGACATCGAATGATTGGCACATCTGGCATATCCAGCTGCAGGAGATGAAATCATCAACCAATTCGCAACAGAAGCCTTTGTTCGTGCTGTATCTGACATCAACCTTCAGCGAGCAATTCGAACAGCTGGAAAACGCACACTCCCTGAAGCATTGGCGTTCGCCCTGACTATGGAAGCAGCAGAACAGGCTTCTCAAGGAGTTCATCGGGTAATAGAACTAGAAATTGAGGAGTGTTCTTGCCAGAGAACTGCATTCCAAAGGAACCAGCGAGATGGACCTGCTCGATGCTGGAATTGTAACAAGACCAGACATCTTCAACGCCAGTGCAGATTGCCACCTAGAAGACCTGCATGTCAACATTGTGGAAGCAGAAACTTTAACAACAACAATGTCAATACTCCTACTCGCCCCGTTTCTCAACCGGGAAACGAGTAAGAACCAACTTCGAGGGGCAGAAGCTGGTTTCTGGTATCGATGGCCCCAGAACCACCATCCAGGTCTCACAGACGAAACGAAACAACAAAAGTCTGACTGTGGAGGCAACACTAAACGGCAAGAAGCAAGTGGCTACGATCGACACCGGTGCCACTGCCTCCATTGTTCGAAAGGAATGGGTGAAGATGACGTGGCTACATAACACCAACGCCTACTGTCTGAAAACAGCAACAGGAGAGGCAGCCAGAGTGTACGGGGAGGTTCGTCTTACGATCCGTTTGGCAGAACTGGAGTTTTCACATCTGTTTCTGGTAGCAGATATATGTGATGAGTGCATCGTTGGAATCGACTTCATGAAAGAACATGGAGTAATTCTTGATATCGGGAAGCAAGTTCTTAAGTACCACAATGTGGAGATTCCTATGGTTTATGGCAACGAAAACTCATCAACACTAATAACTGTCATTAAGGAAGATATTTGCCTGCCACATTCTTCAGAAGTGTTCGTTTGGACGAAAATAAAGGGTGATTTGGGTAGCCATCGATATCTAATGGTGGAACCAGACTCTGAGCAGTCTTCCCAAAACATCATCCTTGGGAAGACACTTGTGGAACCAAAGAACAACATGGTGCCTGTACGCATACTCAACATCAAACCGTACGAAGTCAAGCTTAGAAAAGGAGAAGTTGTTGGAAGGTGTGAATCCGTATCCGCAATAACTAAAATCATAGAAGCTGACACACACAAATCTGTGGACCCTGGGAAAGTGAACTCTATGAAGGCAAAAATTCTGAAGTCATCCAAATTAAATGAACGTCAGCTTAGTGTTGCTGGAAGCCTCCTTCACGAGTACGCTGATATACTATCGTCACCCAGTGGGCAGTATGGTCGCACAAAACTGGTGCAGCATCGAATCGACACAGGAGACGCGAGACCTATTCGACAACCAGCAAGACGTCTCCCATTAGCCAATCAAACCGAAGTTGCAGAGATGATATCGATAATGAAGAGAGATGGGCTAATCGAAAACTCTAAAAGTCCTTGGGCATCCCCAGTTGTTCTTGTCAAAAAGAAGGACGGAAGTACTCGATTTTGTGTGGACTATCGGAGGCTGAACGATGTGACACAGAAAGACAGCTACCCTCTGCCAAGAATTAGCGATACTCTGGATGCGATGGAAGGAGCTGAATGGTTCTCAACATTGGACCTAAAGAGTGGCTACTGGCAGGTAGAAATCCATCCAGAAGATCGAGAAAAGACGGCTTTCTCCACAGGAAATGGTCTGTGGCAATTTAAAGTGATGCCTTTCGGACTATGCAACGCTCCGGCAACATTTGAGCGTTTGATGGAGTGCGTTTTACAAGGACTTACTTGGAAATCTTGCCTAGTCTATTTGGACGATGTCATCGCTTATGGTAAGACATTTGATGAGCATTGTGGAAACCTTAAGGCCGTCTTCCAGAGGCTTCGAGAAGCAAACTTGAAATTGAATCCAGACAAATGCGAATTTTTTAAGTCTGAGGTAAAATACTTGGGACATATCATCTCTTCCCAAGGAGTGAAGACTGATCCTGAAAAAGTTGACACTGTAAAGAATTGGCCAACACCACAGGATAAACATCAATTCCGAAGCTTTCTTGGTCAAGCCACGTACTATCGACGATTTGTGAAGGATTTTGCTGGAATCGCGAAAAGTTTGCACCAGCTAACAGAGAAAGGCAAACCATTCAAATGGTCAAGCAGATGTTCTCAAGAGAATAGTCGTTTCAACTTTTGCTCCGAGTCTTTTGTTAATTCCACATAGTAATCCTTAATATAAAAATTCAGAAAATTTTTTAAGTTTTACTTTAAATTGCATTGATTAACTCAGCCCTTCAAGACAAGTGTTTTAACATATAAATATTAGTTTTTATTGTTTTCTATCAAATAATCGTCTGAGTTATAACAACAAATTAAAAAAAAACCAAATGTCTACGAATCGACGTAACAAAGGCGATCAAGGTGCACTCTCAAGCACTCCGTCTAAAAACAACAACATTGACCTAGCTGAATTATGGGTGCGAATTGAGAAGAGATTCACCGTATTTACGGATACTCTAAATGCCAAACTGTCTCAAATTTCTGCCACCGAAGAAAGAATTCTCACAAGAATGACGGAATTGGAAACCAAGTTGTGCGGCAAAATAAATGAACTGCAAACCCGATGCAACATACTTGAGTCTCGAATCGACTTGCTCGAACGACAACAAACCAACTCTGATGCTGTGCTGGTAGGTGTTCCTGCCTCAGACAATGAAGATCTTAGAGAAATTATCAATAAATTATGTGATGCTGTCAAAGTTCCTACACCACCAATAAAAAACATTTTTCGAGTTAAACCATCTAATCCAAATGGCAGGCTTACGTCATATGATGGCACAATAATAGTGAAGTTTGAGAATTCATTTGACAAAAACAGCTTATTAAAAAGTTGTTATGCACGCTATACTCAAACAAAAGTCAGTTTGACTCTTCGTGACATAGGGATGGACTCAAACCAACAAATTTACCTAAATGATAGTCTCACAAAAAATAACTACGCAATACATCGAAGCGCGCTGAAACTTAAAAAAATACAAAAAATATCCGCCGTCCGCACCATCAATGGACAAGTTTTTATACGAACCCTCGATGGTGAGTCCAAGCTTATCACCTCTCATGAAGACCTGGAAAAGTTCTAAATTATGATGCTGCTTTATTTAAAATTATTTTTAATCTTTATTCAATTTTTTTGTTATCTTTGTTTTTATTGTATGTAATTACTTCCTTCCCTGTTCCTTCCAATGGTACCTCCATATTACCGTTCCTTATTCATCTCAATATCCCATCATTGTTGTTGCGTTTTCTGATTTGTTGTTCTCTTAAGCGTGGTACACATTATCAAACCTGAGTGTGACGCATGTTGGATATCAAACCTGCGTGAAAAGCTTCGCGTACACACTTATCAGTTATGTTGGGCGTCAGGCAAAGAAATTCCACTACTCTCAGAAAATTGTTTCTTTTTATTTTGAGGCTATTTCCGCCACGAATCGTGTTAATTCTTTTTTTTACATGACACCCACGAGCTTTTTCCTATTTTGTTTGCACTTTTTCCGCTAATTCACTATGAAAATTCGTGTTTTGTTCCGTGAATGACGGCTCATGAATGAAATTGTGTACACATCATCGAGCAACCACCCAACAAACCGAGGGTTGTCACGCAGTATCACGCTTTAAGCGTGGTACACATTATCAAACCTGAGTGTCAGCCATGTTGGATATCAAACCGAACTGACAATGTGTACACGCTGAATGATGGTTTGACACTCAGAACTGCCTGCTCACAAAATTTTTTGATACTGCGTGACAACCCTCGGTTTGTTGGGTGGTTGCTCAATGATGTGTACACAATTTCATTCATGAGCCGTCATTCACGGAACAAAACAAGAATTTTTATAGCGAATCAGTGGAAAAAGTGCAAACAAAATAAGAAAAAAGCTCGTGTGTGTCATGTAAAAAAGGAACCAACACGATTCGTGGCGGAAATAGCCTTAAAATAAAAAGAAACAATTTTCTGAGAGTAGTGGAATTTCTTTGCCTGACGCCCAACATAACTGATAAGTGTGTACGCGAAACTTTTCACGCAGGTTTGATATCCAACACGCGTGACACTCAGGTTTGATAATGTGTACCACGCTTTATTATCTTATGTTTGCTCTTCGTGTTGTTTTTACTCGTTTCTATTTGCAATTTGATTAATGCAAATCGCTGCGCTTAGAAATATGAGGAATCGTGTTGGTCCGGTGGGGAGTGGTATGAATAACATGAAGCTGATGCTACATTTAATGTGTCAAAACAGAGCGGGAATTCGTATATGTCATTTAAACTCGCAAAGTGTTGTAAATAAAATCGATGAATTGCGAAATATATTTGAAGAGAGTCTTATGGATATTATCTGCATATCTGAAACTTGGCTTAAATCTAATATGGTATGTGATATTTTCAAATTGAATGGTTACCGATTGTTTCGTGCTGATCGTACAGTAAAGCGTGGTGGGGGAGTAGCTATGTATGTCAAAAACAATTTCAAGTGTAAATTAATCAAGCAGTCCACCCATTCAGACGTATCGGAATTCCTTTTTGTGGAGATTTCGCTGGATGGTAATAAATTTCTTGTGGGTGTTATGTATTTAGCACCAGACGTGGCGAGTGCCTCTTTGGTTAAAAATTTTCTTGAGGACTTTGGTTCGTCATACCAGAAATTTATTTTCTGCGGTGATCTTAACCTGGATTTTCTAAATGGACACAAAAATCTTATACCAATGATAGAATCCCTAGGGTTTCAATTTACCAATTTAGACCATCCTACTCATTTTTTACCAAATAAAACGCCATCGCTTCTTGACGTCTTTCTGGTATCCCAACTCGAACTTGTAGATCATTATAGTCAAATAGGTGCACCAAGTTTCTCGCATCATGATTTAATTTTTCTGGTTGTAAATGTATTTCCATCTAAAACTGCTAAAACAATAAGTAAGTATCACGATTTCTCTTCATTGGATATGGAGTCTTTGTTTTCTGAATGTCAATTTCTAAATTGGAATACACTGTATTGTACTTCAAATGTAAACTTACAAGTTTCAGTTTTTAATGAAAATATAAATTTTCTTTTTAATAAATACGTCCCTTTAAGAACAAGAATGGTGAAAAACGTCAATATTCCTTGGTTTACACAACAAGTTAAAAAGTCGATCGATATTAGGGATATTCTGTTCTATAGGTGGTGTAGATATAAATGTCCACAGATGCTCTTTGAGTATAAGCGGGCTAGAAATGCTACAACCTCCTTAATACACAAATCGAAAACACTTTATTACAAAAACAAATTTTCCACAGATAAGTCTAGTGCAGCGTTTTGGAGAACTATTCGTGAAATAGGAGTTAATAATAAAACCACTAAATGCGATCATGATATAGATATAGATCTAAATGAGCTAAACGACAAATTCATTAATTCCTCGACTCAAGTAAATAATCAAATTGATTATTCTGCATTTAGAAACACTTCTCCTCGCACCCTGAGAAAATTCTCTTTACAGTGCGTTGATAGTTTATCTGTAGGAGAAGCAATCCTCTCCATTAAGTCTAAGGCTCAGGGATTGGATGGAATCCATCCATTATTTCTAAAAATTCTTCTGCCGGTAATATATACAAAGGTAACCCATATATTTAATAGTGTTATTACAACAAGCAACTTCCCCGATCAGTGGAAAAACGCAAAAATGTTGCCACTACCAAAGTCCTCGTCACCAGCAAGTACTGAGTTTAGACCTATTGCTATTCTGCCTTTCCTAAGTAAAGTGTTTGAAAAGATAATAACATCCCAGATGAAAACCTATCTGGAAAATGAAATGTTGATAACTAAATATCAATCAGGTTTTAGAAGCAAACACAGTTGCACTACAGCGGTACTTAAGGGTAGTGATGATGTCCGCTCCGGTTTCGATGATGATAAGGTTACTGTATCCGTATTTCTAGACTTCTCAAAGGCTTTTGATTCAGTAAACCACAGTATTCTTTTATATAAACTGAAGAATCAATTTGCTTTTGAGGAGTCTGTGTGCAGTCTTATGACTTCATATCTAGAAAATCGTAGACAAGCCGTACATTATGAAAATAGGGCATCTTCTAGTTTACCAGTCCACTCAGGAGTTCCTCAAGGATCCGTTTTAGGGCCTCTTTTATTCACGCTATTTATAAATGATATTTCAGAGAATATCATTAATTGTAAACATCATATATATGCGGACGATGTTCAAATTTATAACACCTTTTCTAAAACTGATGAATTATCTGGTGTAACAGCCCTTAATAACGATCTAAGCTCAATTTCTACCTGGTCTCAGCGAAATCAACTAAATCTGAACCCATCAAAAACTAAAGCAATCAAAATGCAAAGATATCCAGATGACATGAGCACTCCCTTATTACATGTTAATAACTCTCCTGTTTAATTCGTAGAGACATTTAAAAATCTTGGTATACATTTCAATGTTCGCCTTAGCTGGGATAATCACGTGAACCAAATTGTCTCAAAAATATATGGCATCCTTCGAGGCCTTAGTCCAACTAGACAGTATCTGCCAACTAATGTTAAGTTAAAATTAATTCGGTCTTATGTTCTACCTTTAATACTTTATGGGTGTGAAATTTTTTCAAATCTTGACTCAGAGTCAATAAGAAAATTAAATGTGGCGTATAATAACTGTGCAAGATACATTTTCAACATAAGAAGATATGATCATATCTCAAACTATTCCAGAAAGATTGCAGACTGTCCATTACAGTCTCTCTTGGAATATAGAACTCTCGTTGCCTTATTTAAAATCATCCAAAGTAAAACACCGAATTATCTCTTTGAAAAGCTTAAGTTCGCGCGTTCTATAAGATCTTTATTGCTTATACCCCCTAGGCACAGGTATTTAATAAGCAGTCGTCAGTTCTTTGTTCATGCTGTTCGCCTTTGGAATCAGCTTCCTCATAACATGCGAAGAATAAGCTCACTGCGTCAATTTAAAGAGCAACTTTTCGAACGCTACGCAAACAACAGCAACTAAAATCCCTTTCTTCCCTACTGTATTCCTTTATATCCTCTCCTTTGCTCTATAGATTAAGATACTTATTGTCATTAGAAGATAAGAATATATTTTTGTTAAACCTTTTATAGCCTGTATATGATCAAAAGTCTAAAGCTTAAATGTACAGTTGATTTGATAAATAAATAAATAAATAAATAAATAAAATAAAATAAAAGTCCAGAGTAAGATGCAGCAGTATAATGTGGGCACGCCTTTTGAAAGAATTGCAATAGACGTTGCAGGCCCTTTTCCAGAAACCAGAAGCGGAAACCGATTCATCCTGGTAGTAATGGACTACTTCAGCAAGTGGCCTGAGGCATTTGCCATCCCAAATCAGGAAACCAAAACAGTCGCGGATCAGATTGTTTTCAACTGGGTAAGCAGGTTTGGTGTACCTATGGAACTCCATTCAGATCAAGGGAGGAACTTCGAGTCCAAAATCATTCAGGAAGTTTGTACACTCCTTGGCATTAAGAAGACGAGGACAACACCGCTTCACCCACAATCTGATGGGATGGTTGAACGATTCAACCGGACCCTTAAAGAACACCTTTCCAAAGTTGTAAGCGACAACCAACGAGACTGGGATCGGCATATTCCGTTATTCTTGATGGCCTATCGAAGTGCGGTACATAGCTCAACAGGACATACACCATCAGAAATCCTGCTCGGGAGCACAATACGACTACCAAGTGAAATCAAATTTGGATGTTCTGCAAATGAGCCACAAGGAATAGACGACTACGTCGACAACCTCAAAGAAAAGCTAGTTGACATCCACGAAAGGACAAGAGCAAATATAAAGCTATCAAGTGACCGGATGAAAACACGGTATGACACAAAAGCAACAACAACAGGATTCCAAGCGGGAGACCTTGTGTGGTTTTATAGTCCCCACCGTCGGAAGGGACTTTCACCCTAGCTTCAACAAAATTGGGAAGGCCCTTACATTGTAGTAACACGAATAAACGATGTCGTCTACCGCATTCAGAGAGGATTAAGAGGCAAACTAAAAGTAGTTCACAGCGACCGTTTACATCATTATAATGGTGATGGAAGTGATGGATTTGCTCGGGACGATCAATCCTAAGAGGGGGGCAGTGTAATAACTTTCCATATTTGAGCTATAACGACTCCGAAATGCAAACAAACGGACACAATAAATCTTACGGTCGCAGTGCAAACATACCCTTAATAGCTATAATTATAGCAACTCTCAAACGAAGGAAGCGCCACCTGCCGGATTATAGCAGATTTACCAGCTGTCAAATAAAAGCTTTTGGAAGGGAAATTATTGGGAAATTTCCCCTACGGAAAGCTCTGGAAACAGAGACCCAGAACGTTCTCCTTATTTCCAGAGTTTGGAAAACAAGTATAAAAGGCACATGTTTGAACGGCAGCGACACAGTTTGTTTTTAATCGTGAATGAATAAAGTTGGTTGTAATAAAAGTGAAAATTAAAGTTGGTGAATTAATTTCAGTGGTGAATAATAAATCGTTTTGTAGTGAGAAAAGTAAAGTGTTTTTATTTTGTAAAATAAATAAGTGGAAGTTTTGAATAAAGTAAATAAGTTTTATTAACGAACCTGAGAAAATATTACAATATTTTTGTTTTCAAAAAATTTGTTACTTTTATAGCAAATTGCGATAAAATATTAATTTTTAAGTATTCTAAGATAATTTATTAACCTAAATAACATCACTTCACATCACTTTATATGGAAATATCAGACAAAACTAACTTATGAAATAAAATATTTGTATACTCCTTAGTACAGGCGTTTTTAAATATGCAAAATGACAGATGAATCTTGAATTTTGTTTTTTTTTTTTTCAATTCTTGCTGCTTCACTCACGTACACTGTATATGTGATGTACACCACTTCCTTACTTCTTCTTCTATGAACGCACACATAGAATCAACTAGTCATCAGCACCACAGCACACATCTCTCAATATCAATATGTGTGCTGTGATTCAGCACATCATTCAGCACAGGTGTTTTTGTTGTTGCAATTCACATATATTCTCCAACACGAAATGGAATTACAAATACAACTATGTTATCAAATGGGTTTTGGAGGGTGAAACGTAAGAAGGATTGGCTTCTTTATTTGATATTTGTTCAGTTTATATTTCATGAGCGCTCACTGAGCTGACGGAGCAACACATTTTTTTACTTAGTATTTGACAGCAAAACTGGGGAAATTCTCTGAGCCCTCAGAAATATAAACTGGACAATTCTCTGTGCAAAACCTTCTTAGTTTCACCCTCCAAAGCCTGTTTGGTTTTACTCTAGTTTTGTTTGCATAGTCATGTGAAACGGAATTAGAAACGTAACGAGTGCGACGAAGAAGTAAGATCACAAAAAGTGTCCATGGGTGCGTATTTTAAATTTTCCATCTTGTTGGCAAACCAGTATTCGATTTTTGAATTTTGTTTTAAATAATTTATATCCGTACAGTTTTTATTTCTCACACAAATGTCAGCTCCAAATATTAATTTGCCTCCAATCAAAAAAACAATAGGCCATCACTTACCCTGAGGCCACACGAGCGAGTAATCGCTAGCGAATCTAAACCTTTCCTACTCGCTAGTCAACTACTGGCTTGCCTTTTTCGAAGCCAGTTGAGAAGCGAATGATTTGACAATGTATGTACCCAATTCGCTAGCGAGTACTCGCTCTTGAATTGAATTGAATTGAATTGAATTTATTGAGAGATTGAGACTTAAGATACATAACAAAGTGAGTACAATTCAAAAACTATTTCTTAACAATATGTTATGCTATTGCGGCTATTAAGTATTGCCTGCTTTACCCAGCGGCTCCATTGGCAATATTTGAGGCAATTACTTGCCTCACTTATTGCTATTGCCTTTAATAATACAAATGGAGACGCTTTGTCAATGGTAATGGCAATATTGCCTAGAAGATGAGAGGCAATTATTGATTTCCATCGTCAAGGCATTAAATTGAGGAAAAATGGGGTTCTCCGTAATTGTGAATGGCTTCTTTATTGATTTTTTCAATTAAATCGTAGAATATGAGAACGCACATGACAAAATAAAGTGAGTTACAATGAAATTTTATTAAAAACAGGGGATTTGAACAGCATTCGACTGCATTTACAGTCAAATGTTTCTATACACACATTTTATAATTGAAGTTGCCTGGCAATAAAAATGCCCACCCGAGCAATAAATTGCCATTCCCATTTCAATTGCAATTGCCTAAAAAATTGCCAATGGAGCCACAGCGTTTTAAAACAATTGATTGTGTAGAGGACACATGAAAGAAAGTTCTTTTTAAAGCGAGAGCGCTCTATATAATTTTATATGGAACGTGTAGTGCTTGAATGCACGTGTGATTTTAACATACCTACAAACAAAATTTTTTCTAACGACCACGTTCAAAATTTAAAACAGTAATTGGTTGGAAATGAAAAATTTAAAAAAAAGTAGTTGGTTAATTATTCGAAAGAATATAAAATTACACAGATATGCACTGTTGTTTGTTGGATTGTTGATACAGGAGCGGTTGCTAAGCAGACTGGATCTGTCTGGGATTCCTTTTTTCTCGGTAAACAGGTAACGATGTACTCGCTCGTGTGGCCTCTGGGTTAAATGTCACTATGCCAAAGTCTTGAGTTTGACGTTTAGAAATGAACAAGAAATACGCTGATTGCACGGTTCGTTTTTTCGGTCATTTCGTGCTTCGTTTTTTGACACATTGGGAAATATAGGGGAAATGAAGTAATGAAAGATGTTCAAAGGGTAGACATGGTGCATTCAAGAGGACACAAGCGTCCACAAGCTTTTTTTCAAAGCGAACCTCTGTCTATCAACTCCTACTCTCACCTCCAAGTGGTGAACATCGGGTGCCTAATACCTTTAACTGAAGATGGGGTTCCAATCCCTGTGGACGGTTTTAGGGGGCACCAAACGAGAGAGGGGGGAGGACTGTTCCCACTAAGGCACTTCTCCTGTATCCAGGCAGCAGCGGAAGAATTCACCAGATGGAATCAACGGCGGCGTCTACAGTTCCAGTTAGGTTGAACTACTTAGTGAACACCTTATATGGGCTACTACGACATATTCGTAGCTCAGGCCTTTAAGGAGCGGTGTATCCTAAGGTATACTAAGGGTCTGGTGCTCTAGATTGGGGGTTGTGCGTCGGGGTAACTTCCCTACCACAGAAAAACAAACTGGTTCCGAAACGACCACAAGCCTCGGATATGGATGATTTTAATATTGACGACCCCAGCAAACGAAACAAGGACAATGAATTTCGGATCTGCACGTGGAATGTCCGGACCTTAAACAGGCCACGTGCAGCCGAACAACTAGTGGAGAGCCTGGATAGGCTAAAGGCTGACATTTCAGCCATCCAGGATGTGCGATGGGATGGAGAGGGCATACGAAGGATGAATTCGTGTGACATCTACTTCGGCGAGTGCTGCAAGGAGCAGGGTCAGCGGCTTTTTGGGTGTGGTTTTGTGGTGAAGGGAAGACTTAGGCAAGAAGTTATTGAATGGATTTTTCACGTTGTTGCTAAAGTGTTAGATAGTGGTTTTCTGAAATCATAATTAATTAGACACTTAAGAGTCACTATAAAGTTGCAAAAGTTCAAAGTCACAAAACAGCTGCAATTCTGTTTTAAAAAACAGCAACATTGCAATAAGGTTACATTGAGACACATGAATTACAGCTCAGTTACTATTAAGCCATGCCTATTATATTTTAGTCTTAAAAAAAACATCAGTGACGTAAATATAACAGAGATGGAACTCAAATAAATTAAAATTAAATGAGAGCATTCAATAACTTTGGAGCTACCCTTCTGAAACTAAATTTTTGAAGTTCTTGTTGCAAAATTAAAATCTGTGCCCCTTGGGAAGTCTTAGGCTTCAGAAATGTAAGCGAGCGCCTGGCCACAATCCGCATCAAGGTGAAATTCAAAAACATGACGTTGATCTGTGCTCATGCCCAAACGGAAGAGAAGGATGACTCAACCAAGGAGGAATTCTACGATCTCCTTGAGAGAACGTATGATAGGTGCCCCAAGTACGATTATTCTTGGCGACTTCAACGCCAAGATCGGAAAGGAGGGCATCTTTGGTTCGATAGTCGGAGGACACAGCCTGCACGACAACACTTCCGTTAACGGACTCAGGCTGATTGACTTTGCGGCGGGGTGAAATGTCATCATAGCAAGCACTCGATTTCCACACCTCAATATACACAAAGGGACCTGACGGTCTCCGGATCAACGAACCGTCAACCAGATTGATCATGTTGCGATAGACGCAAGACATGCTTCCAGTATCCTTGATGTCCAAACGTTCCGAAGTGCCAACATAGACTCGGATCACTACTTGGTGGCAGCTCAAGTATGAATGCGGATATCTATGACGCCACAACAACGAGCGGATGCTGTGAAAAGATTTAACGTCGCGAAGTTAAAATCGCAAGAGATCGCCAGGACTTTTGCAGACCGCGTTTCTCTTTCTCTTAATCTCTCAACAAGTCGGCCAACAACATCATCTGCAGAGGACCAGTGGAAACACTGCCAAAATGCCATCAGAAGTGCGGCCACTGAAGTGCTGGGTTTCACTAGACCACCAACGAAACCTCTGGTTCGATGAAGAATGCAGGCTGGAGCATGTAGCAAAGAATGAGACCTACCAATCAATGCTGCAGACTAAAACCAGAGCTGCTGAGAGAGCAGCCCGGGAGCTCTACGGGCAAAAACGAAGGGAGGAACGCCGACTTCTCAGGAGGAAAAAGAGAGAGCATGCGAAGCGGGCGGTCGAATCTATTGAGGACTGTAACGGCTGGGGGGATGTTTGAAAGTTCTACCGAAGGGTAAGGCAATCTTGATCGGCCCCTATCAGTGTGGTTTTAGGCCCGGCACACCTCCTATGAGTTGACCTTGTCGTGGTGGGGGTGCTTACGTGGGGTTCTCCAGCAATCCAGCTGTAGAGCCACACAACCAACATAACTCAAAAAAAACTCAATGTTGGAAAACTTGAAAAGAAATATGGCCAGTAGCAGTATGCTTACAGTGTAGACGTGTTTTAAATCGCTCCTGACATTTCAATAAATTTAACCGTGATCTGCCTAATGAAGTAAAGAATTAAAATTTGAATCTTTCTTAATTATAATTTTTAGTTCACAATTGTAATAATTTTCAATTAAAAGTGCTTCTGATCATTTCAAAAATCAAAACGAACAATTATTATATAATTTTGTGTGTAAATCATCTTTTAAAGTTTTACCTCTCACTATGTCTGTCTCTGAGAGCAATTCTACCACAATTTCATCCAACACCACACACATCACTAACAACTCAAACACATCGAACACCAAACACATCACTAACACTCCCAACACTGCAAACACCCTCAACACCACTAATACTACCGACACCAACAACACCAATAATTCCACCCACACCAATAGTACCACCAACACCAATAATACCACCAACAACACCAACATCACCAGTACCATCAGCCTCATAAATACTGCCAATACTCCCGACAAACCATCAGCTAAACACAAAACTGAAACTAATATGAAAAAAGTAACCACCAAAACCAACAAGGCTAATGCTAAAAATGCCAAAAATGCCGCCACCAAAATCCATTCCTATTCCACCAACACCCCCAACACCCCCAACACCGCCAACACCGCCAACACCGCCAACACCGCCAACACCGCCAACACCGCCAACATAGCCAGCACCACCAACACCGCCAACACCGCCAACACCACCAACACCGCAAACACCGCCAACACCACCAACACCACCAACACAGCCAACACTTCAAACACCGCCAACACCACAAACACTGCAAACACCACAAACACCACAATCACCACAAACACCGCCAACACCATCACTTACACCAACAATACCACCAATACCAATAATAACACCAACATCGCCAATACCACCAGCCCCAACAATGCCATAAATATTGCCAACACTCCCAACTACAAAACTTCAACAATCAACAAAACTGAAACCACCATGAATAAAATAACCCCCAACAATTCCAGAAACAACAAGGCTAAAGCTAAGGATCCAGCCTCCAAAACCTATTCCTCCTCTCCCAGTCCAGCCACTGCTGCAATTAATTCTACACGATCTAAATCGAAGAACCTTCAAGATAATGCCTTAACTCCGAGGAAAATCGGAGAGGCGGCATCATCTGCATTTACATCCTCTTCTAAACCAACAAGTCGAACTATCTTGCCTGATAATTTTCGTGAATTCGAGTCCAGCTTATTTGCCAAATTCAAGAATTTGCTCTCTATTCTTGAAAAAAATATGAAAGATGAGATAAATGAAACTATAACTGCCTTATGTAGTCGAGTGCAGCAATGTGAGAGAGACATTGCTAGTTTGAAGCAAGAAAATAAAAAAATCAAAGAGCAACTTGAAGATTCTCATCGTCAGCAGCGGCTCAGTGATGTTATTGTTTGTGGTTTGTCACACACAGTAAACGAAAATCCCATCAATATTGCTAAAAAAATAGCTAATAAGCTTCAACATACGATGACACCTCATGTTGATGCTTTTCGCTTGCGCTCACAGAATCATAACGACACTGTTGATAGCCCGTTATTAATAAGATTGTCTTCTCCTGCTGAGAAGAAAGCACTACTCTCTGCTTTCCAAACAAATAAAGGTTTGACAGTTTCTCAACTTTACAACAATGATGATTTCTCCCATACCACTACTTACGCAAACATCTTGAACCGACGCATTTACATTAACGAAAGCTTAACACCACAAAACAGCTCGTTGATGCGACATGCTATTCAATTAAGGAAGGAGGGAATTCTTTTCTCTGTCAGATCGAAGAATGGTTTCATTTTTGTGAAAAAGAGTAGCGACGATACGGAGATCAAAATTCAATCGAGTATGCTATCAGCTATAGCAGACACTCACCCACACCCGACACCGCAATTTTGAATGTCACCAGGAGCGGATTACCATGTAACTATTTAATCTTATTTAGGTACTTTATATACATAGTTATAAGATAACATACAATTTTTGTTTTCTTTTTTTTTTTTTTATTTTGCTTTTTTGCTGTAAAGCCTGTTTAATTTTTGTTTTCTTTATTTTTTTTTCTAATTTATTTGTATTGCTTTTGCCTATTTTACCTTTTGTTTTTAATAAATAGTGGGTGGTGGGTCCCATTCTTGATGACATGGATGGTATATCAGTAAAATCTGTTTTAAAAATACTATCAAGTGCCCGTGAAGGTTTCAAGGTGTGTTGCATTAATGCTCGTAGCCTTAATTTACATAAATTGGATTTTTTGAAGTATGTTTTTGACTCATCAGGGGTAGATATTATTTGCATCACTGAGACATGGTTTAGACCAGATATTTCGAGTGGTGTGTATGATATTAAAAACTATAATTTATTTCGAAATGATAGAGTTACCGATACAATAGGTGGTGGGGTAGCAATTTATTGCAATACATCACTTAATAGTAAGATTCTTTGTAAATCAGAGAGTGGCGGCATAGAGTTTCTTATTCTAGAGGTAGGCGATGGCAATACAAAGAGTGTCATAGGTGTGGGTTATAATCCTAATAGAAGTATCTCCCCTGATCCCTTATTTTCAGCTCTACAACAATTCTCTGCCACCTATGAACATATTATTATCTGTGGGGATTTTAATGCAGATCTTTTGCTTTCGGATACTCGGGCCAACCAATTAAGAGATGCAATTGCAGCAAATGGACTTCATGTCTCTAACAGTTATGCCACTCGCTTTTCTCCTAACTCAACTCCTAGCCTTCTTGATCTTATGATTGTCTCTGATCTTTCGAATGTTTTCCTACAAGACCAATTATCTTTAGATGGTTTATCTGACCATGATCTCATTTTCTGCACCTACAACATTGACTTCTCACGTGTGCCAACTCCGTCGACATTTCAATTCAGAGATTTTAAATCAGTTGATAACTTTGCTCTGCAAGCTGATGCTAATGAGTTCCCTTGGCATTTATGTCAAAACTTCGCAAATTCTACCGAAAAAGTTGATTATTTTCAATCATTGGTTATTGAACTATTTGAAAAACATGTTCCTCTTAAAACGGTGTCAGTTCGAAGCAAAAATTGTCCCTGGTTTACCTCTGATGTTCAAAGTTCAATCAAAAATAGAAGAAAATCTTATTTGAAATGGAAGCTAAACCCTACTAATATCAATTGGGACTTATTTACCCGTGCAAGAAATTATGCAACATTTGCCATTCGCAGAGCCAAAAAACGATTTTATATGTCAAAGTTGGATACCAAGCAGTCGTCTCGCAAGTTGTGGAGCAATCTTCGTTCAATCGGAATTGGTAAAAAGGAGATTGTTCATAATTTTCCTGATCCAAATGAACTAAATATGACTTTTACATTGAGAGACATCCAAAGTCTGGATTTTGTGCCTAACGATCGAATCATCTGTGATCCATCCATAGTGTTTGAGTTCGATTCTGTCTCAGAATCCGAAGTTATGGAGAGCATTCGGTCTATTAAGTCTGATGCTCTTGGTGAGGATGGGGTGCCAATTTGTTTTATAAAAATGATTATAATACCACATGTCTTGAGCGTCCTGACGCAATTAATAAATTTTTGCATTGCGTCCTCTTCTTTCCCAGAAAGCTGGAAAATAGCTAAGGTAATTCCTGTAGCAAAAAAGTGTAATCCTTCTTCATGCTCTGATTTCCGTCCAATAAGTATTCTTCCTTGCCTGTCAAAAGTCTTTGAGAAAATTCTAGCCGCACAAATATCGAATTACCTTAAAAGGTTTAATTTACTGTCGCCATTTCAGTCTGGTTTCCGAGCAAATCATAGTTGCCAAACTGCGATGATCAAAGTCCTTGATGATATAAGGTGTGAATATGATTTGAACCATGTAACTATTCTCTGTCTGCTGGATTTCTCAAAGGCTTTTGACAGAGTAAACCATGAAATTCTTTGCCAAAAACTTAAGTTTTATTTTGGCTTTCATTATAGAGCTGTGCGTCTGGTCAAGAGTTATCTGTACAATCGCTGCCAAAAGGTCAAGATTGCTCAAGTAGAATCACAATATTTGAATCTGCATATGGGTGTACCACAAGGTTCTATTTTAGGGCCTTTATTATTTTGCATATTTATAAATGACCTCCCTTATGTTTGCTCAAATGTATCGCTGCATCTATATGCAGATGATGTACAGATTTACTTGTCCCGGCCGATTGGTTTACAGGAAGATCTTATATGTAGGATGAATGAAGATCTTATGGCAATTTCCAACTGGTCCATTAAAAATGGACTAACATTAAACCCGGTAAAGTCTCAACTTATTGCAATATCCAAACAGCACATTGACACCTCTCTCTTGCCCCCAGTTTTGCTCTCCCAACTCCAGCTTCAGTTTGTGGAATGTGTTACCAGTCTTGGTTTTAAAATCAATCGGTCACTTTCAGCCGAAAATCACGTAAATCTCATAGTCGGAAGAATCTACTCTGGACTACGTAGACTTTGGCCATTTTCAGCCATAACTCCAGTTAATACAAAACTAAGACTTATAAAAACCTTACTAGTGCCTTTAATCGACTATGCCAATGTGGTTTATTGTAAGCCTGACTCACATTCTCAACATAAAGTCCTTGTGGCTTTTAACGACATGATAAGATACGTGTATGGTCTCCGAAGACACCAACACATCTCACATTACCATCAACTGGTCCTTGGATGCTCACTACAGCAGTATCTTGATGCTAGATGCTGTATATTCTTGCATAAAATTATACAAAATAAAGCACCGCTATACATTTATGATAAATTTCAATTTGCCCAATCTCTTAGAACTATCAATCTCTTAGCACCGACTTTCAACTACTTGAATTCTTCACGGCTCTTCATTGTCCATGCAACCAGGCTATGGAACTCTCTTCCTCCTACTATTAAAAGAATAATTGGTGAAGCAAACTTTAAAGTGGCAATCTTTTCTTATTTTCGCTAAAAAAGTAAATGTATAATTTCAAAACCTTAAAATATAAATTTAAACAGGTTAAATAATTAATTAAATAATTAAACAGTAAAATAAACATATAAATTAGATGAAGGAAAAAAAAAAAAAAAAAAAAAAACATATATATATATAAAATATTATGTAAATAATAATACTAATAAAATTATATGTAAATATTTTATTTTAGATTAGTTTTTAGTTTAATACATTGCTATCATTATCCGTATTGTTAAGTACTATAAAAGACTACGTCTTACTTGTACAATGGTTTTTAAATAAATTGAAATTGAAATTGAGAAAAGTACGAAGAAAGAAGAAAAACGAACGGGGATATACGTTCAAAAGTCGGCAGGTGTCACGACTGCCAGCGAGGGCTTGGCTTCAGGTGAGGATAAGTCGCCAGCGATTAAAGAAAAAGAAAAATCCATAAGCAAAGAAATAAAGAGCGGTAGGACTGTTGAGCCGACCATCATCCCAGGCACTCCTGGGAATGATGGAACGACTCACAATGTAGACCCTATTACTAACAAAGGAGGAGGTGTACCTCCTGCTAGTACTACACACAATCCGTAGTCACCCAACTAACAATTTTTCTTCTATAAGGTTAGAATTTTCAGTTTATTGAAGTTATTATTTCTATATGCCTTGTATTGAGTTTGTGTACCGAAAATTCAAACTTTCAAAGCTACAATTTCGTTAACGGCTTCTTTAAAACCTATTAGAAATAGAATTTAAAATTTATTACAAGAACAAATGTTCACAGTTTCGTTAAAATTTCAAAAAAGCCACCTGAAATTCGATTGTAGAGGCATGAGCAATAAAAGCTTATAAATAGCTTCCATCAAAAGGCTCTATCAACGAGTTTGTATTAGACCTGCTCACAAAATCCTTAAAGACGTCATACATTTTTTTAATCAAATCGTAAAATACTAAGATTCAGTAAGTGTTTTGTAGTCATAAATCTGATTAAAGCATAACTTATAGCAAATAGATACGAAAATTGTATTTTGATAACTTTATCTCAAAAAAATTATGTCAACTTCTTTTTTTTGTATAGTTCCTCTAAAAACAAGCCCAGTTCAAGTTAACTTCATGTATTTCTTTAAGTTTGGCTCAGCGAAATTATACTAAATAATTTAATTTGTATAACTTCTTTTAGCACAAGCCCCACAAGAGCACAATTTTATGTACAGAAAGGCGCACAAACTAAAAGCATTTATTTCGATATGCTTGTCTCAGAGAAGTTCTGTTTACTTATTTGATTTGTAGAAGTCCTGTGAACACAAGCCCGAAGCAAGTATAACTTTGTTTTCTGTCAGTTGTTGGCGCAAGAAGCATATATTTCGATTAGTTTGTCTCAGAGAAGTAAGGTAACTAATTTTATTTGTATAAGTCCTGTGAGTACACGCCCAAAACAAGCATAACTTTGTTCACTGTCAGGTGCAAGCGCGAGAAAAATATACTTCGTTTAGTTTTTCACAGAGAAGTTCTGTTTAATTATTTGATTTGTGGAAGTCATGTGAACACAAGCCCGAAACAAGTGTAACTTTGTTTACTCTGCCAGGTGCAGGCGCTAGAAGCATATGTTTGCATAAGATTGTCTCAGAGAATTGAGGTAACTAATTTTATTTGTAGAAGTACTGTGAGCACAAGCTTGAAACAAGCCTCCTGTTAAATTTATTTGTGTAAGTCCTGTGAGCACACGCCCGAAACAAGCATAACTTTGTTCACTGTCAGGCGCAAGCGCGAGAAACATATATTTCGTTGATGGGGTTTTCCATTGGTAAATTCAGATTTCAATAAAAAAAATTGATTGTTTTCGTTGCCAATGGAATGCAATTTCAAATTGATTTTTTTGTTGTCAATGCATTTGTGTTATTTCACGTGTATCTCATTATTCGTACCAATTTGCATCCCTTTGTCCTTTTTTGGCAGTGTAATATTAGCTTCATAAATTTACCGATTCATTTAAAACAGTTTCCTTTTTCTATTTAAATTATTTTCTTCGCGATTTGAGTTCAATTTTCACAACCAAAATAAAATAAACTCATCAAAAACCACATTAGCAAACTGACAGCTCAAAATTGTTTTGGTATTAGTACAGGGAGGGGTAAATCTTCAAAATTGATTTTAAATCAAAAAATAAATCAATTTTTTCGCTCAATGGAGCACAAAAATTGATTTGGATCTGTCAAAATGTTGATTTTGGCAGATCCAAATCAAAAATAAATTGATTTATTTTACCAATGGAAAACCCCATTAGTTTTTCTCAGAGAAGTTCTGTTTAATTATTTGATTTGTGGAAGTCTTGTGAACACAAGCCCGAAACAAGTGTAGCTTTATTTACTCTGTCAGGCGCAGGCGCTAGAAGCATATGTTTGCATAAGATTGTCTCAGAGAATTGAGGTAACTAATTGTATTTGTCAAGTACTGTGGGCACAAGCTTGAAACAAGCCTCCTGCTAATTTTATTTGTATAAGTCCTGTGGAACACGCCCGAAACAAGCATAACTTTGTTCACTGTCAGGCGCAAGCGCGAGAAACATATATTTCGTTTAGATTTTCTCAGAGAAGTTCTGTTTAATTAATTGATTTGTGGAAGTCTTGTGAACACAAGCCCGAAACAAGTGTAACTTTATTTACTCTGTCAGGCGCAGGCGCTAGAAGCATATGTTTGCATAAGTTTGTCTCAGAGAATTGAGGTAACTAATTTTATTTGTAGAAGTACTGTGAGCACAAGCTTGAAACAAGCCTCCTGTTAGCACAAACACAAGCACAATTTTGTTTTTATAAGTTCATGTTCTCGTTAATGTGATATTTGGCAACTAATATGAATGTTTTAATATAAAACAACTTAACAAAATAAAATTCATTTCGAAAAAAAACAGATGATCACCACATATAATCTGGGTGGTGCATTTCATCTGGAAGCTAAATCGAAGCTCCAGACAAGCTAACTTCGGTTTCAAGTCGTTCCGATTTGAAACTGTTTAATTATATTGAAGTATAGCTCTATGGATAAGGCGCCTGACTACCAACCGGCACATCCCAGGTTCAACTCCCATAATATCCACCAAATAAGTAAAAGTTTTAAATCTTAATTATAATATTTGTACATTTAATTTCAGAGATAAATAATGCCTGGATGTATAATAAGGAGGAAAATGGCGAAATAAAATTAAATAAAAAGCATTATCTTATTTCCTTCATTAATCTTTTGATAATACTCCGCTTGTGCCTGCACAAAACTTCGAGAAGCTATTTAAAAGGTTTTGTAAGTATTATCAGATGTTTGAATCAAAAATAGCTTTTGAAATTAATTGCTTCCTAGTGAGTGCAAAAGCCTGTATACGAAAATATTGTATGCTTTCCCAGAGCTTCTTGATCAAAACAAAAGCCTGCAATACACTTTTCTGGGAAACTAATAACCTTTAAGACTTGCAATTTTCAAATATTGTTTGTTTTTATAAGGCTTTAAGGAAATGTATTGAGTGTCTCCAATCAGCTTGAATATGACTGTTTGAAAACCAAAGTTTGTTTCTCTAAGACTTTAAAGAAATGTAAAGAGAGTCTCCAATCAATTTGCATATGACTGTTTGAAAGCCTGTTGAGCTTCTCAAGTGGGCCAAATGTGCTTTTCTATGGCCTTATAGAAACAATTTTGCTGAATCGGAAATTGCTTCGTTAGTCCCTTATAGAAGTAAAATTGTTAGTTGGGCAGTGGGTTTGCCCACCGTTGGTAGTGGTGAGACTGCGACTGTCAGTCTCTCTTCTGCTGGTGGTGGTCTACTCCCAACGGGTACGGTAGAAAAAACACTCCATATACAAAACTGTGGGAATATTGCCATGACGCTTGGCTGTATTACCACTCCTTCAAAAAGACCTCTCACGGGTTCGGAGGGGGCTGTTCTGGCAAGTAAAATATCTGCGACATGCAATATCACCTCTGGTCAGAGCAGACCCCGTCCGAACACGGTGGAGGGTTCCCTCCCTGATGGCAGACCTGTGACATACAGCTCATCTTCCACCAGCGAGAGAAAAAAAAATGCCTCACGTGGCGAGAGACGGGCCGCAGAGAGAATAGTGAAAGTCATTGGAAACATCCCATTGACCGATCTAGACTCGAAGCAATCCGCTAAACTCGCTTGGGCCAAAAGCACCCTTGCTAAACCAAAGCAAAGGCTTCACGTCAAAGCGACAACGGTCTGTAGAGGGAGCCACTCCGGACCCCAAAAAACCAAAGGTGCATAACACCTCCTACACCAAAAAAGACTTATCCTTTAGTGACGTGCTAAAGGATAAGACTATTGCAGCTGTTATCGACAAAAGCAATGTGGATGGTATGATCTCTTCTGATCAATGGACGACGGTCTCAAATAAACTACAGGAGTCCTACTGGACTCTTGTAATGGAGAACCCGGGTGAGCCTGTTGTGTGTGAGGATGCAGGGTGGCACCAGGGTCGGGCCAAGCTCGTCACCTTTGATGACCAGAGATCATACGATCTATATAAACTTGCTGTCAGTAGATTAGAGGGGCTATGGCCTGGCGCTAAGCTTGAAGTCGTGGCTAAGGAGGACATTCCTTGCAGAGCTAGAGCTCGCATAAGAATCCCAGCAAATCAAACCTGCAAGGATACCATTCTGAAGATGATCAGGTACGGTAATCTATCTCTCCCTACTCACGACTGGAAGGTCGCGAAGCTAGAGGATCCAGTTGGTCCTTATAGATCTGCTATCATAGTACTCAATAAGGAATCTCTGGCTCCTCTAGTGTCGACTCAAGGTGTCATTAGGTTTGGATGGACTACCGCTATCCTGAATGTTTATAAAAAAGATGAGGAAACACCTCCACCTCTACCGCCACAGATCATATCTTCAGCAGAGGAAAATACTCGCTGTATCGACCAACCAGCAATGGAAGTAGATGCACCGGATACTTCCAACGTGAGGATATGCTCTCCTAACCCGCCTCCTGAGGCTCCCAATGTTGACAGCTTCTCTGACATGGAGACTGATCTGCTCAGTGAGGATGATCTCCTACGGTCACCTTCTGAGTCAGAATCCGAAGAGGATTTAGACAAAACCGTGGTGGGGGCTGATCTGAAGAATCGTAGTGATGATGCTGCAATTACTTCAGATTAACCTCCAGCACTCAAAACAGGCTTCAGCCTCCCTTCTTCTCCGCATTAATAGCAATGGGGAAGATGTCGTCCTGATCCAGGGACCCTGGATTTACGAATCCACAATTCATGGACTCAGGAATTCTGGATACGACTTGCTGCATGTATCGGATAAAGGTGACCCTAGATCCTGCATATTGGTAAGAAGTAACACTAACGTATATTTACTCCCTAATTACAGCGATAGAGACGTAACCGCAGTCAGACTCCAGACTGATAGAGGTACGTCTGCGTACCTCAGCACCGACCACCTTGGCCCTCTCCCTGGCGACACGCTAAAGAGGTTAATCGCCGATGCTGAACGGCAAAAAGTCTGCCTCATTATTGGATGTGATGCTAACGCCCACCATACAGTTTGGGGTAGCTCTGACATAAACGATCGAGGTGAGTCACTTTTTGATTTTATTCTAAGTACTAACCTCATTGTAAGCAACATCGGTAATGAACCAACATTCATAACCAGAAACCGGCAGGAAGTATTAGACATTAATCTTGTCTCCGACTCGATTCATCAAAAGATCACGAATTGGAAAGTATCAGAAGAGCACTCTTTTTCTGATCACAGGTATATAAAATTCAATCTAAACGATGAAACTACAAAAAAGATAGCTTTCCGGAATCATCGGAAAACTAACTGGGTAAAATATAGAGATACTCTTAGCAGATTAATTAAACCTGACCTTCTAAGTATCCCCGTAAGCAGAAAATATCTTGACAATAAAGTCAATGATCTTACCTTAGCTCTCAACAAATCAATGGACATATCCTGTCCTCTTATTCAAGTAAGAGGAAAGAAGAAGCCTCACTGGTGGAACCCAGTGCTGGAACCGCTCAGAAAAGAATGTAGCAAACTTTTCAACCGAGCTAAATATTCCAAAGAAATTTCCGACTGGGACTTATATAAAGAATCCCTTAAGACATATAAAAAACAATTGAGGAAAAATAAAAGAACCTCCTGGAGAACCTTCTGTAACAAAATAGAAGATTCCTCAGAGGTTTCAAGATTGAGAAAAATCCTCTCGTCAAACCCCATAATGCCAAGTGCCCTGAAAACTATCAACGGCTCTTGGACTAACTCTTGTGAGGAATCACTTGACTTGCTATTAGATACTCACTTCCCAGGTAGCTCCCAAAATATATGCAGTTCTGACTCAATAGAGTCTAGCAATATAACAATAAATAAACTAGGTTTGATTACTAGAGAGAAACTCAAATGGGCAATCGATAGCTTCGATCCATATAAATCAGCTGGACCTGACAATATAATACCAGCTGAACTGCAAATGGCTTCAGACATCATCATCCCTACCCTTGAGATAATTCTGAAAGCATGTATGAACTTAGCATACGTACCATCTTTATGGAGAGAAGTTAAAGTTGTATTCATACCATAAGCGGGTAAAATCTCTCATGTAAATCCGAAGGATTTCAGTCCTATCAGCCTATCATTGATATCCACCTGCGTAGTGCCATAGAAATTAATCTTTTTTCTCCGACACAACACGCTTACCGCAAAGGGAAATCGGTAGAAACGGCCCTGCATAATTTGGTACGTACTATTGAATATTCCCTTCATCATAGAGAATATACCCTGGTTGCTTTCTTAGACATTGAAGGTGCTTTCAACAACGTCAGCAATACTGCAATTTTAACCGCGCTTGAGAACTTGAACGTTGATAGCTCACTTATGTCGTTTTCGATTGGACGTTCGGAGTACGCCTTCTCTACTCCATTTTCACTCCATCTACTCCAAAAGCCTTCGATTGGCTGTTCGGAGTACTGTTTTCGGAGTATTTTTCTGTTCCCGATTTGAAGAAGGAGCAGATTTGGAACACACGCATATACATACAGTTTTTCGTTGCACTACTTGTCAAAAGTGATGAATGCTTGAAGAAGCCATTTTATAATATGGCGTCATTCAGTAGTGTGTGTGTAAATTTGACAACACGATGTTTTCATATTCTATTCGAATCAAAAAGGAGTAAAACAGTCATAAAATCCAATCGAAAACGACATTAGGGAGTTAATCAGCCTCATGTTGAGAAGTAGAATAATCAACTCAACATTAGGTGACTTCTCTGTTAGAAAATCTGTCAACAGAGGCTCCTCTAGTGTCGACTCAAGGTGTCATTAGGTTTGGATGGACTACCGCTATCCTGAATGTTTATAAAAAAGATGAGGAAACACCTCCACCTCTACCGCCACAGATCATATCTTCAGCAGAGGAAAATACTCGCTGTATCGACCAACCAGCAATGGAAGTAGATGCACCGGATACTTCCAACGTGAGGATATGCTCTCCTAACCCGCCTCCTGAGGCTCCCAATGTTGACAGCTTCTCTGACATGGAGACTGATCTGCTCAGTGAGGATGATCTCCTACGGTCACCTTCTGAGTCAGAATCCGAAGAGGATTTAGACAAAACCGTGGTTGGGGCTGATCTGAAGAATCGTAGTGATGATGCTGCAATTACTTCAGATTAACCTCCAGCACTCAAAACAGGCTTCAGCCTCCCTTCTTCTCCGCATTAATAGCAATGGGGAAGATGTCGTCCTGATCCAGGGACCCTGGATTTACGAATCCACAATTCATGGACTCAGGAATTCTGGATACGACTTGCTGCATGTATCGGATAAAGGTGACCCTAGATCCTGCATATTGGTAAGAAGTAACACTAACGTATATTTACTCCCTAATTACAGCGATAGAGACGTAACCGCAGTCAGACTCCAGACTGATAGAGGTACGTCTGCGTACCTCAGCACCGACCACCTTGGCCCTCTCCCTGGCGACACGCTAAAGAGGTTAATCGCCGATGCTGAACGGCAAAAAGTCTGCCTCATTATTGGATGTGATGCTAACGCCCACCATACAGTTTGGGGTAGCTCTGACATAAACGATCGAGGTGAGTCACTTTTTGATTTTATTCTAAGTACTAACCTCATTGTAAGCAACATCGGTAATGAACCAACATTCATAACCAGAAACCGGCAGGAAGTATTAGACATTAATCTTGTCTCCGACTCGATTCATCAAAAGATCACGAATTGGAAAGTATCAGAAGAGCACTCTTTTTCTGATCACAGGTATATAAAATTCAATCTAAACGATGAAACTACAAAAAAGATAGCTTTCCGGAATCATCGGAAAACTAACTGGGTAAAATATAGAGATACTCTTAGCAGATTAATTAAACCTGACCTTCTAAGTATCCCCGTAAGCAGAAAAGATCTTGACAATAAAGTCAATGATCTTACCTTAGCTCTCAACAAATCAATGGACATATCCTGTCCTCTTATTCAAGTAAGAGGAAAGAAGAAGCCTCACTGGTGGAACCCAGTGCTGGAACCGCTCAGAAAAGAATGTAGCAAACTTTTCAACCGAGCTAAATATTCCAAAGAAATTTCCGACTGGGACTTATATAAAGAATCCCTTAAGACATATAAAAAACAATTGAGGAAAAATAAAAGAACCTCCTGGAGAACCTTCTGTAACAAAATAGAAGATTCCTCAGAGGCTTCAAGATTGAGAAAAATCCTCTCGTCAAACCCCATAATGCCAAGTGCCCTGAAAACTATCAACGGCTCTTGGACTAACTCTTGTGAGGAATCACTTGACTTGCTATTAGATACTCACTTCCCAGGTAGCTCCCAAAATATACGCAGTTCTGACTCAATAGAGTCTAGCAATATAACAATAAATAAACTAGGTTTGATTACTAGAGAGAAACTCAAATGGGCAATCGATAGCTTCGATCCATATAAATCAGCTGGACCTGACAATATAATACCAGCTGAACTGCAAATGGCTTCAGACATCATCATCCCTACCCTTGAGATAATTCTGAAAGCATGTATGAACTTAGCATACGTACCATCTTTATGGAGAGAAGTTAAAGTTGTATTCATACCATAAGCGGGTAAAATCTCTCATGTAAATCCGAAGGATTTCAGTCCTATCAGCCTATCATTGATAAAAATAAAAAATAAATTGGGTGGCGCAACAGCTCGTGGAGAACCAGGGCCTAGTGACTTACAACTCACCACCATTCCTGTGTGCGTGTTTGTTGGCAGGAATGGAGGGGACCTACAGTTTTTTGCCGAATCCGAACGGCTAGATGAGAAGCACTTTTTCATGACAAGTATACTCTTGGAGGATTTGTCAGTTCCTCGCAAGAGGCAGTACCTCGAATAAAACATTTCTGTTTTTAGGTGGCACGGCTGGGAATCGAACCCACACCTTCGGCATGACAGTCCTACGCACTAACCATCAAGCCACGAGGTACTACAGCCTATCATTGATATCCACCTGCGTAGCGCCATAGAAATTAATCTTTTTTCTCCGACACAACACGCTTACCGCAAAGGGAAATCGGTAGAAACGGCCCTGCATAATTTGGTACGTACTATTGAATATTCCCTTCATCATAGAGAATATACCCTGGTTGCTTTCTTAGACATTGAAGGTGCTTTCAACAAGGTCAGCAATACTGCAATTTTAACCGCGCTTGAGAACTTGAACGTTGATAGCTCACTTATGTCGTTTTCGATTGGACGTTCGGAGTACGCCTTCTCTACTCCATTTTCACTCCATCTACTCCAAAAGCCTTCGATTGGCTGTTCGGAGTACTGTTTTCGGAGTATTTTTCTGTTCCCGATTTGAAGAAGGAGCAGATTTGGAACACACGCATATACATACAGTTTTTCGTTGCACTACTTGTCAAAAGTGATGAATGCTTGAAGAAGCCATTTTATAATATGGCGTCATTCAGTAGTGTGTGTGTAAATTTGACAACACGATGTTTTCATATTCTATTCGAATCAAAAAGGAGTAAAACAGTCATAAAATCCAATCGAAAACGACATTAGGGAGTTAATCAGCCTCATGTTGAGAAGTAGAATAATCAACTCAACATTAGGTGACTTCTCTGTTAGAAAATCTGTCAACAGAGGCACACCGCAAGGTGGAATCCTATCCCCACTCTTATGGAACATCGTAATCAATGAACTATTAGTTAATCTAGAAGCGGATGGTTTCAAAGTAATTGCATATGCTGATGACGAATGCCCCAGCCTAGCTAGAACCAGAAAAGAGGCCCTTGGAGAATACTTCTTCGACGAACTGGGCGACATATCTGTCTTGCCACTAAAGAACATCCTGAAATTCATTCAGAACTCAGGATGGTTCAAGGAGGCCCCCCACACCTAAAACTTCCTATTAACTCCCTCCCTATCCCTCCTCCCTAACCACCTATACCCCGGGGAGCGCAATGAATCCAATGAGATCCGAGTGAGATGGTGCGGCTTGCCGTATTATCACCCCTCCAACCTAACCTAACCTAACCTATATGCTATCATCCAGAAAGTAATCTCAACATCGTCGACTCGGGCAAATGTCACGATGGATAGGTCCTTCTACTTCAGGCAATAGATAATGTTCCTGACAGAAAAAAAGTCAGAAAGTCAACGCTGGATTGAGTAAATAACATCTTGGATCCACACACGTATGGGAATCATCGTTTTCTACCCTACAAAATATGTGTAAAGAAATAAACGATAAAGGTTTAGCATGCAGGAACAACCAGATCTTGAAAAAGTGTTCTAAATTTCAGAAATCAAATTAATTTTGATATAAAAATGAATAAACCATTCAATCTAAATTAGTTAACACCTAAGTGCAAAAAATTATTCATGTTGCGGCCCGAGGCAACATAGCAAAAACGTCTTTGTGGTCCTTATGAGAAAAAGGTTGAGTATGGCTGCTCTACATGAATCCATCATTATTTTGCAGCAGCAGTGCAACGCCCGCCGGCCGCCGCACAGTGGAACGAAAAGCTGAAAAATTGGACATCATGCTGTAACTTTTGAATAAATGGATGGATTTTGATGATTTTTTCGCCATTGTGTTTGTTAAATACTATAGATTAATAAAACATTGACAAATATTTCATAAAGCATACGATTCCATATCTAGTAAAGTGCATTTGAAAAAAAAACCAAACATAAGAAAAATGGAATTTTAAAGTGTACCATACCTATACCTACTAATTTAAATTCTAAATACTAACATCTTTTTTTTTTTAAATTGTTCCTCAAATAATCAAGTTAAAAAAAAATGTATTTGTTTTGTTGAGATCCGTACACCCATTACCGATAAATTTAAAAATCTTCAAAAATTGAATCTATAAAAATAAATATTATAACAATTTTTCTATCTGTTTTAACTATAGTTAAGGTAGGTAGATACTTATGATTGTATCCCATACTATGATTATTTCTTCGAATTTAAGAAATTTTTTATCAAAATGATGCACAATTTTGAAAATCAGCTTTTCTTCAACTGTTACATAAGAGAAAATGATATTTTTTCTCTTAAGAACATTTCAAATACCCCTCTTAAGAATATTTATAATAGTGGCATGTATGTATTACATAAATCTATGTTCATATGTACGTACAATAAACACTATATCGCTATTAAAAACCAATCAATTTCAAATATTGTTTCCCGATACAAATTGCTGAAAACTTACATAAATAATTTTAAATCCAAATAAAGAGCCTTAGAATTATATAATAGCATTAATTTTGTTTCACAAAATTTCTTTCAGAAAATTGTGGAAAATTAAGACATGTAATAGATAAATAATGTAAAAAAAGGTTCAAGTAAGTTTAAAAACAAAAAAATAATATTCAAAATCAAAAATAAGCTTTAAATGCTATTTTCACTCTCGATATCGTCATTCGGATCTGATGGATTTCTCGGAGAAGAAAAGAGATACCGGAAAGATTTGAAAGGAATTCAAAAGAAAAAATTTTGTTCTTCTAGGGACCGTTACATATTTTGTTCAAACAAGTAACCTCACGCTTTAACATAAGTTATGTTAAAGCGCTGTTACGAAAACAGCGAAAAACGGGTATTTTCAATTTTCAAACGGTTATATGCCAGAAACGTGAGGTGATAGAATTTTTCTGACTTCGGATTCGAGTTCAGTACACTAAAAATACTGTAAAATAATATTTTGGTTTCTGTTACAAAAAAAAGAAGACATATGTTCAGCAATGACCAGTATAAAAGGTAGAGATTTTTTAAAGCTCATAGGTTAGCGGGGTCGGATCCGGTCGGATCCAATTCTTGTTAAATATTGCTCACCGATAGCATAAAATTCCTTAAAGGTGAATTAGAAAGCAGGCATATGCAAGCATTTTTTTAAAAGCTTGTTGGAAGTTCTAGATATTATTTTTTTAAAAGCAACTGTAAAAACAGGTGTTTTCGAATGGACAAATCTTTAATTTGATTTTTTTTTAATTTAATTTTTTTAAACTAATCTTCCTTAGTTGAACACAATTTATTTCATTGAGTTATCTCAAAAATTGAATGAAAGACTCGAAAAACCAAAAATATCTAATATCACATTTTTTTTTGGCTTAGAAAAAAAGTGTCAACTTAAGCCATTATTTCATGAAAACCGTTATGTTTACAAACAAAAATTTTATAGCTTATGAAAGAGTGGAATGTTTTCAAATATCACATATAAGAACTATGTTCATATCACAAAAAAAAAAATCACCTCATGACCAGAAATTTGTACTGATCGTTCCACTGTGCGCCGTGCCGGCCATACGAATCGTATTGTTCATTAAGGAATTATTTGCTAGATATTGCCAATTTTGTATTACTGTATTCTTTTTATTTTTTGGTCCACATACAATCTAAATATACGTAAATGTTGGAAATTTAGAGCTCTACAAAAAAGTATAATATAATTTTTTCTGTCAGATGAACAGGAGGTGAGATAAACGCTAAAAACCATTTTTTTCTAAAAAATGCTGACAGTTTTTCGTTAATAGCTTTTCATTGGAAAGTGATAATAAAAATGTTTGAGACGTAAGTTTTATAAAATCTTCCAACCTACGAAACCTAACAAAAAATTTTACTCTACGTCCAATAGAAGCCGAGAAAATTGCTTTAACGATTTTCAAAGCCTTTTTTCAAAATGGCGGACAAAACAACATTTCTCACCAGCCAGACTGACCTCATGCGAATCTAGGGACTTAAAGAAGACATAATATAAAAAAAACTAGTCATACTAAAATTACTTTTTTTTACGTTCCCAGCTCTCGTGCTATTATACAAACCGAATCCACTGCGAAGAACAAGCCAACAAGAGCTTATGAATTGAATACCTAAATCCACAATTCTTAAATCCCAAAGGGCTTATGAATTAAATATTTTCCAAATCACAAATCACAAAGAGCTTATGAATTGAATATTTTTCAATTCACAAATCCCAAAGGGCTTATGAATTGAATATTTTTTAAATCACAAATCCCAAAGAGCTTATGAATTGAATATTTTTCAATTCACAAATCGCAAAGGGCTTATGAATTAAATATTTTTCAATTCACAAATCCCAAAGAATATTTTTCAATTCAAAAATCCCAAAGAGCTTATGAATTAAATATTTTTCAATTCACAAATCCATTACTGATTTGTGAATTAAATGAGGGCTTAAGCTAACAATTTTTTTTTTTTTTTTTTTTTTTTTAGCTTAAGCTTTTGCAACCCTGCACCAGGGAAACCTTTCATCATCGACAGGTCCACGAAGGAGAAGAGAAGGTCATTGCCTATTACAGCAAGGTGCTCTCAAAGCCAGAAAGAAATTGCTGTGTGACAAACTTCTAGCTCTAGTATCGGCAACAAAACACTTCCATAAGTACATCTAATGACAGAAGTACCTTCTTCGAACAGATCATGGCGCACTTAATTGGATGTTGAACTTCAAAAATCCAGAAGGTCAAGTGGCAAGATGGATTGAGAGATTGCAGACATACGACTACCAGATCCAACATCTAAGAGGAAGGTTGCACTCAAATGCAGATGCTTTATCTCGGAGACCATGCAAACCGGACTGCAAGCACTGCACACGTCAAGAAGAGAAGGAGGTTGCTTCCATCCAGCGATTAAGAGCCGAACCCATTTATGGTTGGAGTAATGAAGAAATAAGAGCTGCCCAACAAGAGACTCGGATATTGAACCCATTCTTGCATGGAAGGAACACCAAGAGAAACCAGAATGGGGTGACATCTCCGATAGAAGTCCAACTCTTAAAGCATATTGGGCACAATGGGACTCGCTTCATGTACAAGAAGGAGTACTAATACTACGTTCCCACCAGAGTGAAATCTCGAATTTCAGAGATTTCAGTCCAAATCTTCACATTTCCCCATACAGTTTTGGGATTTCAAAATGCGAGATTTCGTTGAAATCTCAATGAAATCTTGTATCGATGCGAACATATCCTTATGAACAGACCCATTTTCAGCTTTCACCACACAATGGTGAAAAGCTTTTTGATACAAATTGTGATCTTTCACTCCAATGCCAAGCAGGCAAAAAGAGAGAGTATGATATTGCATTTGACATTTGGGTGGAGAGAAATACAAACACATAGGAACACAAAGGTAGTAGTTTGTGTTTATATGAGACGAAATCTTGGTTTTGGCAGTGTGAACACTAATTTGAAATCTCGAAAGTTTTCAGCTGAAAACCCAGATTTCGCTTTGGTGGGAATATAGTATAAGACGTAAATGGGAGTCCACAGACGGCAAATCATATGTGATGCAGCTAGTCGTACCTCGTTCCAAAGCTAATGACGTTCTTCAAGAGATGCATGATGGAGCTTCCGGAGGACATATAGGTGTCAATAAGACACTGGAAAAGGTAAGGCAGCGATTCTACTGGCTACACGCAAGAGAAGACGTCGAAAAATGGTGCCGACAATGTGATACTTGTGCTGCAAGCAAGGGACCAGGCAGAAAAGTCCAGAGTAAGATGCAGCAGTATAATGTGGGCACGCCTTTTAAAAGAATTGCAATAGACGTTACAGGCCCTTTTCCAGAAACCAGAAGTGGAAACCGATACATCCTGGTAGTAATGGACTACTTCAGCAAGTGGCCTGAGGCACTTGCCATCCCAAATCAGGAAACCAAAACAGTCGCGGATCAAATTGTTTTCAACTGGGTAAGCAGGTTTGGTGTACCTATGGAACTCCATTAAGATTAAGAGAGGAACTTCGAGTCCAAAATTTTTCAGGAAATTTGTACACTCAACCGATTCAACCGGACCCTTAAAGAACACCTTTCCAAAGTTGTAAGTGACAACCAACGAGACTGGGATCGGCATATTCCAATGTTCTTGATGGCCTATCGAAGTGCGGTACATAGCTCAACAGGGCATACACCATCGGAAATCCTGCTTGGGAGCACAATACGACTACCAAGTAGTGGAGACCAAACTTGGATGTTCTGCAAATGAGCCACAAGGAATAGACGACTACGTGGACAACCTCAAAGAAAAGCTAGTTGACATCCACGAAAGGACAAGAGCAAACCTCAAGCTATCAAGTGATCGGATGAAAACACGATATGACACAAAAGCAACAGGATTCCAAGTGGGAGACCTTGTGTGGTTTTATAATCCCCACCGTCGGAAGGGACTTTCACCGAAGCTTCAACAAAATTGGGAAGGCCCTTATACTGTTGTATCACGAATAAATAATGTCGTCTACCGCATTCAGAGAGGATTAAGAGGCAAACTAAAAGTAGTTCACAGCGACCGTTTACATCGTTATAATGGTGAAGGAAGTGATGGATTTGCTCGGGACGATCAATCCTAAGTGGGGGGCAGTGTAATGACTTTCCATATTTGAACTATAACGACTCCGAAAAGCAAACAAACGGACACATTAAAGCTTTCGGTCGCAGTGCAAATGTACCTATATTAGCTATAATTATAGCGACTCTCAAACGAAAGAAGCGCCATCTGCCGGATTATAGCAGATACACCAGCTGTTTAATAAAAGCTTTTGGAAGGGAAATTATTGGGAAATTTCCCCTACGGAAAGCTCTGGAAACAGAGATCAGAACCTTCCACTACTTTCCAGAGTTTGGAAAACAAGTATAAAATGCACATGTTTGAACGGCAGCGACACAGTTTGTTTATAATCGTGAATGAATAAAGTTGGTTGTAATAAAAGTGAAAAGTAAAGTTTGTGAATCAATTTCAGTGGTGAATAATAAATCGTTTTGTTTGTAGTAAGTAAAGTAAAGTGTTTATTTTGTGAAATAAATAAGTGGACGTTTTGAATAAAGTAAATAAGTTTTACTAACGAACCTGAGAAAATATTACAATATTGTTTTTCAATTATTTATTTATACATTTATTTTATTTTATATAATTTCATTTTTTTCGCCAAGCTCCATATGGACATGCAAAAAAACGCAGCTTGCTGAAACTAAAAATTGCCAGCAAACCACAATTTGTTTGTACTTTTCCCAAGTTTTTTTAAGAATATTCAAAAAGATCATAAATCCTATTGAATATCTGTGTGGATGTGCTGGAAAAACGAATTATAAAACACGCTTCTACCAATAAAAATCAGTAAGAAACGGGGATAAAGCATAAACGGAGTAAGATTGGCCAACAGGTTACTAAAAACCAGTTTTTTTTCGATGCAAAACATGCGTAAGTCTATGTTTCCACCAAAGGATTATCACAGTTCAGATTTAATAAATCTATTTGGTGTTTCCACCGCACACAAAGATTAAAAAAAGATTTACTTTGACAACCCTTTTTTAAAATGCAAATGGTGTTTCATTTTTTCTCATAAAGAGGAAGTGAGATAGAATGTTTCCTCTGTGAAGAATTGAATTCAGCCATAAATGAATCCTTCAGCGCCATACAGGAATAGGTTAGTTCGATTTGTTAAATTATTTGTCCTAGGAAGATTTAACAAGATTAATTTCTAATCTTCAAGATTTACGAAATAAATTTGTATGGTAAATCTTCAATATCTAAAGGAGATTGTGAGAGGACATCTTGTACATGTAACAAACCTACAATTCTGTTCATACCTTTACTTACCGTCCCTATCTTAAATATATATCCTATTCCCTCATCATCTATCTTCCTTCCCTCTCTAAAAACGTTGCCTACATATCTCGGTAGTAAAACCACCATTCTAGAAACAACCACGACCAAATAAAGAAGTTTACAAATTATAATCAAATTCAGATCGTTTTATTTCTAGAATATATAATTTTATGCAAATCATAATATTACATGGTGCCGAAACCCGTCCATTAAAATTGTAATTGAACAAAAACCAGTTCATTTTTATCGGAATTGAAAACGTGTAGACTAATTCTACGAAATTTCAACAAGGATTTTACTAACAAATCAAAATGTCGGTGGCGGCGGCGGCGGTGGTGGATACTAATATGAACCAGTTTATTCGTCCACCAAAGGCTCTCATAATAGAGCACGATAAAGATATGGCAAGAACGTGGAAATTGTGGAAACAGCAGTACGCGTATTTTGAGACGGCTGTGCTGATGGGAACAAAACCCGAAAATATACAGATTGCGACGTTCATGTCGACCATTGGACCAATAGCTATTCAGCTGTATCATACTCTGCCACAACCCGAAGTTCCAACTGGACAGGTGCTCACATTGATACAGGTAAAAAATGTTTTTGAAAATTATTTTATACCAAAAGTAAATATAACATTCGAGCGCTACAAATACCACAAAATTTATCAAAACGACAATGAAAGCATCGACGAACTAATGTCACGACTTAGACTTCAAGCACAAAATTGTGCCTTCGAAAATTTAATCGATGGAATGTTGCGTGACCAGCTAATTTTAGGGATCAAGAACGACGACTTACTAACGCGTCTTCTTTCTCAGGATATTACGCTGGATCAAGCCATTGTAAAATGCAAAGCCACCGAAATCGCACAACAACAAACTGCGGAAATCACTAAAGAAACCGAAAAAGGAGTTTCCTACGTAAGCAAACAATCTAAACCAAATGTTATCGATTGCAGAAACTGTGGAAAGAAGCACAAACTCCGCAAATGTCCTGCATTTCGACACATATGCAAAACCTGCAAAAAAGAAAACCATTTTGAATCATGCTGCCGCAAACAACAGCAAAATAAAGTGTCAAAATATACTTCGAATAAAGACAAGACAGTAAATGCAGTATTATGTGGACAAAGCAGTGATACGAGTGATGATGACGACAACTGGGTACCATTCGTTGGTAAAATTGACATAAAAGACACTTCCAATAAAACCAGACACGATTCAAAGCAATGGATGGAAGAAATTCACTTCAAATTCGGAAGAAAATGCAATATTCGTCTCGATACTGGTGCTGAGTGCAATGTACTACCAATTAAATTAATTCATGACTCCAAGACGACCTTGAATAAATGCAACGTAAAATCACTTCGTTCATTCACTAATCACCAAATTAAAGTGCTAGGTGAAGTTGAATTAAAATGCACTATTGCTAATCAAAAGTGCAAAATAGCATTTAAAGTGGTTGAAGAAGACATAATACCCATCTTGGGTGCAAATGCGTGTGAGACATTGGGACTTGTACGCAGAATTCAATCCATCGAGGTGGACAAAGACATATTTAAAGGACTCGGTTGTCTAAAAAACTTCGAGTATGACATTGACCTTAATTTCGTACAAGATAAGAGATGATGTTAAAAATGCTCTGGACGAAATGGTTAACATGGACGTCATCGAGCCAATAAAAGAACCAACGCCAGCCGTTTCACCAATGGTAGTTGTCAAAAAGAAAAACAAAATCAGAATTTGCATCGATCCGACCATAGTCAACAAAAATATTTTGCGTCGTCATCATCCAATGACAACAATCGAAGACATTTCTGCAAGAATCCACGGATCAAAATTCTTTACTATACTAGACTGCCGGAGAGGATTTTGGCAAGTGCAAGTGTCCGATAGGACCAAACGAATACTCACTTTCGCAACGCCATGGGGTCGTTATTGCTGCAAGCGCCTTCCATTTGGTATCTCCTCAGCTCCAGAAGTATTTCAACGGATCATGCAAGAACTGTTTGCTAACCTAGGCAATGTAGAAGAAGCAATTGACGATATACTCATTTATGCTAAAACAGCAGAAGAACTTAGACGTACGACAGAAAAAGTTCTAAGAATTATCCAAGACAAGGGACTGAAACTCAATAAAGACAAATGCCAGTTTGAGCAGTCTCAAATAAAATTCCTTGGACATATCATCAATCGCAAAGGCATGGCGGCAGATCCCGAAAAAACAGAAGCAATTCGTCGGCTAAAGCCACCAACCAACCGCAAAGAACTTCAGCGTATCCTTGGTAAGTTCACTTATCTGAGTAAATTTATACCAAATTATTCCCAGATGATGACACCACTACGAAAACTACTTGAAAAATCAACCCAATGGCTATGGGATGAAAGCCAACAAAACTCATTCGAAGAGTTGAAAGAAGTCATCACGAAACCACCTGTGTTGAAATTATATGACGTCAACCAAGATGTAAAGCTTCAAGTTGATGCAAGTTCTTCGGCACTCGGAGTCGTCCTTCTTCAGCAAGACCAACCGGTAGCATACGCTTCCAAATCGCTAACGGAATGCCAACAAAGATATTCTCAATTAGAGAAGGAGGCTCTTGCTATTAAATTCGGATGTGAGAAGTTCCACGCATATGTATGGGGTAAGCAACCAATAGTTGAATCGGACCACAAGCCGCTGGAATCAATATTAATATGAAATCGTTGCCACCGACCTTTTCCACTTTATGGGGGAAGAATTAATAGTTATCACGGATAGTTACTCTGGATTCATACAATTTGAAAAATTAAAGGAAACAACAACCAGCAAGATAATACAATTTTTAAAAAATATCTTCGCTTATCATGGAATCCCAAAAGTATTAGAGTCAGACAATGGACCCCAATTTTCATCTGCTGACTTCAAAAACTTTGCGAAGTTATGGCAGTTCAACCACCACACCAGTTCACCTTATCACCCAAGGGGAAATGGCTTAGCAGAGAGAGCAGTGCAGACAGCCAAACAATTACTAAAGAAGTGCCACTACGACAATACTGACTATCACCTTGCCATCCTCAACTTTATGAATACACCTAGAGGGAAACTTGGTACACCAGCTCAGCGCCTCTACTGCAGAAACCTCAAATCACAAATACCAGCCACAACTCAATCTCTACTGCCAAGTCACCCAGATAACATCACACATGAGCTGAAAAACTTGAGAAGCAACCAAAATATAATTAATAGCCGCGGAACTACACCACCACAGCAACTGAATACTGGACAGAATGTTCTTACTCGCATCGATAAGAAGGAATGGGAGCCTGCAGTGATCAAAGAAAAAATACATCCACGATCGTATAAACTGAAATTCAACAATGGAAAGGAGTTGCGCCGAATATTTTTTAAATCACAAATCCCAAAGAGCTTATGAATTGAATATTTTTCAATTCACAAATCGCAAAGGGCTTATGAATTAAATATTTTTCAATTCACAAATCCCAAAGAATATTTTTCAATTCAAAAATCCCAAAGAGCTTATGAATTAAATATTTTTCAATTCACAAATCCATTACTGATTTGTGAATTAAATGAGGGCTTAAGCTAACAATTTTTTTTTTTTTTTTTTTTTTTTTAGCTTAAGCTTTTGCAACCCTGCACCAGGGAAACCTTTCATCATCGACAGGTCCACGAAGGAGAAGAGAAGGTCATTGCCTATTACAGCAAGGTGCTCTCAAAGCCAGAAAGAAATTGCTGTGTGACAAACTTCTAGCTCTAGTATCGGCAACAAAACACTTCCATAAGTACATCTAATGACAGAAGTACCTTCTTCGAACAGATCATGGCGCACTTAATTGGATGTTGAACTTCAAAAATCCAGAAGGTCAAGTGGCAAGATGGATTGAGAGATTGCAGACATACGACTACCAGATCCAACATCTAAGAGGAAGGTTGCACTCAAATGCAGATGCTTTATCTCGGAGACCATGCAAACCGGACTGCAAGCACTGCACACGTCAAGAAGAGAAGGAGGTTGCTTCCATCCAGCGATTAAGAGCCGAACCCATTTATGGTTGGAGTAATGAAGAAATAAGAGCTGCCCAACAAGAGACTCGGATATTGAACCCATTCTTGCATGGAAGGAACACCAAGAGAAACCAGAATGGGGTGACATCTCCGATAGAAGTCCAACTCTTAAAGCATATTGGGCACAATGGGACTCGCTTCATGTACAAGAAGGAGTACTAATACTACGTTCCCACCAGAGTGAAATCTCGAATTTCAGAGATTTCAGTCCAAATCTTCACATTTCCCCATACAGTTTTGGGATTTCAAAATGCGAGATTTCGTTGAAATCTCAATGAAATCTTGTATCGATGCGAACATATCCTTATGAACAGACCCATTTTCAGCTTTCACCACACAATGGTGAAAAGCTTTTTGATACAAATTGTGATCTTTCACTCCAATGCCAAGCAGGCAAAAAGAGAGAGTATGATATTGTATTTGACATTTGGGTAGAGAGAAATACAAACACATAGGAACACAAAGGTAGTAGTTTGTGTTTATATGAGACGAAATCTTGGTTTTGGCAGTGTGAACACTAATTTGAAATCTCGAAAGTTTTCAGCTGAAAACCCAGATTTCGCTTTGGTGGGAATATAGTATAAGACGTAAATGGGAGTCCACAGACGGCAAATCATATGTGATGCAGCTAGTCGTACCTCGTTCCAAAGCTAATGACGTTCTTCAAGAGATGCATGATGGAGCTTCCGGAGGACATATAGGTGTCAATAAGACACTGGAAAAGGTAAGGCAGCGATTCTACTGGCTACACGCAAGAGAAGACGTCGAAAAATGGTGCCGACAATGTGATACTTGTGCTGCAAGCAAGGGACCAGGCAGAAAAGTCCAGAGTAAGATGCAGCAGTATAATGTGGGCACGCCTTTTAAAAGAATTGCAATAGACGTTACAGGCCCTTTTCCAGAAACCAGAAGTGGAAACCGATACATCCTGGTAGTAATGGACTACTTCAGCAAGTGGCCTGAGGCACTTGCCATCCCAAATCAGGAAACCAAAACAGTCGCGGATCAAATTGTTTTCAACTGGGTAAGCAGGTTTGGTGTACCTATGGAACTCCATTAAGATTAAGAGAGGAACTTCGAGTCCAAAATTTTTCAGGAAATTTGTACACTCAACCGATTCAACCGGACCCTTAAAGAACACCTTTCCAAAGTTGTAAGTGACAACCAACGAGACTGGGATCGGCATATTCCAATATTCTTGATGGCCTATCGAAGTGCGGTACATAGCTCAACAGGACATACACCATCGGAAATCCTGCTTGGGAGCACAATACGACTACCAAGTAGTGGAGACCAAATTTGGATGTTCTGAAAATGAGCCACAAGGAATAGACGACTACGTGGACAACCTCAAAGAAAAGCTAGTTGACATCCACGAAAGGACAAGAGCAAACCTCAAGCTATCAAGTGATCGGATGAAAACACGATATGACACAAAAGCAACAGGATTCCAAGTGGGAGACCTTGTGTGGTTTTATAATCCCCACCGTCGGAAGGGACTTTCACCGAAGCTTCAACAAAATTGGGAAGGCCCTTATACTGTTGTATCACGAATAAATAATGTCGTCTACCGCATTCAGAGAGGATTAAGAGGCAAACTAAAAGTAGTTCACAGCGACCGTTTACATCGTTATAATGGTGAAGGAAGTGATGGATTTGCTCGGGACGATCAATCCTAAGTGGGGGGCAGTGTAATGACTTTCCATATTTGAACTATAACGACTCCGAAAAGCAAACAAACGGACACATTAAAGCTTTCGGTCGCAGTGCAAATGTACCTATATTAGCTATAATTATAGCGACTCTCAAACGAAAGAAGCGCCATCTGCCGGATTATAGCAGATACACCAGCTGTTTAATAAAAGCTTTTGGAAGGGAAATTATTGAGAAATTTCCCCTACGGAAAGCTCTGGAAACAGAGATCAGAACCTTCCACTACTTTCCAGAGTTTGGAAAACAAGTATAAAATGCACATGTTTGAACGGCAGCGACACAGTTTGTTTATAATCGTGAATGAATAAAGTTGGTTGTAATAAAAGTGAAAAGTAAAGTTTGTGAATCAATTTCAGTGGTGAATAATAAATCGTTTTGTTTGTAGTAAGTAAAGTAAAGTGTTTATTTTGTGAAATAAATAAGTGGACGTTTTGAATAAAGTTAATAAGTTTTACTAACGAACCTGAGAAAATATTACAATATTGTTTTTCAATTATTTATTTATACATTTATTTTATTTTATTTTATATAATTTCATTTTTTTCGCCAAGCTCCATATGGACATGCAAAAAAACGCAGCTTGCTGAAACTAAAAATTGCCAGCAAACCACAATTTGTTTGTACTTTTCCCAAGTTTTTTTAAGAATATTCAAAAAGATCATAAATCCTATTGAATATCTGTGTGGATGTGCTGGAAAAACGAATTATAAAACACGCTTCTACCAATAAAAATCAGTAAGAAACGGGGATAAAGCATAAACGGAGTAAGATTGGCCAACAGGTTACTAAAAACCAGTTTTTTTTCGATGCAAAACATGCGTAAGTCTATGTTTCCACCAAAGGATTATCACAGTTCAGATTTAATAAATCTATTTGGTGTTTCCACCGCACAAAAAGATTAAAAAAAGATTTACTTTGACAGCCCTTTTCTAAAATGCAAATGGTGTTTCATTTTTTCTCATAAAGAGGAAGTGAGATAGAATGTTTCCTCTGTGAAGAATTGAATTCAGCCATAAATGAATCCTTCAGCGCCATACAGGAATAGGTTAGTTCGATTTGTTAAATTATTTGTCCTAGGAAGATTTAACAAGATTAATTTCTAATCTTCAAGATTTACGAAATAAATTTGTATGGTAAATCTTCAATATCTAAAGGAGATTGTGAGAGGACATCTTGTATATGTAACAAACCTACAATTCTGTTCATACCTTTACTTACCGTCCCTATCTTAAATATATATCCTATTCCCTCATCATCTATCTTCCTTCCCTCTCTAAAAACGTTGCCTACATATCTCGGTAGTAAAACCACCATTCTAGAAACAACCACGACCAAATAAAGAAGTTTACAAATTATAATCAAATTCAGATCGTTTTATTTCTAGAATATATAATTTTATGCAAATCATAATATTACATGGTGCCGAAACCCGTCCATTAAAATTGTAATTGAACAAAAACCAGTTCATTTTTATCGGAATTGAAAACGTGTAGACTAATTCTACGAAATTTCAACAAGGATTTTACTAACAAATCAAAATGTCGGTGGCGGCGGCGGTGGTGGATACTAATATGAACCAGTTTATTCGTCCACCAAAGGCTCTCATAATAGAGCACGATAAAGATATGGCAAGAACGTGGAAATTGTGGAAACAGCAGTACGCGTATTTTGAGACGGCTGTGCTGATGGGAACAAAACCCGAAAATATACAGATTGCGACGTTCATGTCGACCATTGGACCAATAGCTATTCAGCTGTATCATACTCTGCCACAACCCGAAGTTCCAACTGGACAGGTGCTCACATTGATACAGGTAAAAAATGTTTTTGAAAATTATTTTATACCAAAAGTAAATATAACATTCGAGCGCTACAAATACCACAAAATTTATCAAAACGACAATGAAAGCATCGACGAACTAATGTCACGACTTAGACTTCAAGCACAAAATTGTGCCTTCGAAAATTTAATCGATGGAATGTTGCGTGACCAGCTAATTTTAGGGATCAAGAACGACGACTTACGAACGCGTCTTCTTTCTCAGGATATTACGCTGGATCAAGCCATCGTAAAATGCAAAGCCACCGAAATCGCACAACAACAAACTGCGGAAATCACTAAAGAAACCGAAAAAGGAGTTTCCTACGTAAGCAAACAATCTAAACCAAATGTTATCGATTGCAGAAACTGTGGAAAGAAGCACAAACTCCGCAAATGTCCTGCATTTCGACACATATGCAAAACCTGCAAAAAAGAAAACCATTTTGAATCATGCTGCCGCAAACAACAGCAAAATAAAGTGTCAAAATATACTTCGAATAAAGACAAGACAGTAAATGCAGTATTATGTGGACAAAGCAGTGATACGAGTGATGATGACGACAACTGGGTACCATTCGTTGGTAAAATTGACATAAAAGACACTTCCAATAAAACCAGACACGATTCAAAGCAATGGATGGAAGAAATTCACTTCAAATTCGGAAGAAAATGCAATATTCGTCTCGATACTGGTGCTGAGTGCAATGTACTACCAATTAAATTAATTCATGACTCCAAGACGACCTTGAATAAATGCAACGTAAAATCACTTCGTTCATTCACTAATCACCAAATTAAAGTGCTAGGTGAAGTTGAATTAAAATGCACTATTGCTAATCAAAAGTGCAAAATAGCATTTAAAGTGGTTGAAGAAGACATAATACCCATCTTGGGTGCAAATGCGTGTGAGACATTGGGACTTGTACGCAGAATTCAATCCATCGAGGTGGACAAAGACATATTTAAAGGACTCGGTTGTCTAAAAAACTTCGAGTATGACATTGACCTTAATTTCGTACAAGATAAGAGATGATGTTAAAAATGCTCTGGACGAAATGGTTAACATGGACGTCATCGAGCCAATAAAAGAACCAACGCCAGCCGTTTCACCAATGGTAGTTGTCAAAAAGAAAAACAAAATCAGAATTTGCATCGATCCGACCATAGTCAACAAAAATATTTTGCGTCGTCATCATCCAATGACAACAATCGAAGACATTTCTGCAAGAATCCACGGATCAAAATTATTTACTATACTAGACTGCCGGAGAGGATTTTGGCAAGTGCAAGTGTCCGATAGGACCAAACGAATACTCACTTTCGCAACGCCATGGGGTCGTTATTGCTGCAAGCGCCTTCCATTTGGTATCTCCTCAGCTCCAGAAGTATTTCAACGGATCATGCAAGAACTGTTTGCTAACCTAGGCAATGTAGAAGAAGCAATTGACGATATACTCATTTATGCTAAAACAGCAGAAGAACTTAGACGTACGACAGAAAAAGTTCTAAGAATTATCCAAGACAACGGACTGAAACTCAATAAAGACAAATGCCAGTTTGAGCAGTCTCAAATAAAATTCCTTGGACATATCATCAATCGCAAAGGCATGGCGGCAGATCCCGAAAAAACAGAAGCAATTCGTCGGCTAAAGCCACCAACCAACCGCAAAGAACTTCAGCGTATCCTTGGTAAGTTCACTTATCTGAGTAAATTTATACCAAATTATTCCCAGATGATGATACCACTACGAAAACTACTTGAAAAATCAACCCAATGGCTATGGGATGAAAGCCAACAAAACTCATTCGAAGAGTTGAAAGAAGTCATCACGAAACCACCTGTGTTGAAATTATATGACGTCAACCAAGATGTAAAGCTTCAAGTTGATGCAAGTTCTTCGGCACTCGGAGTCGTCCTTCTTCAGCAAGACCAACCGGTAGCATACGCTTCCAAATCGCTAACGGAATGCCAACAAAGATATTCTCAATTAGAGAAGGAGGCTCTTGCTATTAAATTCGGATGTGAGAAGTTCCACGCATATGTATGGGGTAAGCAACCAATAGTTGAATCGGACCACAAGCCGCTGGAATCAATATTAATATGAAATCGTTGCCACCGACCTTTTCCACTTTATGGGGGAAGAATTAATAGTTATCACGGATAGTTACTCTGGATTCATACAATTTGAAAAATTAAAGGAAACAACAACCAGCAAGATAATACAATTTTTAAAAAATATCTTCGCTTATCATGGAATCCCAAAAGTATTAGAGTCAGACAATGGACCCCAATTTTCATCTGCTGACTTCAAAAACTTTGCGAAGTTATGGCAGTTCAACCACCACACCAGTTCACCTTATCACCCAAGGGGAAATGGCTTAGCAGAGAGAGCAGTGCAGACAGCCAAACAATTACTAAAGAAGTGCCACTACGACAATACTGACTATCACCTTGCCATCCTCAACTTTATGAATACACCTAGAGGGAAACTTGGTACACCAGCTCAGCGCCTCTACTGCAGAAACCTCAAATCACAAATACCAGCCACAACTCAATCTCTACTGCCAAGTCACCCAGATAACATCACACATGAGCTGAAAAACTTGAGAAGCAACCAAAATATAATTAATAGCCGCGGAACTACACCACCACAGCAACTGAATACTGGACAGAATGTTCTTACTCGCATCGATAAGAAGGAATGGGAGCCTGCAGTGATCAAAGAAAAAATACATCCACGATCGTATAAACTGAAATTCAACAATGGAAAGGAGTTGCGCCGAATATTTTTTAAATCACAAATCCCAAAGAGCTTATGAATTGAATATTTTTCAATTCACAAATCGCAAAGGGCTTATGAATTAAATATTTTTCAATTCACAAATCCCAAAGAATATTTTTCAATTCAAAAATCCCAAAGAGCTTATGAATTAAATATTTTTCAATTCACAAATCCATTACTGATTTGTGGATTAAATGAGGGCTTAAGCTAACAATTTTTTTTTTTTTTTTTTTTAGCTTAAGCTTTTGCAACCCTGCACCAGGGAAACCTTTCATCATCGACAGGTCCACGAAGGAGAAGAGAAGGTCATTGCCTATTACAGCAAGGTGCTCTCAAAGCCAGAAAGAAATTGCTGTGTGACAAACTTCTAGCTCTAGTATCGGCAACAAAACACTTCCATAAGTACATCTAATGACAGAAGTACCTTCTTCGAACAGATCATGGCGCACTTAATTGGATGTTGAACTTCAAAAATCCAGAAGGTCAAGTGGCAAGATGGATTGAGAGATTGCAGACATACGACTACCAGATCCAACATCTAAGAGGAAGGTTGCACTCAAATGCAGATGCTTTATCTCGGAGACCATGCAAACCGGACTGCAAGCACTGCACACGTCAAGAAGAGAAGGAGGTTGCTTCCATCCAGCGATTAAGAGCCGATCCCATTTACGGTTGGAGTAATGAAGAAATAAGAGCTGCCCAACAAGAGACTCGGATATTGAACCCATTCTTGTATGGAAGGAACACCAAGAGAAACCAGAATGGGGTGACATCTCCGATAGAAGTCCAACTCTTAAAGCATATTGGGCACAATGGGACTCGCTTCATGTACAAGAAGGAGTACTAATACTACGTTCCCACCAGAGTGAAATCTCGAATTTCAGAGATTTCAGTCCAAATCTTCACATTTCCCCATACAGTTTTGGGATTTCAAAATGCGAGATTTCGTTGAAATCTCAATGAAATCTTGTATCGATGCGAACATATCCTTATGAACAGACCCATTTTCAGCTTTCACCACACAATGGTGAAAAGCTTTTTGATACAAATTGTGATCTTTCACTCCAATGCCAAGCAGGCAAAAAGAGAGAGTATGATATTGTATTTGACATTTGGGTAGAGAGAAATACAAACACATAGGAACACAAAGGTAGTAGTTTGTGATTATATGAGACGAAATCTTGGTTTTGGCAGTGTGAACACTAATTTGAAATCTCGAAAGTTTTCAGCTGAAAACCCAGATTTCGCTTTGGTGGGAATATAGTATAAGACGTAAATGGGAGTCCACAGACGGCAAATCATATGTGATGCAGCTAGTCGTACCTCGTTCCAAAGCTAATGACGTTCTTCAAGAGATGCATGATCGAGCTTCCGGAGGACATATAGGTGTCAATAAGACACTGGAAAAGGTAAGGCAGCGATTCTACTGGCTACACGCAAGAGAAGACGTCGAAAAATGGTGCCGACAATGTGATACTTGTGCTGCAAGCAAGGGACCAGGCAGAAAAGTCCAGAGTAAGATGCAGCAGTATAATGTGGGCACGCCTTTTAAAAGAATTGCAATAGACGTTACAGGCCCTTTTCCAGAAACCAGAAGTGGAAACCGATACATCCTGGTAGTAATGGACTACTTCAGCAAGTGGCCTGAGGCACTTGCCATCCCAAATCAGGAAACCAAAACAGTCGCGGATCAAATTGTTTTCAACTGGGTAAGCAGGTTTGGTGTACCTATGGAACTCCATTAAGATTAAGAGAGGAACTTCGAGTCCAAAATTTTTCAGGAAATTTGTACACTCAACCGATTCAACCGGACCCTTAAAGAACACCTTTCCAAAGTTGTAAGTGACAACCAACGAGACTGGGATCGGCATATTCCAATATTCTTGATGGCCTATCGAAGTGCGGTACATAGCTCAACAGGACATACACCATCGGAAATCCTGCTTGGGAGCACAATACGACTACCAAGTAGTGGAGACCAAATTTGGATGTTCTGCAAATGAGCCACAAGGAATAGACGACTACGTGGACAACCTCAAAGAAAAGCTAGTTGACATCCACGAAAGGACAAGAGCAAACCTCAAGCTATCAAGTGATCGGATGAAAACACGATATGACACAAAAGCAACAGGATTCCAAGTGGGAGACCTTGTGTGGTTTTATAATCCCCACCGTCGGAAGGGACTTTCACCGAAGCTTCAACAAAATTGGGAAGGCCCTTATACTGTTGTATCACGAATAAATAATGTCGTCTACCGCATTCAGAGAGGATTAAGAGGCAAACTAAAAGTAGTTCACAGCGACCGTTTACATCGTTATAATGGTGAAGGAAGTGATGGATTTGCTCGGGACGATCAATCCTAAGTGGGGGGCAGAGTGTAATGACTTTCCATATTTGAACTATAACGACTCCGAAAAGCAAACAAACGGACACATTAAAGCTTTCGGTCGCAGTGCAAATGTACCTATATTAGCTATAATTATAGCGACTCTCAAACGAAAGAAGCGCCATCTGCCGGATTATAGCAGATACACCAGCTGTTTAATAAAAGCTTTTGGAAGGGAAATTATTGGGAAATTTCCCCTACGGAAAGCTCTGGAAACAGAGATCAGAACCTTCCACTACTTTCCAGAGTTTGGAAAACAAGTATAAAATGCACATGTTTGAACGGCAGCGACACAGTTTGTTTATAATCGTGAATGAATAAAGTTGGTTGTAATAAAAGTGAAAAGTAAAGTTTGTGAATCAATTTCAGTGGTGAATAATAAATCGTTTTGTTTGTAGTAAGTAAAGTAAAGTGTTTATTTTGTGAAATAAATAAGTGGACGTTTTGAATAAAGTTAATAAGTTTTACTAACGAACCTGAGAAAATATTACAATATTGTTTTTCAATTATTTATTTATACATTTATTTTATTTTATATAATTTCATTTTTTTCGCCAAGCTCCATATGGACATGCAAAAAAACGCAGCTTGCTGAAACTAAAAATTGCCAGCAAACCACAATTTGTTTGTACTTTTCCCAAGTTTTTTTAAGAATATTCAAAAAGATCATAAATCCTATTGAATATCTGTGTGGATGTGCTGGAAAAACGAATTATAAAACACGCTTCTACCAATAAAAATCAGTAAGAAACGGGGATAAAGCATAAACGGAGTAAGATTGGCCAACAGGTTACTAAAAACCAGTTTTTTTTCGATGCAAAACATGCGTAAGTCTATGTTTCCACCAAAGGATTATCACAGTTCAGATTTAATAAATCTATTTGGTGTTTCCACCGCACAAAAAGATTAAAAAAAGATTTACTTTGACAGCCCTTTTTTAAAATGCAAATGGTGTTTCATTTTTTCTCATAAAGAGGAAGTGAGATAGAATGTTTCCTCTGTGAAGAATTGAATTCAGCCATAAATGAATCCTTCAGCGCCATACAGGAATAGGTTAGTTCGATTTGTTAAATTATTTGTCCTAGGAAGATTTAACAAGATTAATTTCTAATCTTCAAGATTTACGAAATAAATTTGTATGGTAAATCTTCAATATCTAAAGGAGATTGTGAGAGGACATCTTGTATATGTAACAAACCTACAATTCTGTTCATACCTTTACTTACCGTCCCTATCTTAAATATATATCCTATTCCCTCATCATCTATCTTCCTTCCCTCTCTAAAAACGTTGCCTACATATCTCGGTAGTAAAACCACCATTCTAGAAACAACCACGACCAAATAAAGAAGTTTACAAATTATAATCAAATTCAGATCGTTTTATTTCTAGAATATATAATTTTATGCAAATCATAATATTACATGGTGCCGAAACCCGTCCATTAAAATTGTAATTGAACAAAAACCAGTTCATTTTTATCGGAATTGAAAACGTGTAGACTAATTCTACGAAATTTCAACAAGGATTTTACTAACAAATCAAAATGTCGGTGGCGGCGGCGGTGGTGGATACTAATATGAACCAGTTTATTCGTTCACCAAAGGCTCTCATAATAGAGCACGATAAAGATATGGCAAGAACGTGGAAATTGTGGAAACAGCAGTACGCGTATTTTGAGACGGCTGTGCTGATGGGAACAAAACCCGAAAATATACAGATTGCGACGTTCATGTCGACCATTGGACCAATAGCTATTCAGCTGTATCATACTCTGCCACAACCCGAAGTTCCAACTGGACAGGTGCTCACATTGATACAGGTAAAAAATGTTTTTGAAAATTATTTTATACCAAAAGTAAATATAACATTCGAGCGCTACAAATACCACAAAATTTATCAAAACGACAATGAAAGCATCGACGAACTAATGTCACGACTTAGACTTCAAGCACAAAATTGTGCCTTCGAAAATTTAATCGATGGAATGTTGCGTGACCAGCTAATTTTAGGGATCAAGAACGACGACTTACGAACGCGTCTTCTTTCTCAGGATATTACGCTGGATCAAGCCATCGTAAAATGCAAAGCCACCGAAATCGCACAACAACAAACTGCGGAAATCACTAAAGAAACCGAAAAAGGAGTTTCCTACGTAAGCAAACAATCTAAACCAAATGTTATCGATTGCAGAAACTGTGGAAAGAAGCACAAACTCCGCAAATGTCCTGCATTTCGACACATATGCAAAACCTGCAAAAAAGAAAACCATTTTGAATCATGCTGCCGCAAACAACAGCAAAATAAAGTGTCAAAATATACTTCGAATAAAGACAAGACAGTAAATGCAGTATTATGTGGACAAAGCAGTGATACGAGTGATGATGACGACAACTGGGTACCATTCGTTGGTAAAATTGACATAAAAGACACTTCCAATAAAACCAGACACGATTCAAAGCAATGGATGGAAGAAATTCACTTCAAATTCGGAAGAAAATGCAATATTCGTCTCGATACTGGTGCTGAGTGCAATGTACTACCAATTAAATTAATTCATGACTCCAAGACGACCTTGAATAAATGCAACGTAAAATCACTTCGTTCATTCACTAATCACCAAATTAAAGTGCTAGGTGAAGTTGAATTAAAATGCACTATTGCTAATCAAAAGTGCAAAATAGCATTTAAAGTGGTTGAAGAAGACATAATACCCATCTTGGGTGCAAATGCGTGTGAGACATTGGGACTTGTACGCAGAATTCAATCCATCGAGGTGGACAAAGACATATTTAAAGGACTCGGTTGTCTAAAAAACTTCGAGTATGACATTGACCTTAATTTCGTACAAGATAAGAGATGATGTTAAAAATGCTCTGGACGAAATGGTTAACATGGACGTCATCGAGCCAATAAAAGAACCAACGCCAGCCGTTTCACCAATGGTAGTTGTCAAAAAGAAAAACAAAATCAGAATTTGCATCGATCCGACCATAGTCAACAAAAATATTTTGCGTCGTCATCATCCAATGACAACAATCGAAGACATTTCTGCAAGAATCCACGGATCAAAATTATTTACTATACTAGACTGCCGGAGAGGATTTTGGCAAGTGCAAGTGTCCGATAGGACCAAACGAATACTCACTTTCGCAACGCCATGGGGTCGTTATTGCTGCAAGCGCCTTCCATTTGGTATCTCCTCAGCTCCAGAAGTATTTCAACGGATCATGCAAGAACTGTTTGCTAACCTAGGCAATGTAGAAGAAGCAATTGACGATATACTCATTTATGCTAAAACAGCAGAAGAACTTAGACGTACGACAGAAAAAGTTCTAAGAATTATCCAAGACAACGGACTGAAACTCAATAAAGACAAATGCCAGTTTGAGCAGTCTCAAATAAAATTCCTTGGACATATCATCAATCGCAAAGGCATGGCGGCAGATCCCGAAAAAACAGAAGCAATTCGTCGGCTAAAGCCACCAACCAACCGCAAAGAACTTCAGCGTATCCTTGGTAAGTTCACTTATCTGAGTAAATTTATACCAAATTATTCCCAGATGATGATACCACTACGAAAACTACTTGAAAAATCAACCCAATGGCTATGGGATGAAAGCCAACAAAACTCATTCGAAGAGTTGAAAGAAGTCATCACGAAACCACCTGTGTTGAAATTATATGACGTCAACCAAGATGTAAAGCTTCAAGTTGATGCAAGTTCTTCGGCACTCGGAGTCGTCCTTCTTCAGCAAGACCAACCGGTAGCATACGCTTCCAAATCGCTAACGGAATGCCAACAAAGATATTCTCAATTAGAGAAGGAGGCTCTTGCTATTAAATTCGGATGTGAGAAGTTCCACGCATATGTATGGGGTAAGCAACCAATAGTTGAATCGGACCACAAGCCGCTGGAATCAATATTAATATGAAATCGTTGCCACCGACCTTTTCCACTTTATGGGGGAAGAATTAATAGTTATCACGGATAGTTACTCTGGATTCATACAATTTGAAAAATTAAAGGAAACAACAACCAGCAAGATAATACAATTTTTAAAAAATATCTTCGCTTATCATGGAATCCCAAAAGTATTAGAGTCAGACAATGGACCCCAATTTTCATCTGCTGACTTCAAAAACTTTGCGAAGTTATGGCAGTTCAACCACCACACCAGTTCACCTTATCACCCAAGGGGAAATGGCTTAGCAGAGAGAGCAGTGCAGACAGCCAAACAATTACTAAAGAAGTGCCACTACGACAATACTGACTATCACCTTGCCATCCTCAACTTTATGAATACACCTAGAGGGAAACTTGGTACACCAGCTCAGCGCCTCTACTGCAGAAACCTCAAATCACAAATACCAGCCACAACTCAATCTCTACTGCCAAGTCACCCAGATAACATCACACATGAGCTGAAAAACTTGAGAAGCAACCAAAATATAATTAATAGCCGCGGAACTACACCACCACAGCAACTGAATACTGGACAGAATGTTCTTACTCGCATCGATAAGAAGGAATGGGAGCCTGCAGTGATCAAAGAAAAAATACATCCACGATCGTATAAACTGAAATTCAACAATGGAAAGGAGTTGCGCCGAAACATCATCAATATCAAGCCAACAAAAGCCAACGTAAACTCACAACCGAACTTTGTCCTGGAGGAGAACGATACACTTCTTAATACAGATATCTCAGAAAATCCAATAAACCAAACAATTTCAACTTCTAAGCCATTTGCCACAACTAGCAGTGAGAGTCAGCAAGCAAGCTTGCCAGTGAAGGTTACCCGTTCTGGAAGAGTCATCCGACCCCCAAACCGACTAGACTTGTAAGAGAGAGGACATCCTGTATATGTAACAAACCTACAATTCTGTTCACACCTTTACTTACCGTCCCTATCTTAAATATATATCCTGTTCCCTCATCATCTATCTTCCTTCCCTCTCTAAAAACGTTGCCTACATATCTCGGTAGTAAAACCACCATTCTAGAAACAACCACGACCAAATAAAGAAGTTTACAAATTATAATCAAATTCAGATCGTTTTATTTCTGGAATATATAATTTTATGCAAATCATAATATTACAGAGATTTGCGGTAAATCTTATTAAATCTCAGATTAGCGTTAGGTGGAAATGTAGCATAAGGAAGTCATTAACATGAAATTGATGCCAAGCCATTACTGAAGAATTATTTCATCCAGCATTTTACCCAGCGGCTCCATTAGCAATATTTGAGGCAATTAATTGCCTCACTCATTGCTATTGCCTTTAATAATGCAAATGGAGACGCTTTGTCAATGGCAATGGCAATATTGCCTAGAAGATGAGAGGTAATTATTGATTTCCATCTTCAAGGCCATAAATTGAGGAAAAATGGGATTCTCCATAATTGTGAATGGCTTCCTTATTGATTTTTTCAATTAAATCGTAGAATATGAGAACGCACATGACAAAATATAGTGAATTAAAATTATATTTTATTAAAAACAGGGGATTTGAACAGCATTTGCAGTCAAATATTTCTATACACACATTTTATAATTGAAATTGCCTGGCAATGAAAATGCCCACCCAAGCAATAAATTGCCATTCCTATTCCAATTGCAATGGCCTCAAAAATTGCCAATGGAGCCAAAGCGTTAGTGCATATTTTGGGTTATGCTATGTTTCCACCAAAGGACTATCTCGGTTCAGATTTAATAAGGGTATTCATGCAACGTCGTAAGTTTACAAATTGTGTAAAATGATAAGTTTACGTAAAAGTTTGCATGAACGACCTTTTTATCAATTTGGTTAAATGCTTTGTAATTGAATCAGCTGTTCGTTAAACGTCAAATATTTGGGTGCGTTCGGCTTGGGTCGAGGACACTGATCTCTATATATATATACTACGTTTTCATGCAGTGGTTGAACCTAGGTTCAACCACTTGAAAACGCGGACAGACAAAAAATCCAACTTTTAAACTCGACTCCACTCGACCAGTCCAGTTGAATCGAAATCTTGCATGAAAACCTGGGTTGAAATGACATTACATACTACTCGCTCTAATTTTTGTGCATGTATGTGAATTCATATTTTTTGGAAAGAGCTACGCGGCGGACGCGCGCTAAACAAAAGTACATATTTTATATAGTTTTTTTGCTGTCGCGCTAAACGAAACTGAAAGTATTTGATTTTGTATAATGTTGTAATAGCTTAACGCAGCACTTAAAATAATTTTTTTTTCGACACTCGCCATTTCTTTTTCACAAATATTTTTTTTCTACTTATTACTTCTTCACTACTACCAACAAAGATTTTGTCATTTCAACTTAACTTCAACAACTGGACGATCCAACCACAGTGCATGTATACCTAGGTCGAAAATTCAACTCAACCAAAACTCGACCATCCAACCATACATGAAAACGTAGTAATAGAGATCAGTGGTCGAGGAGTTGGTTTTACAGATAATGCATTATGGTCTGTTTATTTGCATGTGTGTGTACAAATATTTATTTGTTTTAATAGATTCGTGAAGTAAGTACTCCTGTTAATTCAATTATATTTAGGGGTATTCACGATCCGATGTAACTGGTCTTGTATCATTGCAAAAGTGTAAAAGTGTAACACTTTCTTGCACTACAACAACAAAATATACTGAATGCCAAATTCTTACACTTTTACACATTTGCTATACTCCAACCCTATTGTAAAAGAAAAATAGGTACACCATAGTAAAGTTTGCGGTTGTGTATTTGATAGCTCACCAAATGTCATTCTTTTTGTCAGCTGATATTTGTTTGTGAAATTTTGTGAGTTTGCTACAGTCCTCGCGTTCCAATGTTTATTCGCTATGCTATCTAGCTATCCCAAAAATTTAGAGATAACTTGAGTTGTTGTTGCGTCAGCTGTTATCAGCTGTTTTTTAACAAGGGATTACAACAACACAAAGCTATCCGGATAACTGAGAATAGCCAGCGGAACGTGCCCAGTGTAACTATAGATAAAAGAAGTACGTTCACGATCGATTGTAAAAAATAAAATTTTACAATTTTACTAGGCTTGTTGCACCAGATCGTGAATACCCTTTTTGTTTTGCTTTGGAATAAATACATCAATGCCATTGGTTTTGCTGGAATCTCAATACCATTTCAACTCAACTCAAAGCTCAAAAACCTGAAGCTCCCGATCCTGCCTGTAAACGTAGTAATTTTTAAATAGAGAACCTCTCCCGAACCAACGTGAAGTCGGACACTCAGAAGGATAAAACAAAATGTAAAGCTAGAATTATTAAGGCTTTCTCAAACCAATGCAAAATATTCGGAACGACAACGAAACTTTTGCCTGCCAAAATCAATGGGTTAAAAACCCACGAAAAGTTGCTTTCCAAACAGTTAAAAGAAAAAGTAAGGAATATTCCACTTAAGTAAATGAATCATTCCTCTCTTCTTTTCGTTCCAACTTCACCAAATGTCAGTTTCACTCCCGTGAGATGAGTATGGTTTTCATGTATTCGCTCATTTTCAACCGACCACTTCAGTAAACTATCAACAATTATTATAGTTCTACCTCTATATACATGACAATAGTCACGTTGTACGGTAGAAATATATTAGTCGCAAGCTCACGGCAGTGGTCGGATGGAAATCAGCGAATACAAAAAAATCATATGTCACGCCCATAATGTACTTTTTTTTCATTTTCGTTAAGTTTTGCTTTCGGAAGTGAATAGAGCGCCCCCGAGTACACTTTACGGAAGTGAAACTGAAATTTGTTGAAGTAGGAACGAAAAAAAGAGAAAAAGTGAATTATGACGTAGCTCTGATTTTGACAGTTCAGAAAGATACTTTGCATTGGCTAATGACATCTGTACCTAACAGCTTCCGACTATTTAGAATCTTCCTAATCCGTGCGAATCATTCGTTGACCACAACAAAAACATTAATAACAACACGTTGTTGTAAATGAAAACAACACCTTCTTCGTCGTCAACGAAAGATTCGCATTGGTTTGGGTGAGAATTTATAGTTCTACCTTAATAATTTACGAAAAGTAGCTTTCCTAAAGGCTCTCCCAAACCAACACGAAATTAAAGTGAATGATCCCAATACTAAAAAACAACAAAAACTGTCTGTGTGAATGCTTCGGTATAATTTCGCTTTGGTTGGCCAGAGCCTTTAATCGTTGAGCAAATGTAGACCTTCTAATTATTTTTTTTTCTTGTGTAAACAACGTTTTAATTCTCAACTTTTATCACCAACTAATTGCAATGCAATAATTACAGAACACATTCAGAGCTTTTTTAGGTCTCCGAGATATCATTTATATCAAGTTTCTAAACATGCCTAATTCTAAGAATCACAAACACGCCTAATTCAATCTCTAAAAGTCACAATGACGTTTGGATAAGTTTAACCAAATATTTGGTTAATTTTCCGCAGCTAAATCCTTGGATAAAATTAACCAAATTGTGTAAACCATTTCCCATACAAAATTTGACAGTTCATTAACCAAAAGATAAAATTAACCAAATCGTAAACTTATCTAGTGTTTTACGCAGTTGCATGAATACCCCTAATAAATCTATTTGGTGTTTCCACCGCACAAAAAGATTTACTTTGACAACCCCTTTTAAAATACAAATGGTGTTTCATTTTTTCTCATACCGAGTGAGTGAGATAGAATGTTTCCTCTGTGAAGAACTGAATTCAGCCATGAATGAATCCTTCAGCGCCATACAGGAATAGGTTAGTTCGATTTGTAAAAGTATTTGTCCTAGGAAGATTTAACAAGATTAATTTATAATCTTCAAGATTTACGAAATAAATTTGTATGGTAAATCTTCAGGATTTAAAGGAGATTTGCGGTAAATCTTATTAAATCTCAGATTAGCGTTAGGTGGAAATGTAGCATTAATCCTAAAATGTGCCAATACTTTTTTCCTTCTTAAATGTATTTTTACAAGTATTTTCTAGTTTGTACATATTTGGTCAATCAACTCTAAAGTTGATTTTATTTATGTCATCTAATAGAAAACAAATAAAAATAAGTTATGTATAGAAAAATTGTTAAAATTTATATATATATATTTATTTTATTTTTCATTTATTTATTTATATTTATTATTGAACAATAATTTAATTTAATTAGTTGCAGCTGTGCCAATACTTTTTTCCGTGTGTGTATGTACACGACATGACTTTTCACTACGAAGTGAAACCAACTAATCTAAACAGAGTCTTTGATCGTTTTATTTTGACGTCGTGTAGATATTCCGCACTGTCGCTGCTTTGCTGTCCTTCTGTATTATGTTCTCATTTGTCATTTTTGATTTTAATTGAAAAGTTATGTGGTCCTCTAGAATAAGTTTTCTCTGCAACACAAATTTGTCATGTAAATTAATTTGCGGAAATATTCACAATCACTTACATACTACGTCAATATACAATGCTGGGCACTCGAAATGGGCAAATATTCGACACATAAAAGCTCTAAAAGACGGACAAAAGTCGGCATTATTTACAAAATATGCACGACAAATAAGACTTGCCATTCAAGGTACACTTAGATATCTCACAGGCTCTTAATTCAACTTATATAATAATTCGAATTTGTTTATTATAGATGGTGGATCTCCTGACCCAGCACTAAACACTCAACTACGAAACATAATCGATGATGCTCTGCGGAAGAATATGCCCATGGCAACCATACAGAATTGTATCAAAAAAACGACGGCTAGCAAAACGCTCTTGAAAAAGCACTTTCTCTGTTGGCGTTTTCAGCAAAAAGTATTTGCCATTTGTTCACTCTATACTGAAAATTTTCCACAATTGAAAATGGAATTGGCCCCAGTTCTGCGGAAATCTGGGTAAGAAGGAAAAAGAAGGAATCTAATAGTTTTTATGGAACTATTTCCAATTAGAACAGTTTATGTTGAAGGTCAACACATGTTCGATGAGGTCGGAATCATCGAAGCTTTTGCCAGTGACGAGATTAAAAGCCAAGTTAAATCTCTGTATGAATTTGAACAAATTTGCACTGAGGATGCCATTGTATGCGGGGTCGAAGAAGTTGAAGTCTTGGATCAAACTGTAGGCACTGTTAATGTAAGTATGTATATATATCAATCTAAATCGTTTTTAACATTTGTTTACCTAGTTCTTCTGCAATCCTGTTCAATTAGTTACAGTAAGTCGAGCTTTGAAGGAAAAAGGCTATTTAATTGAAAATGCTGAACATGCGTTTATTCCAAAGGTAAGGGTGCTCGTTTGTTGCATGTTGATTTTTGTTTGTTTATTTTTATTTTCTTCCTCAGAACACTGTTGAACTATCAGAAAACGAACTAAAGGCCTACCAGAACTTTGTATCAAAAATCAGAGATATTTCAGGCGTAGAAGAAATGTATGATAATGTAAAAGTAACTACCGATTAAGTTTACAATCAGGGGGGAAGTTAAATAAAAACAAAATATAATGCTTAGTTAATTCATTAGGGTTCTACCCCGATATCTCGACAACCAAAATCTATAAAGACAAAAATATTGAACCAAAAGAATATCGAATACATGACGATAGGCCCTCATTACGAGTGTCGGTCGATTTCGATAAACGAAAACCACTTGTCGAAAGTCGATCATCACAAAAAATTAATGAAATATCTTGAACAATAGGTCCGCTGGTGATCTGATGGTATACCTCACCGAGCAGTGAAACAAATCTTTACATCGTTTTGGAGAAAGTAAGATTATTGTGCTTTATATTTTAAAAGTGTTCGATAGAGTTTGGCATCAAGCTTTCTTATCGAAAATGCGTGCATCTATTCTTCGATGAATCTATTCTTCGTTGGATTGGAAATTACCTTTCGGACCGTTCAATATAAGTTGTATTGGATGGTTACAAGTCTGATATTCATAAAATAAATGCTGGTGTGCTCCGTTTTGTCTCAGACTCTTCCTTATTTTTATAAATGATCTCTTGTCTGAAACTTCCAATCCATTAAATTGTTTTGCAGACGACATATTCATATTCATACTCGTTTCAAGATTTAAGTGCCTTTCATATGAGCTGCGAATAGCGAACTGCGAATTGCGAATGGTCGTGAGTTTTGACATTTCTTTCACATGAGTGGTCGCCGACAGACGCGAATAGTCATAGAAAATAAACTAGTGAAATGGGGCTGACAAAATTTGAGGTTAAATTCGAGCGAATTTTTCATTCGCAGATTTGTGGAATGCGTCTTAATGTTGTGGATTGCGAATAAGTGTTTTGCAGTTCGCAGCAAATACCTCGGTGGTCGCGTAGAATATACAAAAATGCTAAATTCAACAATTTAATCTAATTTTTGTTCGTGTTTTCTTTTTAAAATTGTAGATAGGATCGTTTATTCACTTTTTTGAAAAGTTAAAACACCTATTTGTTGGTATTTGCGCTTGGAATAGCCTAAATAAATTTATTCGCATTCGCAGTTCGCAGCTCATGTGAAAGGCACTTTACTTCCTTCGGATGTGGAACTTGAACGGCAGCGTATGACAAGCTCATTAAATTCTGATCTCGACAGCATTGTCCAATGGGGAATAAAAAACCGTGTAGATCTTAATCAGCCTTATTATGAGTTTCACCCAGAAAATATTTCACCCGAAAAATTAGTGTGTCCCTGGAATTTTTAAAGCTATTATGAGTTTCGCCCAAACTTGTCTTGGCTTAAAATAAACAAAAAACTTGCGCAAAGGGCACCAGTACCATCTGATTATCTTTGGTTCGTCTTTAAAAAATAAGGGATAATTTAAGGTCTTAATTACGATACATTTCGTCCCAAATGAGTACTCACAAAAGAGGGGAATTTTCATTTTTTGGGTGAAACTCACAATAGGCGAAAAGCGAAATTTCAATTTTTCCAGGTGGAATGTTGTTCACGTGAAACTCATAATAAGGCTGAATTCTTCGAAAAATCAATGCTGTCTTCTGTCGTTAAAGCGAAACCCACCCCTTATGCCACTATCCATGATGTCACTTGCATCGAGTGTTATGGCTACCGAATAGGCCATTCCAGTAGGGAGGACAAATATTCTGGGAGCCAGCGACCGTTTTCAATGACCAAAAGCAGAAAAGCCAATATTTATATATTTGGTTTATTTGGTATCACTGAATAGAAAATCGGCGATCTCATCCCGCACTAGCGGTGGGTGTTTAAAAAAAAAAACTGATTTCAGAAAAGGTGAGCTTTTGTGCACACGTTAATAAGGTCATACGTTAACGAAAAAACACAAGCAGCTGAACTTTGAGTGGGGGGATATACCTCCACTCATATAAACATTGCAAAAAATGCGAAAAAAAACTGATTTTAGAAAAGATGAGCTTTGGTGTAGTGTAGTGATAGCTATCACCAACAGTTACACAAAAATAACAAGCAGCTGAACGTTCAGCGGGGGGAAACCCAGCAGCTTTTGGGTTAAGGATACAGTGTTCCACCATGCACCCGCGTACGTTGCATTTTTTTTTTCGTATAGAAAACTGGTACCAGGAAAGCTGAAATTAAGTATAGTGGTAGCTTATATAAACAGCTATACGAAAATTTTTTTTTTTTTTTAATTTTTGCAGCAGCAAATGCTAAGTTTTCAAATTAAGAGTGCAGTGCATCAAATTGAACGTGCATGTGCGTTACATCTTTTTTTGTATAGAAAATTAATATCAGGAAAACTGAGTATTCGCACAGTGATAGCTTACATAACCAGCTAGAAAAAAAAATAGTCAACTGAACTTAAAAAGATGCAAAAGCCAGCAGCTTTTCAGTTGAAAATGCACTGCATCACATTTCGAAACTGATTTCAGCAAAGTTGAGCACGGGCATAGTGGTAGCTGTTATACACAGTTAAAAGAAAAAAATAGTCAAATGAACTTCCAGCGCACAGTGGTTCCACCGCCGAACAAAGGCGGCCATAATTATTTGCTGGCGTAATATCAACCTGAAATATTTGTTCATAGGGTAAATTGGACTCTCTGATCATGAATCTGAAATCGGTTTCGCTCTATCTTCTTTTGTTTCAGAGGCACCTTAGGTAAAAGGGTGTAATATCGGACTGAACCCAATTTTCCAAAAAGTTCTGATAGAGTATGGATGTATTTAAATATAACGTTGTAAAATTATGTATTAAATATAACATTATATACATATGTACATTTTCATTTGATTCATTAAAAGTTAAATTTTATTTAAACCTCATTTTGTATACAATTTAATAATGGATCACAAAAAATATCTAACGGAAGTCTTACCTTCAACTAATATTTCCATCACAAAAAAAAAAATCACAAAATATCAAAGTAAAAATAATAAATAAATGAAAGCACGCTTACTCTTGGGCCACTAAACCTCAAATGCCATGTTTTTGCAATGTGATCACTTTGAAGATAAGAATCTAACGGTATTACTTAAGTGCATTATTTTTTTCTCATTTATAATTAGTTTGGTATATTCTAAGCTTATTTAAATGTTTTTTTTATAACAACCGTTACAATTGATTTTTGGGATTATGGCCTACGGTGGAACCACAGTGCATTGCGGAAAAATGATCTTCTTTGATTATGTGGATTCTTAATTTACATACATAAAATTATCATATTTCATGAAGGGCTTTCACTCCTAAATGTTAATTATTTCACAAAAAAAAATTATGATAATATCAGCTCTTAATTATTTTTGAACACTTTAAGGCAAACGTAAATATATTTTGACAAAATCTGTTCCAAAAATCTACTCGTATTTTAATCGTTATCGCGGTATAATTTTCATTTGAGACAGCATTTAAGGACTCATAAAGACTGTTTTAAGGTTTAATTTAGGAAGAGGACTTATTACTTTTACTTCCACAAACTATAACCCATGTGAAGGACCAAATATATAAGTAAATGGGCATACTCAGGCAGATTCTGAAATAAAAGCAGTTAGAGGTAGGGCCATTTAAAGTTCAATAAAAAGAGCATCCGCAAGCTTCCGCAGCTAATTCAACTTATACTTAAAAGTAGATAAATGTACCTTTCCTGCAGTATATAATTTTTTGGGGGCGTAGCGGGGCGTAACAGTTAAAAGCTTAAAAGAAAACACAAATCTTAGTTTTATTTAAGTTTTTTTAAAGCCCAATTTCGCAGCCACACCATTCTTATATTTATTCGTATAGCGGCCCAAAAAAATGCATAATGGAAGTCTCATTATCTAATAATACATCCAAGAAAACAAAACAATTCACAGACAATGCTAACAACAGCAAAAACTAATTGCAGTCGCCCTTATTTTAATGAACTAAAACTGAAATGCTATATGTTTGTACGAAGTGATCACTTTATAAACAAATATCTAACGGTATTACCGAAAAATATAATTTTTTTTATTACTTATATTGAGTTTTGGTTTTTCTAAGCTGATTTAAAAGGTTTTTGGAAGAAACTGTAATAATTTTTTTTTTGAATTATGGCCTACTGTGGAACCACAGTGCAGCGGTGGTAAAACCAGCAGCTTTTCAGTTGAAAATGCACTGCATTGCATTTCGAGTGATTTTTGCATATAATCGCGTTTATTTTATTATTATTATTATTATTTATTAAATGTACATAAATGTACAGATAAAAAAAAAAAAGAGTTTACAGCGATAGCTACCAGGGCTTATAGCTGGACTATAAGAATACATAATAAGTGATTATAAGAAGTGTAAATAATGGAGAAAATATTTATAAAATAATGTATGTGTGTAAACACAGCAAAGGGGCGGCCGAAAGCAGCGAAGCCTACCCTGAGGACAACTCCGTCCATTTCGAGAGAATGGGCAAAGCTGTCCCCATAGACATCCCCATATACTATTAACTAGGAGTGTTATTTCTAATAGCTTAAAAACTTTTTTATATTTTGTTCTGAAGGAACTGACAATAATGAAATTAAATTAGTATTAAATAGGTTGGTTGATATGGCATTCATTCTTGGGCATTCTGATGTTAAGTGTTTGATTGTGAGGCTAGCATCCGGACGGCAAAGGGGGCAGTTGGGCGGATTCTCCCGTGTGAAAAGATGACTGTGGGTAATTTTTGTGTGGCCTATTCGAAGTCTTAGAAAACATTTATTCATTTTGGCTGTTGTTGTTGTTGGGTAGATTGTTGGATAAGCTTTCGGGTTAATTTCAGAGTAGTGGTGAGAATATTGACTCCATTGATAGTTGCGTTTAAGTCGCCAATAAGCATCTGCGAGTATTAAGAAATCTGATTTGGTTGGAGGATAGGATTTAATGACACCTGTGTTGCATATTGATTTCGCTGCAATGTCAGCTTTTTCATTTCCATTTATTCCTATGTGTCCTGGAATCCAAATTAGTTGTAGCTTTAGGCTTTGTTTAGTAATGTTGTTTCTTATTTTGTTTATGATTTGGGATTGATGCTTTATGTTGCGAAAAGCGTTGAGGGTTGAGAGGCTGTCGGAACAGATGACTGTGCTTTTGTCAGAATTGGTTGCTAGCTCTGTAGCTTTAAGAATTGCTAGTGCTTCGGTAGAAAAAATTGAAAAATAGTCCGGTATATGTTCTGCGTGTATAACATGTCCTGCTCTGTTGACAATGGCAAATCCAGTGCCAGCTTCACTTTTCGCGTTTATTTTTTTTTTTGTATACAAAACTGATTTCAGCCAAATTGAGCACAGGCACAGCTTGTATATACAGTTAAAAGAAAAAAAAATAGTCCCATGAACTTCCAGCGGTGGTAAAACCAGCAGCTTTTCAGTTGAAAATGCACTGCATTGATATTCGAGTGATTTTTGCATATAATCGCGTTTATTTTTTTTTTTATACAAAACTGATTTCAGCAAAGTTGAGCACAGGCACAGTAGTAGCTTGTATATACAGTTAAAAGAAAAAAAAATAGTCCCATGAACTTCCAGCGGTGGTAAAACCAGCAGCTTTTCAGTTGAAAATGCACTGCATTGAATTTCGAGTGATTTTTGCATATAATTGCGTTTATTTTTTTTATGAATACAAAACTGATTTCAGCAAAGTTGAGAACGGGCACAGTAGTAGCTGAAATACACAGTTAAAAGAAAAAAATAATGCTATGAACTTCCAGCGGTGGTAAAACTAGCAGCTTTTCAGTTGAAAACGCACTGCATCGCATTCCGAGTGATTTCAGCATATAATCGCGTTTATTTTTTTTGTATACAAAACTGATTTCAGCAAAGTTGAGCACGGGCAGAGTAGTAGCTGACAAACACAGTTAAAAGAAAAAAATAATGCTATGAACTTCCAGCGGTGGTAAAACCAGCAGCTTTTCAGTTGAAAATGCACTGCATTGCATTTCGAGTGATTTTTGCATATAATCGCGTTTATTTTTTTTGTATACAAAACTGATTTCAGCAAAGTTGAGCACAGGTACAGTAGTAGCTTGTATATACAGTTAAAAGAAAAAAATAGTCCCATGAACTTCCAGCGGTGGTAAAACCAGCAGCTTTTCAGTTGAAAATGCACTGCATTGAATTTCGAGTGATTTTAGCATATAATTGCGTTTATTTTTTTTATGAATACAAAACTGATTTCAGCAAAGTTGAGAACGGGCACAGTAGTAGCTGAAATACACAGTTAAAAGAAAAAAATAATGCTATGAACTTCCAGCGGTGGTAAAACTAGCAGCTTTTCAGTTGAAAACGCACTGCATCGCATTCCGAGTGATTTCAGCATATAATCGCGTTTATTTTTTTTTTGTATACAAAACTGATTTCAGCAAAGTTGAGCACGGGCAGAGTAGTAGCTGACACACACAGTTAAAAGAAAAAAATAATGCTATGAACTTCCAGCGGTGGTAAAACCAGCATCTTTTCAGTTGAAAACGCACTGCATCGCATTTCTAGTGAATTTTAAACAAAATCGCTATTATTTTTTTATACAAAACTGATTTCAGCAAAGTTGAGCACAGGCACAGTAGAAGCTGATATACAGGGTGTCCCGCACCTGAGTGGAAGTATCTTAGGTTGTGGTTCCTTTCCTGGGTATATTCTAAGAAAAAAATTGTATGGGGGGAAAGTTGTATCTCCCATCCCTGAGGCAGGGGGGCAGTTTTTGCAAAATTGACTTAAAATGCCAAAAAAAACATTAAAAATCAACGAAAATACATCTAATAATTTGCTATCTAACACATCTAATAATATGCTATAATTTTTTTGAAATAATAAATAAATTGGGTGGCGCAACAGCTCATGGAGAACCAGGGCCTAGTGACTTACAACTCACAACCATTCCTGTGTGCGTGTTTGTTAGCAGGAATGGAAGGGACCTACAGTTTTTTGCCGAGGCCGAACGGCTAAATGAGATGCACTTTTTCATGACAAGTATACTCTTGAAGGATTTGTCAGTTCCTCGCAAGAGGCAGTACCTCGAATAAAACATTTCTGTTTTTAGGTGGCACGGCTGGGAATCGAACCCACACCTTCGGCATGACAGTCCTACGCACTAACCATCAAGCCACGCCCAACTAACATTTCAGTTTCTATTAGCTTAGAAATATCGATATGCTGCAAGTCTGGATATGTATAAAGCTTCTTTAAAGCTTTCATCAAAAATAAATTTCTAATAGAAGTCATGATTTCAATAACTGCTTCTTTAAAGTCGTTTGAAAGCTTGATATAGAAAATTAAACGAGACTAGCGTCTTTGTTTCGGATAGACCTCTGTTAATAACATTAACGAAGAAACATGAAGCTGTCACTGTATAAAGATTGTATAGACATCTCTTACTCTTGGTCAACACGCACGTATAAGTTTTTCTCTCCAAATTTTTCATTAATTTTCTCATAAATAAACAAAGATTTTAATTTACAACCGTTCGCATATTGTAAATTGATTGTTTTTTTCTAACAACCCAGTAATTTTCACGCGAATGTATCATTTAAATTATATTTAATCAAATGATATACCTACCTAAATAGTGTTAAAAATAAGTGTATGATAAAAGAGTAATTATTATCTGAGTGGTTTCATTGTTTTACACTCTTTCATACCAAAAGCTATCATAATCTTCTATCTCATCTGTCTGGGTGAGTGAAAATTTACTTTGTTTTGGTTATGTCTCTGCCAAGCAAAACATTGAAACTACACAAGTTTTAAATTATTCTTCTGTTTTATGCGAAACTGCACATACGGATCAAACTCCATTGGATACATATTTTGGATGAACCACGGACGAGCCACCTGCCTTTATATATGCGACAACTACCTACAATTATTTGGAGTTTCTCTGCTGGAATACATAACATACATATTTCTATTCTCATCTACTGCATCTCTTTTCCCCAACCCGCTGCCGCACTTCATGTATTATTGCATTGCATTTGCAAGGCATTGTTGGCTTTCCCCCCGGTAAGTTCATCTTTAGTCTATGTTCTGCCGAGTAATTTTTCAAGAGACTACACACCACACTTGTTTTCTCTTTATATTTACCAAACTATAATACTAACATCAGCTGTGTTTGACATCCGTCATCATCCTGCCCACCGACACATAGTACAGCGCCACCTGTTGGGACCTAGAAACTCCTCGTTGTCAAAGCTCTTTGAATTTCCACACAGGGTGATCAAATTATTAAAAAAAAATTAAAAAAAAAAAATAATAATTAAGAAAAAAAATCAAGAAATTCTTTTAAGAATTAATTAATGTAACATGGCCAATTGTGCATCTTGTGATAAAAACTCTGACTACATGATTGACTCCATAATGTGTAGTGGAAACTGTCGAAGAATTTTTCTCGTTCAATGTATTGACGCCCCGTTTAGCAGCATCAAACTCTTTAATAAAAACAAATCGTTCTACTATTTTTGTGACAAATGCGACCCATTCGCTGATAATAACATTGTTCGAGATGTTCTGCAAAACATAAAGAAGTTAGACAATTTGGAAAAACAATTATTATTTCTCTCTGACAAAGTTGAAAACATAAACTCAATAATGCTAAATACAAAAACATTGATCAAGTCAAAAAATTCACTTGGTAGTACAGAAACACCATCTAAACGAAGAAATGATGAAATTGATGATGAAAATTCTGATGTAAACCCTGTATCGAAAAAAGCCGCTGTGTCTCGCCCAATCACCAATTTTTACCCTAATGAAACTGCAACAAGTATTATTACTCTCGTCTCTTCATCACCATCACCAGTGACATCATCGATTATAACTGTTTCTGCACCGATATGTAACACATTGTCTACAACCTCCTGCGTTACCACAACAGTGCAATCATCAACATCAACTAATTCGACATGCGATTTATCAAAACAACTGCCGCCAGTCTCTCCTAAATATTCAAATAATGATACCAATCAAATAAGTGAATCGATATCTCCTATTTCATCTGGACTTAGGGCTGTAGAAGGACAAAAAGTTTTATTTCTTTCTAAACTAGCTCCCTCAACAAACGCGTTAGATATCAAAAACTATCTGTCAGAAAAAATGGGAAACACATTCATCATAAATGTTGAAAAAATTCTGCATCGTAATTACGCAAAATACTCTTCTTTCAAGATACGCGTCCCTGATTCTGTTTTTCACATACTGAATTCGACATCGTTCTGGCCAGCTGGTGTCATAATTCATGAATTTGTGAACAGACCGAACAACCGTGGTACAACTCTGAATCCTTTTCGTCAAAATCGGACAACGCTGAATCAACATCAAAGCAGCTCAATCAGATATTAATATATTATCAAAATGTAAATGGACTTCGGACAAAGACTAATATGGTCTTCAAAAATGTAAATAATCTTCCTCACGACGTCATTATACTGACAGACTTGGCTGAACAACTCTTTTCTCGACTCAGAGCTCTTTGATACTTCATATCATATCATTAGACGAGATCGTCACCATTTAGGAAACTCCAACACAGTAGGAGGTGGAATTCTTTTTGGGATCAAAAACTCTCTTATTTGCGTCTTGATCGACGACTTTAGGTCCATCACCGTTATCGAAGTTTTGTGCATTAAAATTAAACTAGAATCAGGGCATCTGTGTATTTATTATCTCGGCTTACATACCTCCTAGTTCTAATATCGACGTTTACGAAAAATTGAATGAATGCATAGAAAGTATATATGTCCTATTGGAACCAGAAGATGAAATTTTGATAGTAGGTGACTTTAACCTACCAAACCTGCATTGGGAAAAAATTGATGACGATAGCTTCTATGTTCCGGTTAATGCATCGAGTGTAATTGAGCTTTCATTAGTAGATGGTATGTCTTCATGTGGATTGAGCCAGTTCAACGGAGTGAAGAATCGTTTAGGAAGAACTCTGGATTTAGTATTTTTCTCCGATACCGTGAGCGCCGAAACTGCTGTAGTAGCCTCCTCTGTTTTATTAATAGATGAAGATCGACACCATCCTGCATTAGATATTGCGCTTAACTTAAACCTATCTTCTCCTTACCATAACGCTATTAACAAACTTGAATTTAATTTTAGTAAGTGCAATTTTATAGAGCTCTTTAATTTATTATGTAGCATTGACTGGAATCAATTATTTTTTAATCGTAATATTAATGATAAGTGCAACGTTTTTTATAGTATAATCTTTAACTGTTTTTACAAAACAATTCCACTCAAAAGAGCTCGTGGCAGCACCAATGTACCACCATGGTTTGATTTGCATCTTAAAAACTTAAAAAACAAAAGAAACAAAGCCTGGGTAAAATATAATAGGACAAGAGCTGATGAGGATTGTGAAACTTTTTTAATTTTAAAACAACTATTTACAGAGTATTCAAATTCTTTATATGTTAGTTATATTGCTAAAATAGAATGTGATCTTAAAACTAATCCAGATAGTTTCTGGAAATTTGTAAATTGTAAAAGGAAAACTAGCGGCTTCCCAAACTCTATGTCAAATTCAACGTCAACTAGTCATGAGCCTAATATTATCGCAAACATGTTTGCAAACTTCTTCAAAGAAGCTTTCGAAGACACAAACAATGACAAAAGTTCTTACTCTTCTTCTTCTGAGGCAAAATTTCCTCACTTAAATTCAATTAATTTTGAAATAAACGAAGATACCGTTACACAAAGTATCATGAAACTGGATGAGTGTTTTAGTCCCGGCCCTGATGGTGTACCATCCTCTATCTTAAAAAAATGTGTTGCGTATTTGTCATATCCGTTATGTGTTCTCTTTAATGAGTCTTTAAAAAGTTCGGTTTTCCCCAATATATGGAAAAGTGCATTTATTATACCTGTGCACAAGAAAGGTCCTAAAAATGAAATAATGAACTACCGACCTATAGCGAAACTGTCAGCGATACCGAAAATATTTGAGTCTATTGTATGTAATGTTCTTTCCTTTCACTGTACTTCAATTATATGTGATAATCAGCATGGCTTCGTCAAAAAGAAATCTACTGTTACTAATCTATTTAACTTCACATCTTTTTGTTTAGATGTTTTTGAAAAACGTGGACAAGTCGACTGTGTATTTACCGATTTTAGTAAAGCCTTTGACAAATTGTGTCATAATACATTAATTTTAAAGCTTAACAATCAAGGTTTTAATAACAATTTCCTAAATTGGATCTCATCTTATTTAAAAAATAGGCTTTATAGTGTTGTATTTCGTAATGAGTGTTCGAATCAATTTATTGTCAATTCTGGCGTCCCTCAGGGCAGCCATTTAGGTCCAATTTTATTTATTTTATTTATAAATGACTTGGTTTCAATCACTAAGAATTCATCTGTTCTTATTTATGCTGATGACATTAAGCTTTTCAAAAGTATTACATCTACCTCTGACTGTCTACTTTTGCAGGAAGACTTATTAATATTTAGGGAATGGTGCAGTAAAAATAGTCTTGTTTTAAATGTTGACAAGTGTAAAACCATGAGTTTTACCCGCAAAAAAGCTCCGTTGATTTTTAACTACACATTTGATTCATGTCCTTTAAGTAAAGTCTCCTTGTTCTCTGACTTAGGAGTTATTCTTGATCCTAAGTTAACTTTTAATGATCATTTAAACTACATAGTTAAAAAGGCTAATAAGATCCTAGGATTCATAAAGAGATTCGGTCGCGATTTCCGTGACCCTTACGTTCTAAAGCTTCTCTTTGTTTCATTTGTGAGACCAATACTTGAATATGGTTGTGTAGTCTGGGCACCTCACTACTCCATTCATATAAACAGACTTGAAGCAATTCAAAGAAGGTTTTCTCGTTTCTGCCTTCGTTTTCTTCCATGGTCACATGAACATATGCTTCCTCCTTATTCTCAAAGACTGGCTTTAATAAATCTTCCTTCACTCACTAATCATAGGCAGTATTTGCAGTTTTGTTTCATAGTTGGTATTATTAATGGGTTAATATCATCTCCATCGGTTCTAAGTCGTTTAAATTTCAGTTTTAGTCGTACAAGTATAAGATTACAGCAACCATTAGGCCATATGTTCAGTAGATCAAACTATGGTGCAAATAGCCCCCTTAATCAATTGATTGCAATATTTAATAAATTTTACTTTTGTATAGAGTCTGTAAATGATAACCTTAAATGCATTAAATTCAAAACTATGTTCTTTAATAACTTGTAATATATGTTAGAGCGGTACTGATTATATAGAAAAGACAAAGTGTAACGTTGGCCTCATATTTGAAGTGATTCCATTTTAGGACGATTTGGAATGAGATGTAACCAACCTCTTTGGTAGCACTCCAAACAACTGAACGAAAGTGAATGAGAAGAGGAACGCTGAGAAACAGAAAACTGTCAGACATATCTGTGTGTAGCTCAACGAAAGAATATGGGATTATTATTCTCGGAGCCGTCGTCATGTGTGCGCCACAGATTTGTAGCAGTTTTGTGAATCGTTTTGTTTAATTAATATAAATTCCTATTATCAGAAGTGGGATTAGCAATTTCAAGCCTACATAACTTTGTTTATTCTTGAGTGATATAAATTTGTAGTAAAACAATAAGAAAAATAAAAAATAAGTTATTTCGGTTCGTGAACCAATAAAAATTTTCGTCTTTCTATGTGTATGTGTCTGGACGCCGATGCGACGGATTAAATTTGATACCTAAATAGTCTCGGTCACTATATTTGTGTGTGTATCGTCTTTTTATGCGCATACCTAATAGAAGTCGTTGTGACTGATTAAATCCAGATTGAGTACCCTCATAGTCTCTCGGTTTGAGCGAATACTTTTCTATGTGCGACGGAATTAAATTTATCAATACTTTTTCCTGTGCTCAACGGAATTAAATCCCTGCATAAATAGCGTCTCGATAAATATAATTTGTGTATTTATACTGCTTTTTACGCGTTTATTCGCCTAGTTAATGTCGATGTGACTTATTAAATTCAGTTTCGGTACCCTACATAGTCTCTTAATCCCAGCCAATACTTTTTCGGGTGTGCGACGACGTGACAGACGGGTTGTATTCGTGTGAGTACCTATGTGCATAGTCAAGGAGTTTCAGTCAATGCGTTTTACTGTGTGTATTTTACCGATGAAGTTGTTTAATTGTTAAAAACTCAATAAAAGCTTGTTTTGTTCAGTTCAGTTATTTATCTGTGCGTACGCAATTCTTTTATTTCTGAAAAAAAAAAAAACATCCCCTTTTATCCAGATGTGTCTATGTATTTGTCGTTGAATAGTGACGGGAGTGATTAAAATCTGTACCCTGATAGTCTCATATCTGCCGGTGAACGAGTTCAATAATAAAGAAAACAAAATTTTACAAAAAAAAAAAAAATAAATAAATAATTGCATTTTGAAACTTAAATCGGTTTGCGTGTGGTTTGTTCTGTCCTCGTACCCAAGATGACGAACAGTGGTGGTGAGATAAATGCTAATGATGAATTATCAGATTCTAATGAAAGAGTGATTGGTGGCCAACAGCAAGATGGTGCGGTTGGTGGATTGCCGTTGCTTTCGGATGGCAATATTTCTACAAAAAATAATTCAGGTAACAATCTTGTAATAACTTTAGAATCTATAAGCGAAATTTTACGCTCGACTCAACAACGTGAAGCTAATGGATCTGTCGGGTTTCCATGTTTTGACCCTGACCATTCACGAGTTGATGTTCGCCGATGGTGTGCTGATGTTGATTTAAGGGTAGAACGGGATCAACTGAAAAATTTCGACATCATTCCAAGAGTTCAAGCTTCATTGTTAGGTAGGGCAAAGTTGTGGTACGATAAATACGGATACCAGCATTATGGATGGACAGACTTACGTGCTTCCTTGCTCCATACGTTTTCAAGCGGCGCAGATATCGTTGAGCAACTTCGAACAGTTGCAAATGTTGAGAGTAATGAGTTTGCATCCTACAGCGATTTTGTCATAGAAAAGGTTTCCCAAATTAACCGGTTGCCTTTCAACATACCCGAAGATAAAATTGTAAGAATCATCGTTGGGTGTATTTCTCAAATAAGTTTAAGAAACTCCCTGACATTTGTCATGCCATCATCTGTTCAAAGTTTAATCGATCACTTATCGTCCATACGAGAGAGTCCTCATCGACGTCATAACATCAAAGACTTACGAGGTGTTAGACCTTTCGTACGTAGAAATAATGAAACGGATTTTGTGCCCAAACGCCCTAGATTGGATGAAGAACGACGTTGTTTTGATTGTGGAAAGTTAGGGCACTTAAGGGCTAAATGTCCTCAAAAGACATCTCGAGACAATAAAATCGAATCTCAACCGCTGAAGCTTAAAACACCTAATAATACTGACAAAAGCCAAAAATGTTCATTCTGTGGGAAATTAGGTCACGAAGAAAGTGCTTGTTGGGCTAAACAGCGAGCTGAGCGAAAAACCGTTAATCTTTGCCACGAAAAAGTTACAACCGAAGTTACCACTCCAGTCATAATTAATCATCAATTATATCACTGTCTGCTTGACACAGGGTCAGATTGCTCCTTACTAAGGTCTGATATTGCTAGTAAGATATCTTCAAAGAAAACCACATCATTTCTTTCCATACAAGGCATTGGTAAAGATCCCATTATATTATCGGAACGAATGGATCTGCTAGTTGAGTTTGAAGAAGCGAACGTAGAAATTACCTTTCATGTTATTGACAGGGAATATCTAAAAAATTAAATAATTATTGGAAGGGACGTATTAAAAGATCCATCTCTGATGATAATTGTTAGTAGTTATGGCTCAACTTTGCGACAAATCGAGCCTGCCGTTTGTTTGAACACCCAGGTGACTTCTATTCCAGAAATATCTCTTTTAAATCGACAAAACTTGCAAACCATTTTGGACAAATATTCAGAAAATATCATCACTGGGTTTCCAACAGTAAAAGTTAACACTGGATCCCTTTCAATTCGCTTATTGAAAGATGCTACCGTTCATTATCAAGCATATCAAATGTCTAAGAGCGAACGTGAGATAACTGCTAAAATAATCAAGGATCTAAAGACATGCGATATAGTAAGAGATAGTGAGTCTCCTTTTGCAAGCCCGGTGGTACTCGTTAAAAAGAAAAATGGGGAAAGTAGACTATGCGTTGACTTTAGAGCTCTTAACAAGATTACTATTAGGGATCGTTACCCATTGCCTCGAATTCAAGACCAGCTAGACAGGCTTAAAGGCAATAAATATTTTACTTCTTTGGATATGGCATCGGGTTTTCATCAAATCCCTATTGCTGATGAATCAATAGAAAAGACAGCTTTTGTCACACCAGATGGCCATTTCGAGTATTTGCGTATGCCTTTCGGGCTCACTAATGCTCCAGCCGTTTTTCAAAGAGCAATTAACACAGCACTGGGAGATCTTAAAAATACGGTTGCACTAGTGTATATCGATGATGTTCTTATCCCATCTGTAACTGTCGAAGATGGACTTAGAAAACTGGATCTTGTATTACATGCCCTGACAGCGAGTGGATTTTCCCTCAACATAGAAAAATGTAAATTTTTAGAAACAAAGGTTGAATATTTGGGACGGGAAATTACTTTCGATGGTATAAGACCAAGTAGCAACAAGATTAATGCTTTAGTAAGGTCACCAACTCCAACTAATGTCAAGCAAATTCGACAATTTATGGGATTGGCAAATTATTTCCGGAAATTTGTTCCCGAATTTGCAGCAAAAACTAGCTGCATAACTTCTCTAACGAAAGTTAATGTCAAGTTTGAATGGACAAATGAATGTGAAACAGCCAGACAATATATACTTCAACAGCTTACATCACGACCTCTATTGATTATATTTGACCACGAACTCCCAACTGAACTACATACCGATGCTAGCTGTATTGGATACGGAGCGGTTCTTTTCCAGCGTATTGATGGACAGCTGCACGTGGTAGCGTACTTTAGTCAGGCAACGAAGTCGTATGAATCTAAATACCACAGCTATGAGCTGGAGACTCTTGCCGTGGTAAATGCAATTAAACATTTTCGGACATATCTTTTAGGTATCCATTTTCTCCTGGTCACCGATTGTAACGCACTTAAGGCAACTAAGCAGAAAAAGGATTTGCTACCCCGCGTCGCTAGATGGTGGATATATCTGCAAGATTTTGATTTTGATATAACGTATAGAAAAGGGCAAACTATGGTGCATGCGGATTATCTTAGTCGCAACATACCTCAAAGTTATTGCTTTAATTTGAATAGTCTGTCTGATACTTGGCTTCATATTGAACAAAAGCAAGATGCTTTTGCCAAGGAAATAAAAGATAAGATCAGGGAAGGTGATACTGATACCAGTTCAAAATATTTAATTCAGAAAGGATTGTTGTACAGGAAATTACAAAATTGTGAAAAACTCTTCATACCTCAGAATTGTCGGCTTTCACTTATGCGAAGATTTCACGAAGACAATTGCCACATTGGGTGGGAAAAGACACTATCTAAGATGAGAGAGCATTTTTGGATGCCGTCTATGACACAAAATGTTAGGAAGTTTGTTAACTCCTGTCTTATTTGTCTGGTTGCAAAGCGACCTAGTGGAAAGAAACAAATGGAATTACATCCAATTGAAAAGAAGCCGATACCATTTCATACTATCCATATGGATTATATGGGACCATTCCATGGAAAAAATTTGGAGGATAATCGACATATCTTTATTATAGTTGATGCATTCACAAAATTTGTTCTACTTTTCCCATGTAAGACCTTACAGGCTGCAGAAACAGTTAAACACTTTCATAATTATGTAATGCTGTTTGGGGCTCCGTCCAAAATCATAAGTGACAGAGGTTCTAATTTCACAAGCGACGAATTTCGAAAACTCTGTGCCTCTCTTGGTACGGAACAACATCTTATTGCACCAGGAGCTTGTAGAGCAAACGGACAAGTGGAAAGGTTTGTTGATACAGTTGCTAATTTACTACGAACGAATTTGGACATAAACCTTGAATGGACCACTTATATAAGCCGTGTGCAGCTAGCACTTAATACAACCACTAATAAAACGACAGGGTTATCGCCTATGAAGGTACTTATAGGGATAAATGGACGTACTCCAGAAATTGGCGCTCTTTTGTCACATCTAAATATTGAACCTGAGTATGAAGATTTAGAAGCTATTCGAGCTCTAGCTGATGAAAGACTGCAAGAAAATAGACATCGTATGAAAGCTAGATTTGATAAGGATAAATGCAAACCAACGAAATTGAAGATCGGCGATAAAGTTGTTTATCGTAGTAATCAAATTCGCAAATCGAAATTGGACGTTCATTATCAAGGACCATACGAAGTTGTTGGTGTTCTTCCTAATGATCGGTATAAGATAAAAAAAGAGAGTTCAAAGGCGATTGTGATAGCAGCTAGAGAGGTTATTCGCCCAATATGCTTTAATGAAGATGAAGATGCCCAAACTGACGTTTTGTAAAAGGTAGTTATATTTCCTTTTAATTATTGAATATTGTTCTTGTAAGAAAAAAAAAAAAAATATATTTGTTGTTAGTGGACAAGCTTAACATTGCCTCTGAGCCTTGAATTGGTTGAACCGTAGATGAGATTATAAAGTACAAGCTGAAAATTGCCTCTGAGCCAGAGAAAATGCAAACGTAAAAGATTTGTTCATATTGGTATGAGTACAAAGATTTGGGGATCTGAGCCTCTGAGTTGGTTTTCTGAAACTTGCAATACAGGAATTAGCTAAGCTTAAAGTGCCTCTGAGCTATTGCTGGTATTGAGGTCTATGAAGAACTAAACAAGCTAGGTCTTTTGGAAAAAAAAAAAAACAATATATTGTGTTCTGTATGTCTGATTGGTGGCTATAGACAAGCTTTGTCATGCCTCTGAGCTATGCCACTTTGTTTGTTTAGAGCACTTATTTTACAATTATGATCTTGTGTTTTGTATGTCTGATTGGTGGCTATAGACAAGCTTTGTCATGCCTCTGAGCTATGCCACTTTGTTTGTTTAGAGTACTTATTTTACAATTATGATCTTGTGTTTTGTATGTCTGATTAGTGGCTATAGATAAGCTTTACTATGCCTCTGAGCTATGCCAGTTTGTTGTTAAGAGTACTTATTTATCAATTGAAATTTTTTTGTTTGTTGGTGAAATAAAACCTTGAATGTTTTCTAACATTTCAGAACTGGCTAAAAGGTTGTTATTCGCAAAGTGACCAGTGGAGAATGCTGATATATTGCACACTGAAAATTTCAAGGATGCAGCTAATTACATTGAAAAAAAAAAATGGATAAATAAAGTTTGAATTGATTACTTTTTGTTGAAAAGATTGTTTTAATTCATCGAGAGCGATGAATACTGTAGGATGGCCGTGTTAGAGCGGTACTGATTATATAGAAAAGACAAAGTGTAACGTTGGCCTCATATTTGAAGTGATTCCATTTTAGGACGATTTGGAATGAGATGTAACCAACCTCTTTGGTAGCACTCCAAACAACTGAACGAAAGTGAATGAGAAGAGGAACGCTGAGAAACAGAAAACTGTCAGACATATCTGTGTGTAGCTCAACGAAAGAATATGGGATTATTATTCTCGGAGCCGTCGTCATGTGTGCGCCACAGATTTGTAGCAGTTTTGTGAATCGTTTTGTTTAATTAATATAAATTCCTATTATATATATTAGTTTATAAGTATTATGTATAAGTATTGTTCACGTTAGCATTTAACGAATTGAAATAAATAGGCTGTTTAAATAAATAGTATAGAGTAATTTAATTGAAGCTCCTGTCACTTTGTCTTTAAAAGGTTTCGGTTACAATTTGCTGGAAGCCTTATCGAATACTTCGCAGAGACTTCTCAGACGTTATTAACGAACCATAATAGAAAATGTCAGTCTATGCTAAAGAGACTCAAATCTGTCAGTCATTTTAATTAAGTCATTGATAAATTTTCGTTTATTGAATAAATTGTTTGTGAAATTTTTTTTGCGTGAATATGTCTACTTCGTGGAAAAAATTAAAGAGTCGGGAAATTATTATAGATCCCTGGCGGTGAGACGTTCCTTAATACTCCAGAGAGCTCGTAACTTAGATCTTAAAAAGAATACAAATGAAAGACAACGACGTGACGGCAAGAAAGTTCAGATTTAATAAATCTTTCATCGATAATTCAAATATCTCCAGAGCCAGAAGATTTAAGTGTGTTTCATTGTTTGTCTGTTTATAATTTTTTTTTAAATATAAATATTCATACTCTACTAAAATATGAACCCCACTACCAGCATGAGAGGCGAAACTTTTATGAGGGATAACACACACGAGTTCAATGATTAATGTTTTCAAGAAAGCGATGACGATGATGAAATTTTGCAAAATCAAAAGCTTAAGACTTAACCTCAGGCAATGGGCGATTTAATTTAAAATCAACCACTCAGCTCTTCAGACTTTAATTTCAATAATAAACAAGCGATTTGGAAAAAAAATCTTGTACATCTTGTTTCTTCGTGTGAACGGGTTACAAATTTATTATTAGCATGGTGGCTCCACTGGGCATGAGCCATGGTTGGATTATGAACATGTTTAAAAAAAAAAAACAATGGAGTCTCAAAAATCCATGTCCGTGCAGTGACATATCCATACAAATCAGTTTGCTGATTGGATTGTGGTTTGGATGTTGGACATCGTTCATGTCTAGTGGAGCCAGCATGTAAGACTGGAAAATACTGATTAAGTTTTTGCATCTCCCATTTTATATCTAAGATGGCTGAGTGGGTAGAGTGATGGACTCTTACGCAGGAGTTCCGTGTTCGATTCCTAGACGGGTAAGAAAAATCTTTGTGTTTTATAATTATTTCCAATTCATTAATTAACAAATAATTGAAAAAAAATAATAGTTTCAGGTTTAACAAACATTAAATGCGGTAAAAATCACTCAAAAGAAATTGAACGTAAAAAGAATAATAATTTTTCCCCCATTTTCCTACAACCTCTGTAAGAGCTGTATTGTCGGCTTCTAATAGGTATTATAAGACTTTCTACTACACGTGCGTGTTTACTTTTATAGAAACATTTCTGAAGCTATCTGTCAAAACCATAATTTCACTAAGATTTCGAATAGCGCTCGTTAAAACTTCTTATAGATCGTATAGAATTTGAAGCTTTTAAAAGATCTGCGTACGGGGCCTCCGAGAAGATTTTTCGAAATCATTTTCGAAGTTCTATAATATTCTCCTTTTTATGCTTAACGAAATTTTACAAATGTCTTAAGGAAATCAGAAAGCCTATTCAGATAGGCCGAACCGAAGCTGAAATGTTAGTTGGGCGAGGTACTACTTTTTTGAAAGCTAATAGCACAGATAATAAACTATACAGATGTAGCATCTATATGGGAAAAAATGTCTATGAAAACGAAATTCGTGCAAAAAAAGAGCTTTCTCAAAAGTTCAACTTCTTAGAGAAGAGACAACTTTCTAAATTATTTTCTCTACTTCTCTAACACATATGGGAGAGCTATACACAGAAAAAAGGCACAATTTTGTTTTTGTTTTCTTATATCTCGTATTTCTTCAAGGGCTCTGAGAAAAAATAAAAGGAAAAAAAAACAGTTTGCTTCTCTGTTCTCTCTTTTTAGGAACTATGTGGTCATTGTTTTTGTTTTCATGATCGTTACTCAATATGTGCTACTGACTGCCGCAGGTCAAATTTGCTACTTCGTACTTTATTTACATAGGTACATGCGTTTGGAAGATGGTTTGTTTTACATATACATTATGTACGCTTCATTGTATACATATTGTAATAACTTTCCATATTTAAACTATAACGACTCCGAAATGCAAACAAACGGACACAATAAAGCTTACGGTCGCAGTGCAAACATACCCTTATTAGCTATAATTATAGCAACTCTCAAACGAAGGAAGCGCCATCTGCCGGATTATAGCAGATTTACCAGCTGTCAAATAAAAGCTTTTGGAAGGGAAATTATTGGGAAATTTCCCCTACGGAAAGCTCTAGAAGCAGAGACCAGAACGTTCTCCTTATTTCGAGAGATTGGAAAACAAGTATAAAAGGCACATGTTTGAACGGCAGCGACACAGTTTGTTTTTAATCGTGAATGAATAAAGTTGGTTGTAATAAAAGTGAAAAGTAAAGTTTGTGAATTAATTTCAGTGGTGAATAATAAATCGTTTTGTTTGTAGTAAGTAAAGTAAAGTGTTTTATTTTGCGAAATAAATAAGTGGACGTTTTGAATAAAGTAAATAAGTTTTATTAACGAACCTGAGAAAATATTACATTGGTGTTAGAAGTGGAATAAAATTTATTTTATTTGTGCACTCAGTAAATTTATTGTGTGGAAAGTGAAAAAAAAAAGACAAGACAATGGGTAAATCTTTCAATGATTTAAATTTAGTGGAACTAAAGGCAGAACTGAATAAACGAGATCTTCCTACTGCTGGAACAAAGAATGATCTTATAATTCGTCTGCAAGAAGATTTAAGAAGATGTGGAAAAAACCCGGACACGTTTATATTCGACATTGAAATGGAAGAACAGCAAGAGCAAGTAAGTACATCGGGCATGACCAACATGCTGTCTCAGCTACTTGCCAAATTTGATAGTCAGGAAAAGAATCTTCTCGAACGTTTCGAACAACAAAGTCAAGAGCAGAAGAATCTTCTAGAAAAACAAAGCCAAGAGCAGAAGAATCTTCTAGAACAACAAAGCCAAGAGCAGAAGAATCTTCTAGAACAACAAAGCCAAGAACAACGGAATGAACAAAAGAATCTTCTCGAACGATTTGAGCAACAAAGCCAAGAACAAAAGTGTCTGCTGGAAAAACAGACAAATATGCTCGAATGTAAGTTAGATGCCTTTGACAATAGAATTATTGCCCTTGACGAGCGTGTCGATAAACAATTTTCTTCTATCGATAAACAATTGTTAACTGTCGATCAACAATTGTCTAATGTCGATAAGCAATTGTCGACAGTAGAATCAAAATTCGAAAAAGTGGAAGATAAAATCGAATCCATTACTAAGGAATTGGACAAAGTAAGAAAAATGAAGGTTCGAGGAAGTTCTGGTGACTGTCCTAGGAGAAAGGAGATGCATCCCCCAACCTTCGATGGACAAACTTCTTGGTCAATCTACAAGAAGCAGTTTGAAGCAGCCGCAGCAACAAATGGCTGGGATGAGGAGGACAAATACATAGCTCTGACGCTTGCCCTCAGAGGAACTGCTGCTGAACTGCTGCAAACCATACCAGCAGATAAGAGTGGCAACTTCAGTGCTCTTGTTCAGGCCATTGACAAACGCTTTGGAGATGGCCATATGCAAGAAGTCTTCCGTGTTCAACTCAATACTAGAATCCAAAAGAGGGGAGAAACTCTGCAACAGCTTCAAGCAGACATCGAACGATTGGCACATCTAGCATATCCAGCTGCAGGAGATGAAACCATCAACCAATTCGCAACAGAAGCCTTTGTTCGTGCTGTATCTGACATCAACCTTCAGCGAGCAATTCGAACGGCTGGAAAACGCACACTCCCTGAAGCATTGGCGTTCGCCCTGACTATGGAAGCAGCAGAACAGGCTTCTCAAAGAGTTCATCGGGTAAGAGAACTAGAAATTGAGGAGTGTTCTTGCCAGAGAACTGCATTCCAAAGGAACCAGCGAGATGGACCTGCTCGATGCTGGAATTGTAACAAGACCGGACATCTTCAACGCCAGTGCAGATTGCCACCTAGAAGACCTGCATGTCAACATTGTGGAAGCAGAAACTTTAACAACAACAATGTCAATACTCCTACTCGCCCCGTTTCTCAACCGGGAAACGAGTAAAAACCAACTTCGAGGGGCAGAAGCTGGTTTCTGGTATCGATGGCCCCAGAACCACCATCCAGGTCTCACAGACGAAACGAAACAACAAAAGTCTGACTGTGGAGGCAACACTAAACGGCAAGAAGCAAGTGGCTACGATCGACACTGGTGCCACTGCCTCCATTGTTCGAAAGGACTTGGTGAAGATGACGTGGCTGCATAACACCAACGCCTACCGTCTGAAAACAGCAACAGGAGAGGCAGCCAGAGTGTACGGGGGGTTCGTCTAACGATCCGTTTGGCAGAACTGGAGTTTTCACATCTGTTTCTGGTAGCAGATATATGTGACGAGTGCATCGTTGGAATCGACTTTATGAAAGAGCATGGAGTAATTCTCGATATCGGAAAGCAAGTTCTCAAATACCGAAATGTGGAAATTCCTATGGTTTATGGCAATAAAAATTCATCAACTCTGAGAACTGTCATAAAGGAAGATATTTGCCTGCCACCTTCTTCAGAAGTGTTCGTTTGGACAAAAATAAAGGGAGATTTGGGTAGCCATCGATACCTTATGGTGGAGCCAGAGTCTGAGCAGTCTTCTCAAAACATCATCCTAGGGAAGACCCTTGTGGCACCAAAGAACAACATGGTGCCCGTACGGATACTCAACATCAAACCGTATGAAGTCAAGCTTAAAAAAGGAGAAGTTGTTGGAAAATGTGAATCCGTATCTGCAATAACTAAAATCACAGAAGTTGATACACAAGAATATGTGGACCCCAGGAAAGTGAACTCTATGAAGTCAAACATTCTCAAGTCTTCAAAATTAAGTGAACATCAGCTTAGTGTTGCTGGAAGCCTCCTTCACGAGTACGCTGATATACTCTCTTCACCCAATGGGCAGTATGGTCGAACACAACTGGTGCAGCATCGAATCGACACAGGAGACGCGAGACCTATTCGACAACCAGCAAGACGTCTCCCATTAGCCAAGCAAGCCGAAGTTGAAGAGATGATATCGAGCATGAAGAAAGATGGGCTAATAGAAAACTCTAAAAGTCCTTGGGCATCCCCAGTAGTTCTTGTCAAAAAGAAGGACGGAAGTACTCGATTTTGTGTGGACTATCGGAGGCTGAACGATGTGACAAAGAAAGACAGCTACCCTCTGCCAAGAATCAGCGATACCTTGGATGCGATGGAAGGAGCTGAATGGTTTTCAACATTGGACTTGAAGAGTGGCTACTGGCAGGTAGAAATCCATCCAGAAGATCGAGAAAAGACGGCTTTCTCCACAGGAAATGGTCTGTGGCAATTTAAAGTGATGCCTTTCGGACTATGCAACGCTCCGGCAACATTTGAGCGTTTGATGGAGTGTGTTTTACAAGGACTTACTTGGAAATCTTGCCTAGTCTATTTGGACGATGTCATTGTTTATGGTAAGACATTTGATGAGCATTGTGGAAACCTTAAGGCCGTGTTCCAGAGGCTTCGAGAAGCAAACTTGAAATTGAATCCAGACAAGTGCGAGTTTTTTAAGTCTGAGGTAAAATATTTGGGGCATATCATCACTTCCCAAGGAGTAAAGACTGATCCTGAAAAAGTTGACACCGTAAAGAATTGGCCGACACCACAGGATAAACATCAACTCCGGAGCTTTCTTGGTCTAGCCACGTACTATCGACGATTTGTGAAGGATTTTGCTGGGATCGCGAAAAGTTTGCACCAGCTAACAGAGAAAAGCAAACCGTTCAAATGGTCAAGCGAGTGCGAGAAAAGCTTCCAGGAACTTAAGCAGCGCCTATGCAATACACCAGTTTTGGCCTATCCGACACCAGGGAAACCTTTCATCATCGACGCTGACGCAAGTAACGTAGGAATTGGTGCCGTACTATCACAAGTCCACAAAGGAGAAGAGAAGGTCATTGCCTATTACAGCAAGGTGCTCTCAAAGCCAGAAAGAAATTACTGCGTGACCAGAAGAGAACTTCTAGCTTTAGTATCGGCAACAAAACACTTCCATAAGTACATCTATGGACAGAAGTTCCTTCTTCGAACAGATCATGGCGCACTTAATTGGCTGTTGAACTTCAAAAATCCAGAAGGTCAAGTGGCAAGATGGATTGAGAGATTGCAGACATACGACTACCAGATCCAACATCGAAGAGGAAGGTTGCACTCAAATGCAGATGCCTTATCTCGGAGACCATGCAAATCGGACTGCAAGCACTGCACACGTCAGGAAGAGAAGGAGGTTGCTTCCATCCAGCGATTAAGAGCCGATCCCATTTACGGTTGGAGTAATGAAGAACTGAGGACTGCCCAACAAGAAGACTCGGATATTGAACCCATTCTTGCGTGGAAGGAACACCAAGAGAAACCAGAATGGGGTGACATCTCCGATAGAAGTCCAACTCTTAAAGCGTATTGGGCACAATGGGACTCGCTTCATGTACAAGAAGGAGTACTAAGACGTAAATGGGAATCCACAGACGGCAAATCGTATGTGATGCAGCTAGTCGTACCTCGTTCCAAAGTTAATGACGTTCTGCAAGAGATGCATGATGGAGCTTCCGGAGGACATTTGGGTGTCAATAAGACACTGGAAAAGGTAAGGCAGCGATTCTACTGGCTACACGCAAGAGAAGACGTCGAAAAATGGTGCCGAAAATGTGATACTTGTGCTGCAAGCAAGGGACCAGGCAGAAAAGTCCAGAGTAGAATGCAGCAATATAATGTGGGCACGCCCTTTGAGAGGATTGCAATAGACGTTGCAGGCCCTTTTCCAGAAATCGAAAACGGAAACCGATACATCCTGGTAGTAATGGACTACTTCAGCAAGTGGCCTGAGGCATTTGCCATCCCAAACCAGGAAACCAAAACAGTCGCGGATCAGATTGTTTTCAACTGGGTAAGCAGGTTTGGTGTACCTATGGAACTCCATTCAGATCAAGGGAGGAACTTCGAGTCCAAAATTTTTCAGGAAGTTTGTACACTCCTTGGCATTAAAAAGACGAGGACAACACCGCTTCACCCACAATCTGATGGGATGGTTGAACGATTCAACCGGACCCTTAAAGAACACCTTTCCAAAGTTGTAAGCGACAACCAACGAGACTGGGATCGGCATATTCCATTATTCTTGATGGCCTATCGAAGTGCGGTACATAGCTCAACAGGACACACACCATCAGAAATCCTGCTCGGGACCACAATACGACTACCAAGCGAGATCAAATTTGGATGTAATACAAGTGAGCCACAAGGAATTGACGACTACGTGGAAAACCTCAAAGAAAAGCTAGTTGACATTCACAAAAGGACGAGGGCAAATATAAAGCTATCGAGTGATCGGATGAAAACAAGATACGACGCAAAAGCCACAACGACAGGATTCCAAGTGGGAGACCTTGTGTGGTTTTATAATCCCCACCGTCGGAAGGGACTCTCACCGAAGCTTCAACAAAATTGGGAAGGCCCTTATACTGTTGTAACACGAATAAACGATGTCGTCTACCGCATTCAGAGAGGATTAAGAGGCAAACTAAAAGTAGTTCACAGCGACCGTTTACATCATTATAATGGTGATGGAAGTAATGGATTTGCTCGGGACGATCAATCCTAAGAGGGGGGCAGTGTAATAACTTTCCATATTTAAACTATAACGACTCCGAAATGCAAACAAACGGACACAATAAAGCTTACGGTCGCAGTGCAAACATACCCTTATTAGCTATAATTATAGCAACTCTCAAACGAAGGAAGCGCCATCTGCCGGATTATAGCAGATTTACCAGCTGTCAAATAAAAGCTTTTGGAAGGGAAATTATTGGGAAATTTCCCCTACGGAAAGCTCTAGAAGCAGAGACCAGAACGTTCTCCTTATTTCGAGAGATTGGAAAACAAGTATAAAAGGCACATGTTTGAACGGCAGCGACACAGTTTGTTTTTAATCGTGAATGAATAAAGTTGGTTGTAATAAAAGTGAAAAGTAAAGTTTGTGAATTAATTTCAGTGGTGAATAATAAATCGTTTTGTTTGTAGTAAGAACAGTAAAGTGTTTTATTTTGCGAAATAAATAAGTGGACGTTTTGAATAAAGTAAATAAGTTTTATTAACGAACCTGAGAAAATATTACAATATTTTGCTTCGCGCTTCATGAGATTTTATCCGAAAAATATTGAAATTGACCTTTTGAAAATGTTGGGAAAAAAATTAATTTGAAAAAAGAGAAGAGGTTTTTTTGAATTATATGAATTATTTTTAATAGAGAAAGAGGGTAGTTAAGTGGAAAAGCGTCGTGGGTAAGTTATTGATATTGTATATTTACGCACTAGCTACTTCTGCAGTAATTTTCTTCTTGATTTGATGGAAGATCGAATAGCTTTTGCCTTGATTCAATTCATTATTCATAAATCTGGGTGATGTTTTGATTGAGGTAAATTCGTAAATTGAATGGGTATGTATAGCCCAGGAAAAATAGGTGCAGAGGTTGAAATAATTAATTCATGAAATACTTAAATCGGTATCGACGCAGAATTACACCCTCTATAACATAGGTATCTATCCAAAATCCCCACATTGGCTTTTTGTGTAGATGCATTTGAAGAGGTGAAAAAGTTGGAAGTCTTTCAAACTGAAATACCTTTATTTTTGCAGCAACTTAATAATATTATTCTACATTTTTAAGGGTAAATTTTATCGCTGAATTTAATGAGACTAAATCCAAATGATCAACTACCCAAAAAAAAAGTTAAGGTCCTTTTTATGTAATGATGATTTTTTTTAAGTACATACAACAGTTAAAAACAATGGTACCTACCCTTGTAAATGGAACTTGGGATAAATATTTCTATAATCAATAGAACCAAGTATCGAAAAATTCCCTAAAAATATCTGACTTGGCAAGGCGTTTTTTTTTAAGGGTAGGGGCAAGCGTAGAATTATTACTATAACACCCACGAAAAAACTCTTACACTCATGAAGCTTGCCAAAAGAGTTTAATTTTATTTAATTTGAATTTAAAATAGATTCAGCGTTAAAATGTACCCATAAAACATGTGATTAAGTTATTGCAAAACAAATATTTCAGTTTGATATACCTCCAACTTTTTCACCAAATCCATGCAAGTATCTGGAGAAGGGGTCAAAAAAGTTGCAAGAGTTTTAAAAAAGGGTACAAAAAGAGACATTTTTTTAAAAGTCGTCTCATGATCGCATGAGGCTAAAAAAAATGGGTCAAAGTGCGACTAATGTCGCACAGCGGCAACCGTGAATAAGTTCGTAATAAATTTATGGTTCCCGTTACTCCTTTGAGAATTCTTGCATATTATTAGATACTGCTCTAAGCCTTTAAGTGAAGGTAAATAATGAATTTAATAATAAAATTTAACAAAATTATTAGGTGGAAGCTTAATTTAAAGATATAAAATAATCGATATGGTCCTGCTTACTTATGAACTTATTATATTCATTTATTACCTTTGCTTAAATAGTTTCCAGGGGTTACGAGCGCGGACGTGGCAGTATATTGACCCCACCCTCCCAACCACCATCTTAATCGTTAATAAATTAATTTTATTGTTTGTTTTAGGTCTAAGCATTCATCAAATTTAACAATTTTTTAATTTTTCTCTTAGGGTTTCTATTCTTATAATCTTTTTGCTTATCAAAATACCATTTGCAATTTGTCCAGAGCAAAACCACTCTTAGCAAATCAATTATATCAATTTTATGCTCATAACATTTATCAGATAGATTGAACCAGCTTGGAAAGTATCCATTACCATTTGTTTCAGTTATGCATTCTTTTATAATATGTTTTCTTTCACCTTAGATGCAAAAGATGTTTTATGAAAATAGGTTGAAAATATTTGTTCATGAAGGCGGCACACTTGAAAAAAATTTTAGATGGCCATAAAGAAACTGTGTTTTCACTTGAGTTTTCGTTCTCCTTATGTTTAATTAATATTTTTGTTAGTTCAAAATTGTGTTTATCTTTCGACATTTCTTGAACAGAGTTTTCACAAATTTTATTAATTTTCTTTATTGATTTAAAAAGGGAATAGCCTGCAAAATATCTAGTGGCGTGGCGAGGTCACTGATTTTTATGTAACACACAAATACAAAATAAAATCAATATTATCGGGGAGAGTACGATAACTTAGGCGCCAAGAAATTATAACGGTTTTTAGTAGAACAGTTCAATACAAGAATTTTTTTCTATGGGAGGGGTCAGTAGGGGCATTTTCATAAAAAAAAGTACTTAAAGAATAAAAAAATTATACAAAAATAACGGTAATACTTACAGGTAAGTTTTATACTTTTTTTTAAAGCCAATACTCCGTTCTATTTGCTAATTTTTAAATCAAGTGAAATCTATGCATGGTTTTTGAAAAAAATGAATTTTAAACTCAAAATTTGCGAGAAAAAAGCATACAAAATAGGTTTAAAGTGTAATTTCTCAAAACTGTAAGATTATATATCACTTTTTTCTTCTGAAATTCGTTGCTCTAATTAATTCTTAATCAAAAACTGAAAACTAGATGATTCTATGTCTTCTAGTTTTTGAGAAAATTGAAAATTACTAAAACTACTACCGTACAAAACTCGAATGTTTGCTCGTTTTTTTTATGATCTAAGTGGGTATGCATACTTTGAACATTTCAACTGCTTTGTATATATTTGCTTAATCCAGATTCTTAAAATGCAAAAGAAACTTTGCATACACCCAACCTCGCACCTACCCCAAATCCTATAATGTGCCCAGGCAGGGGGGTTGCAGGGGGGCAGCATGCCTCCCCATACATACCTCACTGTTTATACGCCAGCCGTAATACGTAAGCAAGCAAAAAACAAACATCCCACACAAAAGTAGTTATAGTAATTATCGATTTTTTCAAAAACTAGAAGACATAGAATCATCTAGTTTTCAGTTTTTGATTAAGAATTAGTTAGAGCAACGAATTTCAGAAAAAAAAAATTATATATAATTTTACAGTTTTAATAAATTACACTTTAAACCTTTTTTTTATGCTTTTTTTCTCGCAAATTTTGAGTTTAAAATTCATTTTTTCAAAAACCATACATAGATTTCACTTTGGTTAGGTTAAGGTGGCTGCCAGGAAAACTGCTGACACACTTAGGCCAGAATAGGCCCATTGTGATACCACATAAAGACTGCGAGGTGATCCTCGCTACTTTGTTGTAAGTATTACCGTTATTTTTTAATATTTTTTTTACATTTTTGGTACTGTTTTTATGAAATTGCCCCTCCCACCCAAACGGGGTGAGATAGACCCCCCCTCCCATAGAAAAAAATGCTTGTATTGAACTGTTCTACAAAAAACCGTTATTATTTCTTGGCGCCTAAGTTATCGTACTCTTGCCATATTATCCAATTTAATGTAGGTTATTCAGGACATTATAACATTTTCTTAAATATAATACCTACCTTCCTACCTAGGTCCACGTAGGAATATAGGTACATACCTGTTCTTTACATATCAAATCGAATTAAAATATTTAACTTTTCATTATTTCATTAGTATTTTCAAATTATTTTGTATTTGTTTCCTTTTACGAAACAACAAGTTCAAAATGTTGATATGCATTAGTATTAAAATTTCTTAATATCAGAAACTAGAAAATGATAAATATATGTAAATAAAATTAAAAAAGATAGATAGGTACCTAGCTAACTATTCAACAAATGCTCACTCTAACGAATCTAGAATAGAATACCTACAAAAACTAAAAACTACACGCTCATTCAACCAACCAACCAACAACCGAAAAAAAGAATACCTACATTTTTTCTATCACCCACATAAAGAATATTATCCTCCATCAATGCAGAAAAAGAGTTCATAATATACTTTTTATTTACTGTCACCAGCCTCAGACGACCTTAACAACAACAAAAATCGTATATAGCTACAGCACAACAAAAAAAAACATCATCGCATTGTCTTTCGTCTTCCTCTCGATCATTGCTGACTGCATAGAATAGAAATACTAAACAGAAAAACAGGTTTTTATTCAATATTTTCCCCATTTATATATTCTGTCTGAGTAACAAAGAAAGAGAGAAACATATGAGCGGGAACGCAAGAGAGAACTTTTTGCAAAAGACAAACAGCTTTCTTTATGAGCTTTACTATCGACAGGCAAAGAGCTTTCTTGCCTGTTGATCGTCTGCCTGGTGTAAAAAAAAATTGGGACATTTTTTCTATGGGGATGCTTCATCTGTATAGTTTGTTATCTGTGCTAATAGGTACTCCATTCTTGCACTTGGTTTTTAAATCAAGTTGTTTAAGCGAATAGTTTTTGAGAAATTAAATTTCAAGGTCAAATTTGTTCAAAAAAATTGTGATTTTTTTTCTTAAGTCGATATTTTTCAAAATTTTACTTAATTAAGTGCTATTTTTGTGTTCAATATTCATTGCCCTCATTATTTTTTAATCCATTACCGGAAACTAAATGTAAAAATCTTTCTTAGTTTTTGAGAAATTAAGAAAAAACAAAAGGTACTTTTCCCAGAGCCCGAAAAAATTAATTTATTCATGAATTATCCATAATTTAAACCTTTTTTCGGGCTTTTTTGGTAAAAGTACCTTTCGTTTTTTCTTAATTTCTCAAAAACTAAGAGAGATTTTTACATTTGGTTTTCGGTAGTGGACTAAAAATAAATGAGCGCAATGAATATTGAACACAAAAATAGCACTTAATCGCGTAAAATTTTGAAAAATATCGACTTAAGAAAAAAAAAATCACAATTTTTTTGAACAAATTTGACTTTGAAATTTAATTTCTCAAAAACTATTTGCTTAAACAACTTGATTTAAAAACCAAATGCAACAATGGAGTATTAGCTTTCAAAAAAATTATAGCATATTATTAGATGTGTTTTCGTTGATTTTAAATGTTTTTTTTGGCATTTTAAGTCAATTTTTCAGAAACTGCCCCCCCTGCCTAAGGGAGGGGAGATACAACTTTGCCCCGATACAATTTTTTTTCTTAGAATATACCCAGGAACCCAACCCTAAAATACTTCCCCTCAGGTGGAGACACCCTGCATATAGTAAAAAAAAAAAAACTATCCCACAAACTTCCAGCGGTGGTCATTATTTAGATGTACTAGGGTGGTCCTTATTTTAAAAACTTTTGAGCACCCGTTTTCTTTGTTCATTGACATCTTAGAACACTACCCTATTTTTTTTTAGTTTTTTAAATCACGTTAACACCTGCCGCATTGAGCTTAAAGTTGATGCCCCCGTGAGAGTTAGGGATTATTTTAATGCTGTTTTAGCTCCAAAAATAACTGTACTTGATATATAACCGTTATGAAAAACCTTATCTATCTTAAAAACAGCTCAAAAGATGTCAATAATAATTTTAAAAATGTTTGTATAGTTACTCGAATATTTTTAAAAATTCTTAATTTCCAGACAAATTGAACTTTTTGAGCAATAACGTGCGACCCAGTCGTGCCTCTTATTTTTTTTTATTTTGAAGCAAGAGTAGGTAACAGATTTGAAAGTGCACTTTATTAATTCTGCAAATCAAATTTTTGATACACCCCGACACCCGGTTTTGGTCGGTTTTATGAAAATTCAAATTTTCAAACTCATTGCGGCACGTGTTAATACAATCCGATTAGCATGAAATTTTTTTGGTACATGTTTTTAATGCAGAAGAACAGGAAAAAATGGTGCTCAGTAAAAACAAACAATTTTTGTTTTCCTCCATACAAATAAGGACCACCGTAATGTGCATACATAATTTTACATCAATATTTTTAGCTTTTTGTGTTCATAAAATCCTTATTTGTGTAAACAAATTGTTTTTGCATTCACAATATTCTTGTACATATGTCTCTTAAATTATATTTTGTTTGCATGAAAACTCTGCGTATCGTTCTTGAGCAGTCTGCGGAGTTTCAATCACCGCTTTACCTCAGGATTTTGAGAAGGCCTTTGACCAAGTCAATTGGAATGTATATGGAGATCACTTCTTGGTAGAGGAATTCCCCCAAAAATTGTTGCCATTATAAGAGAGTCCTATAACAACGCAAGATGCTTTGTTTTACACAAAGGGCAGCTATCCGACTCTTTCGAAGTGCGGCAGGGTGTGAGACAGGGAGATGTTCTATCGCCAATTCTCTTTCTACTGGCGATTGACGATGTTTTGACGGCCAGCGTTGGAACAGCAGAGAGGCAGGGCATTCAATGGAGACCGTTTGAAAGGCTTAGCCACTTAGACTATGCCGATGATATATGTCTTGGCAAATAAATCAGCGGGCTGAACGGGATGTGTCAAGCTCTGAAGGTAAAAGGAGAGGCGAGTGGTCTTAAAATAAATAGCAAAAAGACAAAAATAATGCTCACAGGCCGCTCCACACATCAGCGTATTTTAATACAAGAGACGCCAGTTGAAGAGGTTGAACAATTTAACTACCTTGGAAGTATTGTTTCAGCAAATGGTGGTACTGATCTGGACGTTCAAAGTAGAATAAATAAAGCTCGCGCAGCCTTCGGTTCTCTCTCCCAAATTTGGAAATCATGTCAAATCTCCTTGCGCACAAAGTTGAGATTCTTCGAATCCAATGTCAAATCCATGCTGTTATATGCTTGCGAAACCTGGAAAGTCACGACTACCATCTCATAGAAATTGCAGGCTTTTGTGAACCGTTGCCTACGCCATATTCTAAAAATTCGCTGGCCACAAATTATATCAAACGAGGAATTGTGGCGCAGGACAAGTCAAGAGCGGCTGGACGTTGACATAAGAAAGCGTAAATGGCAATGGATTGGTCACACACTGAGGAAACCAAACGATGAAATTGCAAAGCCAGTCATTTAAATGGAATCCTCAGGGTGCACGGCGGGTTGGAAGACCAAGAACAACATGGAAATCAACAGTTCTAGCAGAAGCAGACTCCCAGAGAAAGACGTGGCCACAGTTAAAATATCTATCTGCAGACCGTGAAGGATGGAAACGATTTGTTGGCGCCCTATGCCCCAACCGGGGTTACAGGACTTGATGATGATGATTGCATGAAAATATATGTATGTATATATTGGTTACATGGGATTTTTTTTTTCTTTTAACTGTGTATAACAGCTACTACTATGCCCGTGCTCAACTTTGCTGAAATCAGTTTTGTAACAAAAAAAATAAACGCGATTATGTGCTAAAATCAATCGAAATGCGATGCAGTGCATTTTCAACTGAAAAGCTGCTGGTTTTATCACCGCTGGAAGTTCATGAGACTTTTTCCTTCTTTTAACTGTATATATCAGCTACTTCTATGCCCGTGCTTCACTTTGCTGAAATCAGTTTTGTATAAAAAAAAATAAACGCGATTATATGCAAAAATCACTCGAAATGCGATGCAGTGCATTTTCAACTGAAAAGCTGCTGGCTTTTGCATCTTTTTAAGTTCAGTTGACTATTTTTTTTTCTAGCTGGTTATGTAAGCGAATACTCAGTTTTCCTGATATTAATTTTCTATACAAAAAAAGATGTAACGCACATGCACGTTCAATTTGATGCACTGCACTCTTAAATTTGAAAACTTAGCATTTGCTGCTGCAAAAATTAAAAAAAAATATTTTTGTTCGTATAGCTGTTTATATAAGCTACCACTATATCCTTAATTTCAGCTTTCCTGGTACCAGTTTTCTATACGAAAAAAAAATGCAACGTACGCGGGTGCATGGTGGAACACTGTATCCTTAAACCAAAAGCTGCTGGGTTTCCCCCCGCTGAACGTTCAGCTGCTTGTTATTTTTGTGTAACTGTTGGTGATAGCTATCACTACACCAAAGCTCATCTTTTCTAAAATCAGTTTTTTGTTCGCATTTCTTGCAATGTTAACATGAGGAGCGGGGGTATATCCCCTCACTCAAAGTTCAGCTGCTTGTGTTTTTTCGTTTACCTACGACCTCATTAACGTGTGCACAAAAGCTCACCTTTTCTGAAATTAGTTTTTTTTTACAATTTTTTTTAAATGTTTGGGCACCTGCTGTAGCCACACCCACCGCTAGTCAGCGCTCTGATATTCAGTTTATTTTACTATGATATCAATTGAAGCATATGGGAAAATTCCAGCCTTTCTGGAATCAGTCACTCAAAGCGGTCACTGGCTCCCGGACTAAAAGGCCTTTATGGTGGCATGCCTCGACTTGTTCTTCGAGCAACAGGTTGCTTTCCTAAAGTCACGCAATCAGGCGGAAGTTTCTTTTGTTTCCAATTTGTGGGCGGCGAGTGTTGTAGGGCTATAGGCATATCCTCTGATTCTAGGGCGCTCCTTGATGAAACCAAAGCGGGCGTCGTTGTGTCGGGACGGGTCTATGGTGGTTTGTAAACGAGACGAATCTTTTGAAACGACACGACGTCTACTCGACCAAGACCAACAAAACTAAGGCTATGTCCTAATTGGCACCCATCGCACGACTGAGCAACAAGCGATGATCACTGTATCGGACAACCAAAACATCAAACTTCAATAAATCACTCAATGTGTCCTTATTAGAATATAAACGCGGTAGCGCGATGACGTATAACAGTCGCACATGTTTGTTTTGAGATCGCTCAAGCTATTCCACACAAGCTTTCAAAAACAAACTCAATTGCTAAAGGGAAATGTCCTTATCAGGTACTGAATTTGCGCCACCGACGCTACAAGAAGTTGTTTAATTGCTTAAAATCAAGCGAGTTTGTTTTTGATCGCACTACAATACAACGGATTTCAAGGAAAATATGATAAATGAATCTTATTTAATCTTAATTTTATGGGATAAATGTTGGTATTGTTTCAAAAATAGATTCAATGCAATCAAGGTGGGGTTTTAGAATTGTTATTGCTTTAGATTTATAGTTATATATTTATTGAACCTCGCAATCATCATATTTTGCGATTGGCGCATTTGAAAAGTCTCTCTTGTACATTCAATACTAGCTTTGTTTACTCTGATCAACATTGAGGTTTGGTGCAAATTTCAAATAGGAAACCGCCTAAAAAATTCACCTTCGTAGTCGCCCGATAGAGTGTTTACATCCACTTACCACGCGCGGTTTTAAGAAGCGATCGGTAATAGGACACACATTTTGGTAGCGCTATCAACAAGCGATGCGACCGACCGAAGCTCATCGCTGGGTTGCGCGATCTCTGTCCAATTAGGACATAGCCTAAAAATAATTTAGCAAGCGTCAATAAAATCTGACAAGACGAGATGGTAGTAGTTTATTTGGTTGAGCGACCCTCAAACTGTAATATCACAAATAATCATATCCAGATGTCTCACGCCTATGGAGCAAAATGACCTATGAAATTGAAAAAGCTATATTTTTCAAAGCTTTTAAAAAGCGAGTTTTACTACAAAAATGAAAGCACCTTCCCCAGAATTTTGTACCTTTGACTCTGTTGGAAAATAGCTGCGTTTTATTATATCTGGATCTGGGTCGAGGTTATCTTTTAGCATGCATTACAAACATGGGCTCTAGGCTTCTATCGAGGTTAATTTCAATAGCCCAGATAGAGGTTTTCACTCTGATCGGCAGAGGGCTATTTACCATTGTGAATGGATGTCAGCGATTTGTCGCCAGTATTAGGAATAGAGAGAAAAAGAGACAAGTGCTTACATGAAAAACAAATAAACGCATGGTATAAGAATAACAAGGTATGCTTGACAGTTCAGACAACTGATTCGTGACGTCATTGCGAGTGAATGATCTTAATTGTTTGTGATGTATGGCAAAGAAAGTAAACAATAAATTTGTATGTTTTGAAGCTATTTGCTATTAAAACTCAAAGTAAAGCAACAGATTATTTATGTTTTGAAATTATGTTTTGTTAAACTTCAAGTAAAACAGTAAATTATTTATTTTTTAAAGCTATGTGTTGGTGAACACTCGCTATGACGTCACACAAAACAAAATATGGCGACCCTTCATCTCATATACAACATACCTTGCATTTTTATACCATGAAATAAACGTAAGAAAAAAAGAGACGGATATACAGCACTGCTTTTGCACTAACCCACATCGTTTTATTGGGCGCGTTCAATGTTTGAATGGATAGCCTATCTAGGATAGCTTTGTATCCATGTATGTGTTTGAACGCAAGTCAGCTGTTGTTGACATTTCTCATGGGATAGCCTTGTATCCTCGCTGTGGCTCCATTGGCAATTTTTGAGGCAATTGCAATTGGAATAGGAATGGCAATTTATTGCTTGGGTGGGCATTTTCATTGCCAGGCAATTTCAATTATAAAATGTGTGTATAGAAATATTTGACTGCAAATGCTGTTCAAATCCCCTGTTTTTAATAAAATTTAATTTTAATTCACTATATTTTGTCATGTGCGTTCTCATATTCTACGATTTAATTGAAAAAATCAATAAAGAAGCCATTCACAATTACGGGGAATCCCATTTTTCCTCAATTTATTGCCTTGAAGATGGAAATCAATAATTGCCTCTCATCTTCTAGGCAATATTGCCATTGCCATTGACAAAGCGTCTCCATTTGCATTATTTAAGGCAATAGCAATGAGTGAGGCAATTTATTGCCTCAAATATTGCTAATGGAGCCGCTGGGTAAAATTTTTAGGACGGTGTTCACATTGGACTGACTCCTCCGACTTATTTTGACATTCATCCAACTTCTTTTGTTCAGACACAAACTAATGTGAACACCCACAGACTCACTTTGAAGTTGAGAAGTCGTTTAGAGAAAAGACAAATCTGAGCTCGGTGAGGGATTAATAAATTTGTTTTTCATTCCAAAACTTTAATTTCATTTATTTAAAATATTTTCAAATGAAATAAAATTGAATTGTGTAGTATTTGTTTGCAAAAGAAAAAGTACAGAGAGAGAAAGCAGTTGTCACAAAAGAAAACGTCAAAAAAATCCATAGATTTTCAAAAAATTTAAAATATTCTGCCTGTCCTTCCCATCTCCTTCTCACCATGAAGTGGGGGTGAGATAAAGTACAGAGACGTCAAAAAAAGTCGGAGGAGTCAGTCCAATGTGAACACCGTCTAGGATAGCTTGGGATCTCTTTTCTGCCAACAGCTGTTTCGTCATCAGCTATGTTTTAACAAGGGATTACAACAACACAAACCTATCCAGATCACTTTAGTTCGGTGTTTGAACGTGGCCATTTTCACGAGGTGAACCCACTGATCTCTATAATACACTGGATAGTGTATTCCTTATAATGTATAACAGTTTCTTTGCTTCCATTTGAAGATGACAATTAGGTGGTCGGCTTCATAATTTGACGTCTGAATTATACAAAAAAAAAGTATTTTCCAGATAGGGATGTGCGGTATTGAAACAACATCGATTTCAACATCGAAGACCAAACATCGATGTCAATAAATATCGAACCGAAAACATCGATGCTACTAAACATCGATGTATTTTCAGGTGTTTTTGTTTAAGTTTTTTGTTTGACCAAAGCAAAAAATGTGTCATGCTATGCTCAAATGTATTTTAGCTTTCAAAATTTCTGGTGCCCGCTATTTTTTCTTAAGTTGATGTTGCAAGACATCGAAATCTTTATTATCGATATTTTGCAAATGTCGACTAAAATCGCTCATTCCTATTTACAGATGTCTATCTGAAGACAGGGAAACAGACCATAATATGAAAATATAAACTTTTGTGGAAGTTTGTTTTATTATTTATTATCTTTAAGTTATTCACTGTGTGCATTTGGTATATTTTTTTTAGTATAGTTACATAGTGGAATGAGATAAATCATTGCAGTTTGGGAACAAGTTGAGCAAAACAGCTAATGAATAATTATGATGAGGAGGATGCGATTGCATATTCTGCTTTTTTTTAAATGATTTTACCTCCTTGTCACACTATTTACGTTTGTTATTCCGTTTCATTTACTAATTAGTGAATGAATTTTAAGTACGAACACAACAAATGTTAGCAAACAGATCCCGGGGGGTGAAACGAACGGAGAATTGATGTCTGTTTAATGGATTATCTTTATATTACATGTTATACAGTTATACTGGTATACAAAAAAGTGGTCAGCTTCATAATATAACAATTCTTTAAATGGAAGCAATATTTTTGTATCGATATACTATCCAGTGTTTTATAGAGATCAGTGGGTGAACCATATGGGTTATGAGCGATAATAAAACGCGGCTAATATCTATGTCTATCTCTTCTTCTCTGTCGATTTCGTTTTTGTTTCTGCAATGCTAGCTTTGTCCTTTCAGCAACGATCAAGGCAGTGCAATTTTTTTGTTTTACTTTGCTTTGCCGGTTGTTGAGTAGGTATCTACGTTTTTTTGTCTGAGGCTTGCAACCAGAGAATATCAAATAAAGAAGCCAATCCTTCGTACGTTTCACCCCCCAAAACCCATTTCTTTACATTAATGTATTTGTAATTTTGTATGGGTTCGATTCCCAGGCGTGCCACCTAAAAACAGAAATGTTTTATTCGAGGTACTGCCTCTTGCGACGAACTGATAAATCCTCCAAGAGTATACTTGTCATGAAAAAGTGCTTCTCAATTTAGCCGTTCGGACTCGGCAAAAAACTGTAGGTCCCCTCCATTCCTGCCAACAAACACGCACACAGGAATGGTTGTGAGTTGTAAATCACTAGGCCCTGGTTCTCCATGAGCTGTTGCGCCACCCAATTTATTTATTTATTTATTTATTTGTAATTTCATTTCGTGTCGAAGAAATAGATGTGAATTGCAACAACAACAAGACCTGTGCTGAATGATGTGCTGAATGATTAGTTGATTCTCTGTGTGCGTTTTGCACTGCTTTTCACTAATACTTTGCAAATCTAATACATCAGCTGTTCGCTTCCAGCTTGTAGGCAAATCAAATTGACAGCTGAGGATTGACTTCATTATTTCATATTCTCTGCTTGCAACGATGAACAAATAGTAGGTCTGTTTGGTTACTGAAATTTCGTACGAATTCGTACGACGTCGCACTACATTTCACAAATTCCTGTTTGTTAACTCCAAAGTGTAGCAACGAGAGAGCAAAATGAGAGAGTGAGAAATTTCCCCTCCATGAAAAATCTTGCAAATTTCTGCTACACAAATTTCTGTGTGCAGGAAGTAAAAAACTGTCAAATCCACGTCTGTGTGTATTTTTGTTTGTGTGTCTTAAGATTTGCCTGTAGTGTTTGAGAGTCTGTGTCACGTTTGAAGTTTCGTACACAAAAGTGATACAAAATTGGTTTTTCGCGTTTGTTAACTTTGTAGCAAGTTTTCCCCTCTACGAAAGTATTTTCCCCTTCTTTCAATAATTTGACAATTTTTGAACATCGTGCTACAAAAGTAACCAAACAAACCTAGTATGAACTCATTTCTCCATTGTAATTGTATGTATGTATAGGATAAAATTTGTCTCCTTGAGGGTAGGTAGAGAAAGATTTTTTTTGTGGCGGAGAAATTTCTGATGGTGGAAAAAATGTGATGTTTTTATGGTTGTCTGAGCATGTAATTTTTGTTGTTTTCGTATTTTTTCCGAGCTGAAAATTTTTGATAATGTCTGCACGTATGTATGTATGTATGCATGTAAGTTTTTCGCAGCATCTTTATTCTAAAAGCACAAATAATCAGATGATTATTTGTGCTAAAAGTTAATTTCTTGCGATTGTAATAACTTTAAACATTTTGAAGCTGAATTTGTTGATTTGTTGATTTTTCCCTAAAGTTTTAAATAAAAAAGTTATAATCAAAAACATATGAATTTTTTCAATGTTTAAATTTTGATTATAACTTTTTTATTTATAACTTTAGCGTAAGAAGTATGTTAACATAAATTGAAGAGAATTGAATTTGCTACAAAATTGTACCAAAGTTTTTTTTCTAAGACTAATAAAATTTAAGTTGCCATGGAAAACTTTGCAGAACACGTTTTTCAATATAGTGGCCAAACGGTGGGTCTTTCAACACCTAAAATAGAGCTTTATACTTGCGCTGAACCCCCTTACACATCAAAAGAGAAAATCTTTGTCCAACCCAAATTTGGAGGTTATTGTAACATTTTGATAGACATTTTGCCAAAATTTTAAAAACAGCTTTATTAGATGATTGACAAATTTTCTTGGTTATTTCGTTAATACACAAGCATGTGTTATACCATTTTGAAAAGTGCATTAAATAGACAACTTTTTTAAGCAATTGGCCACTCATGTTCTCATACAATTTTAATTTATTAGAGGTGGTCAAACTTTTTCGAAAATAAATTTTTGTACTGAAAAAAATATTTAAAAAAATTATAATAAAAAAAATGCAATAACTACTGTTAAATTTTACCACCCATCTATTACAACAGTTATTCTAGAATATTACAAAAATATAAAAATAGTAAAAGTTGTTCATCCATGGTCGTAGCGTTCACGTATTTGAGGAAAGTAGTACTTGTTAACAACTTTTGGAAAAAAACATCATAACATAGTAACCACAGGGAAAATATTTTTTTTATATTTTTTTCTGGAAAGGTCATAAGGCCTGCTACAACCAGTTGCAAGGTTATCCATTATTTACAGGACACCCTGTATATGTACCTATAATCAAAACATAAAAAAGAACTTTTAAGGACATTTTTAAGGTGTTTTTATGATTAATTTTATACCGCTGGTGCTGTTCGCGTTTAATTTAACATCTCTTTTTTTGTATTGTTTAATATAGGATGATTCTCTTAAGATATGTAGTTACGACAAAAAAAGACTTTGTAGTTAGAAGAAAATCTATTAGGAGGGTGGTTCTATTCAACGGTTGAGGCGGAAGGGACAATTCGCTCGAAAAATTTATAGAGGATGGAAACAAAATCAATTTATCATTAAGAAACAACGTCGGCAAATTACTTTTGTAGCTACGCTTTTTAAAGTCAGGAATCTTTTCCTTTTTAAATTATTTTCGATTAAAGTTCATTTAAGTGCGAATGTTGATCAAGGAAAGAATTGCAACATTAAACCTATGACCCTCTACAGATTGGAGGATAGTGCGTTGGGCTAATGACCCGACCACAGTAAAAAAACAATTGTTATGAGAGAGACGCGGGAAGCCTCGGACAACGACCCCCCTCAAATGGCAACCAGACCCGGAACGAAAATGGACTATGATCTACGAGTATGCACCTGGAATGTACGGACACTCTACACACCAGGTGCTACTCAAAAACTTGAATCTGTCCTTTTGCGGTACAAGGCAGATATTAACGCGATCCAGGAGATACGATGGAAAAGATTGCGACATTTATTACAGCTGTCACCAAAGACTGCACATGCTATAATGCGGATTCGTCGTGGGAAATCGACTCAGATCGAAAGTCATCGATTTTAAGCCGATAAACGATCGCCTGGCTGTGATCCGCATCAAAGCTACCTTCCAAAACATCAGCCTAATATGTGCACACGCCCCTACCGATGAAGCTGAGGAGTCTAACAAGGAGGAGTTTTACGACCTCCTGGACGGAGCCTACGGAGCCTGTCCGGAGTACGATGTCAAAGTCGTGCTCGGAGACTTCAATGCTAAAGTCGGAAAGGAAAACATCTTTGGCGGATTAGTTGGAAAGCACAGCCTCCACGAAAGGACAACAGACAACGGCTTCCAACTAATCGACTTTGCTGCAGCTCATAATACGGTGATTAGTAGCACTAGGTTCCCCAGGCGAAGGATACACACAGCAACCTGGCGATCTCCAAATGGTCGAACCGCCAACCAAATCGACCACGTGCTGATTGGCGCAAGATACGCATCGAACATCTTGGACGTGCGAACTTTCCAAGGTGCAAACGTGGACTCTGACCACTTTCTTGTTGTGACAAAGTTCAGAGCCCGACTGTCCAACGAAAAGAAAACGAAGACCGCCCAAAGAAAGAAGTTCAACATCACATGCCTTAGCACATCTGAGAAAGCCAGAGACTACAGTGAGCAATTGACCGGGAAACTCTCTGCCGTACACCCAGCCACAAGCGTCAACACCCAGTGGAACCAGTATCGCGACATTATTAAGGAGACAGCCGAGACCACAATAGGCTATCAACCACCCAGAAAAAAGAACCCGTGGTATGATGATGAATGCGCGGTATTGAAGCAGGAGACGGAAAATGCACGAATGCAGATACTGCAACGGAAAACAAGAGCAGCAAGAGAGGAGTACCGTGAAAAGAGAAGGAAAGAGAAAAAAACCCTGCGTAGAAAGAAAAGAGCATCTCAGCTCAAGTATCTCGAAGAGTCCAGCACCGCCACCAACACCCGCCGGTTCTACAAAACAGCCAAGCAACTGGCATCTGGTTATAGGACTGGCACGCAAGCTCTTCGAAACAGCGAAGCGAACCTAGTCACCGAAGCACAGGGAATTGTAGACGTGTTTAAGCAGCATTTCCAGCAGCTGCTTAATGGGCATTATGTAGAGGAGGTAACAGGGGAACAAAGAAGCATTAGACCAGTCAATGAAGATCCAGTCCCAGCACCCAGTACTGAAGAGGTTAAGAAAGCCATCCACAAGCTTAAGAACAACAAATCCGCCGGCTCGGATGGCCTACCTGCGGAACTCTTCAAGTATGGAGGAGATGTTCTGGTAGGGTGCATGCACCAGCTCATCAACCAAGTTTGGAAGGAGGAAAGTATGCCCGACGACTGGTCAAATAGCTCCATATGCCCAATCTACAAAAAAGGCGATCCTAAGTCCTGCAAGAACTACAGAGGCATATCCCTGCTTAATGTTGCTTACAAGATCCTATCCAACGTACTATGTGAGCGTCTAAAACCTTTCTGCAACACTATGATCGGCACGTACCAGTGTGGCTTCAGGCCAGGCCGATCAACGATAGACCAAATCTTCACATTGAGGCAAATCCTGGAAAAGACCAACGAATTTCAATACGAGACCCACCACCTATTCATCGACTTCAAAGCCGCATATGATAGCATAAGTCGCCAAGAGCTTCTATTGGCGATGTCGGAACTCGGGATCCCGAAAAAACTGATCCAGCTATGCCGCATGACGTTACAAAATACGCGGTGCAACGTGCAAATGGGTAACAGCTCATCCGAGTTATTCCAGACGTGTAAAGGGTTCAGACAAGGAGATGCGCTATCATGTGATTTCTTCAACCTAGTCCTGGAGCAGATAGTGCGCAAGAGTGGTGTTAGCATGGAAGGCACTATCTTTAACAGGTCTTCTCAACTGCTTGGCTATGCGGACGACATCGACATCATCGGCCGTTCCAAGAGAACTGTACTTGAAGCATTCACAGCTATTGATGAACAGGCGAAACGCGTTGGTCTTGAAGTGAATGAGGACAAAACAAAGTATATGCTATCAACAAACAAAGCCTCATCTGTCCATCGTCTAGGACAAAACGTCACTGTTGGTAGCAGTAATTTCGAGGTAGTCAAGGAGCTCACCTACCTCGGAACAAACATCAATTCCACGAACGACACCTTAGTGGAAATCCGACGAAGAATTACCCTAGCGAACCGCTGCTACTTCGGTTTGGCCAAACAAATGGGTTCAAAACTCCTTTCTCGAAAGACAAAGTGCACGCTATACAAAACTCTAATTTTACCAGTTCTACTCTACGGCGCCGAGTGCTGGACGATAAGTAAAAAAGGGGAATTGATCCTGGGCACTTTCGAGAGAAAAATTCTTCGGCGGATATTTGGTCCTATATGCGAAGAGGGCGATTGGAGGAGAAGATTCAATCGGGAACTGTACGAGCTGTACCAAGATGTGGATGTAGTCCAAAGAGCCAAAACACGTCGACTACACTGGCTCGGCCACATCGAGCGAATGGACAACAACGCTCCAGCCAATCTTCGAATCCCAGCCCCCAGGTTCGAGATGACCAGGAAGACCGAGCCTCCGCTATAGGGACCAGGCGGTCACAGACGCAAGAGCGCTTGGTCTCGACGACTGGAGGGAGCGTGCGAGGGACCGCAACCGATGGAAGACCGCAATATCTCAGGCAAAGACCCTTCATGGATCGGGAGCCGGATAAGTAAGTAAGTAAGTAAAGTTCATTTAATGACTTTACCTGCATATATATTTTAAAGAAATCGTTTTCAAAAAAAATGTTTAGAAAAGGTTAACTAAGGAGATTACATTATGTACCTACATGATTATGTTACTTCACATTACGTTGATAAGTACCTTCTTATTTTGTTATAAATTCGTATCTGTATGATTTAAACAAATTCAGGATAAAAAATCAATAAATTCTTATTATTTTTGTCAAGAAAATATATGGTTTAGCCCCAAACAAACTGTAACAAAAGCAAATTTCGTGCGAATAGACTCAGAACACTTGTGTGGTGAGTGGTTCTTAAAACATATCCAAAATTAGTTTCTAGAATTCCCATTTAAAACTACTTTCAAATTAACTTCAAATTAATTTGCTTGACAAGTTGAATTACCATGCTTCGAATGTATAGGTTAGGTATAGTAGGGGAGCCCACGATGCTAAATGTTGATTTACTCGAGCGTCGTTGGGACCTAATGGATTTTGAAGATTTGATGATAGAGAGGAAAAAATGTTAGTAAAGTATACCGTTTCATCGGTGGGGGGAGCAGCTTCAGGTGTTCAAAAATGTTAAAAAAAAAACAGTCATGTGGACATATTCGAACGCGTCAGATATTGATAGTGTATATGGCCTGGGTCTTTCTAATAACGGTGGTATGTTAATCTGCCGGTTTGTGTGGTGCGGGTGGTTGTATGGGAGTGTAGAAATTGGAAAACAAATGGATTTACTCGAGCACGTCAGATTTGAATAGGGGATGTTAAGTATGACCAGTGACGTGCGGCACTCGAACGAACTGGGTAGACAGTTATAAATTAAATTCATTATTTTCCATCTTATCCAGTCAAAAATAAAAACTGTTAACAAAGTCCAAAAAACAGCGTATTTTTCTTTGAAATCAAACGTCAAACTTCTCACAAGACTTCACGAACGTGTCTAAAAAACATGGCTACCAATAAGGAACTCTATTAATAATTAGCAAAACTTAAATACCTATTTAATACAAGAATACAAATTACAAAAAATTGTACACAGATAAGTATATTTATCAAATGCTTGTATTTTTTTGAAACAAACGTTGAAGGGCCAAGATATGTACATAGTCCACATAAAGTTTTAAAAACATTATTTTGAAAACCTTTTCTAGTCTTAAAAACTGTCCTTGAATATGTCATCCTCATCCTTATTATTTTTTGTTGAGATAATGGTGATCAAAGACAAAAGTATGCATTTGTTTGACTAAAAGTTATAAAGGTACACCAATCTCAAACAAACAAAACTGGCAAACCTAAATTGATTTATAAAAAAAAATCAAGAAACTCATAAAACAAAGAAAATAATAGGTAGAACATTTGATTCTCGTACCATTTCTCTCAGTCGCAATGAGGCAATAATGGTATCTACCTTAAAATAAATATGTATTTGAAAAACAATTTCAAAACAAGAAGAAGCACACAGCTTCAAAATGCTTTTTGTTTCGACTCAATATGAACCCTAAGATACAGCTCTTCAAAACGCACAAGGGAGGATTATTATTCCCTTAATTTTGTTTTCGTCAGTAGTGTACTTCTGCGAAAGAGTCCAGCCTTCCTACCTATTGCATTTTTTAGGGTTGACCTACAACTGCCCACTCCTCTTTAATCTACTCCAAAAATAAAAATTAAGAAGTTATTCTCTTCACTTAACAGTCAACGAAAAAGTTTCGAATTTACTTCAAAATTCAAAGCAAAACAAGCAATAAGACAGATTCGAATTCGAATCTGTCTACTTGCTCCACATAGAAATTCTCTCTGAGCAACATAATCCGCTGATTTTATTTTCATTTAATTTAGGTAGAACGAAAGACTCTGTCTTCGTTTTCGGTCGGGTTTTCCCGAAGCACGTAGCAGATGCAGAAGGCAGAGCCATAGCGAAGCTAGTGTTTGTATTGTGTGAGAGCATTGAGATTTTTTGCTTTGTGGATTGTGGTTGTTGGTAGAGGTCAAATTATCTAAAGAAATAAAAGTAGGTGTGGAAAATGTGAGTGTGTGAATAGTAAGGGATGAATGCATGATTTATGTTCGTTAAATTACACAGGGGAACAATTTTTAATTTTTTTTCTGTTGCCTGGAATTCTATAGCTGTTGTTTATTAATTCGAGGTCGCTGATTTCAAATCTACTCTCCATTTTTTTCCAACAGCTCTAGTTTTTGAGATACAGCTAGTATCTTGTGTGTACCTTGAGTACTTTGGATTTCCTATGGATATCCGTGACTGTTCGAAAAGACTGCCCTCAAAGGGAAGTTACGGTTGTAGGGAATCTGAATGTATAAATAAACCTCTTGTGTCTAGGGATCGCATAATCCTGCCACCTCTTCATACTAAACTAGGGCTCATGAAACAATTTGTGAAAGCTCTAAGCAACGATGGTGAATGTTTTCAATACATCTCTAAAAAGTTTCATAACCTTAGCACTGAGAAATTGAAAGCAGGAATTTTTGATGGTCCCCAAATAAGAAGGCTTATAAAAGATGACAAATTTAACGGATTCATGACTGAAATTGAAAGAAATGCCTGGAATGAATTCGTTTGGATTACACAAAATTTTCTAGGAAACAAAAAGGGTGAAAACTATGCAGATCACATTGAAAGTTTGTTATTGTACTTTCAGCAGCTAGGTTGTAACATGAGCATCAAGGTGCACTACCTTCATAGTCATTTGGACCGATTCCCTGAAAATCTTGGTGATCTAAGTGAAGAACAGGGGCAGCAGTTCCATCAAGGCATCCGAACAATAGAGGAGCGGTACCAGGCGGGTCACTGGGATGCCCACATGATGGCGGACTATTGTTGGAGTATTAAAAACAGCCCTTGCGATCAAAGTTAAGCTAAAAAATCCTACAAAAAAAAATTTGTGTGAATAGTGCTTGTTTTCTAGTTTCATTTTTTAATAAAAACTTATTGTTCTTGAAAATCACGTTTTTTGTATATCTAAAAAACTAAAGCTGCTACAAAAAATCTGACTTCATATTTGAAATCAGCACCCCAGAAATATATAAAATTAGTCATAAATTGTTATGCAACAAAAACTTTGTTCCCTTGTGTTATAGGTGTTGAAAATTTGAGACAGGCTATGGATGTTAGTGTTAGGGACTTAATGCAATGAATGAACAGTTTTTTGATTGTAACAAGTAGGTTTTTTTTTTTTCTCTCTTTACGGTAGGGTAGACACTGTCTAAAACGTCTTATTGACGCACCGTCACTGAGTATGACCCCCAAGGATGCTCACATTCAAAAGACTGACGATTCGGATGTGACGCAAGCTTGCGGCAGCTTCTTGAAAATGCAAAAAAATCGCCATTTTGAAATACTCGAGTGCGTCAGATTTTGATATATATGGTTCAACTCTATGTCCTACATGTGCTGAACCTTAATCTGACGATTATCTGGAGGGGTTTTCTTAATCTGACGATTTGAAAAGAAGAAACATTTTTATTCAGGATTTTTTCAATCACTGAGGAGAGTATAATAACTTGGGCGCCAAAAATTGAAAACGGTTTTTTTTAGAAGGGTAAATATGTACAAGCATTTCTTACTATGGGAGGGGGGTTCTATGTCACCCCATTTAGGAGGTGGAGGCAATTTTCGAGAAAATGGAAAAAAAATATTAAAAATCAGCGACAATACTTAAAATTCAAAACAATAATGGTTTTAAAAGCCAGAAGTTTGTTCTTTTATCTTACATTTAAATTAAACTATTTATGTCAATAGTTTTCAAAATATTCGCCATCAAACTCAAAATTTTGATTAAAAAAAACGCAAATAAAATGTTGGGATCAACTTTTCTAAAAATTGTGAAGTGAAAACTAAATTTTCTTTTTGTGGTCAATGCTCATATTAATTTAAAATCGAACACAAAAACCCGGAAGCTTCTGCGTCTTCTACTTTTTGAGAAAATTGCAAGTTACTGATACTACTTTTTTAATTTTCTTGCACTGCCAGCATTACGGCTACGTTTTAAAAGTAAGATATGTATGCAACCGCCCTGCTTCGGCTCACTTACTTACTTACTTACTTACTTAAGGTGGCGCTACAGTCCGGGGTGGACCAGGGCCTCAACCAACAAGCTTCTTCCAGCCGGCTCGGTTTCTAGCTAGCTGTCTCCAGTTTCGCACGCCAAGTTGGTTGAGGTCCTCTTCCACTTGCGTGCGCCACCTTTTACGCTGTCCACCTCTACTGCGTTGTCCCACGGGGTTGTATTCAAAGACTTTCCGGGCCGGAGCATTGGTGGCCATTCGCTCTAGGTGACAAGTTGGTTGAGGTCCTCTTCCACTTGCGTGCGCCACCTTTTACGCTGTCCACCTCTACTGCGTTGTCCCACGGGGTTGGATTCAAAGACTTTCCGGGTCGGAGCATTGGTGTCCATTCGCTCTAGGTGACCCAGCCATCTTAGTCGTTGGCTTTTCACTTTTGTGGCTAGGTCGGTGTCGCTGTACCAGGCGCGGATCCAGGATTTCGCTCAGGGGGGGGCAATTTTCGTAAATTTCCAAAATCTTGATGAGATCTACAGACAATTTTTGTACCCTTCGTACCGCTCTACAAGTCTGATTACACAAAGCAATGTGAGCTGATGAGTTTGAAATTTGAAGACAATTAACTCTTTCATAACTGCCACAGTATCTCGAACAGCGGGTACTTTGAACTTTGTGAAATTGAGTTTTGCAGTTTGTAGCTATAGAATCGTGTCTTTAAAGCGTTTTTGAGTTCCCTCTGGATCTGCGTAACTCCACAATTATGCTCGGAAAACATAATTGCACAGTGGAATGTTCCTATTCAGACACAATGACGTTCAAGTTTGAGTGAAATTTCCAGCCTCTTCCTTAGCAGGGACAACCTAACCTAAACTTGCCAGTAAAATGCTTTTTTCGAGAACGTCATCAGCATCAAAAATGCATTTTGCGGAATGTTCTCAAATGCAAACTGCAAAAGTCAAACACAAGTTTTACTGCATAAGCATTGTGTTCAAAAATGCAGTTTGTTAAAGTCACATGTTCGAAAACATCATGTGTGGTGCAATTCTGCAGTAAAAAATCGAGTTGGCAACAAAGATATTGAGAAGCCGGAGGTGTTCATAAACGTCAAATGCGTTTGCAAGAAAATTGAAGGATCAAAACCGAGATGAGCTTTATTGTAAGCTCAGATGCCTTCGTCCATCGATACAAAACCAAACTTTCCGACATTGAAAAAACAACTCCTAATTAAACCTTTCTGTCAGACCTTCTCGATTCATCCTTCGATTGTGACTAACTTCCATTATATATTTCATTTACAACATATATTTAGCCCTCGTTCGGTTTTAATTAAAATTTTTCAAAATCTCAAACCATCGTTTGCAGAGTTGCCAGACTCATGCAGCTCGATACAATAGCAATGTTCGCGTCGAGAAATGACGATCTTTGACAATCGAATGGACGTTGACTTGACGTTTTCAAAAGCCGCCAAAAACACCTAATAAATAAATAAAATGGGTGGCGCAACAGCTCATGGAGAACCAGGGCCTAGTGACTTACAACTCACAACCATTCCTGTGTGCGTGTTTGTTGGCAGGAATGGAGGGGACCTACAGTTTTTTGCCGAGTCCGAACGGCTTAATGAGAAGCACTTTTTCATGGCAAGTATACTCTTGGAGGATTTGTCAGTTCCTCGCAAGAGGCAGTACCTCGAATAAAACATTTCTGTTTTTAGGTGGCACGGCTGGGAATCGAACCCACACCTTCGGCATGACAGTCCTACGCACTAACCATCAAGCCACGAGGTACTACGCCAAAAACACCTATCCTTAGATGTAAAAGTTCCATCCAACGTCTCTTCGGCAGTGACTGCTGTAGTCGTTCCTGATTTCTCTCCAATCTTCTTCGTTGGATTCGTACTGGATTCGTACTCTTCCCGAGCTCGAAACACAGGTGCATTTGCATACTCTTAAGGTGCATATCCATTTTAGAGTAAAAAGATGGTGAGCAGCTCTAAAGAAGCTCTCGAGAGTAAAACACGAAAGTGGACACAAACACAGTCATGAAATAAGCTCAGCAGAGGTGAAGAATGATATCCGAGAGTCGCTCTCGAGAGTTTACTATTGTGAAAGTACTCCCGCAATGGAAACGCACATTTAAATATTTATCATAAAAAGAACTCTATCACCCTTTGTATGAAGTTTTTTGGTATTTCTCAATACATTTTATACACAAATGTAGTTTATTTTTTTAACTTTAATTAGATATCTTAATCCTGTAGATCCCAGCATTTGAAGCAAAGTTAGAAATTTTTAAAGCTAATTAATTCAACGTAATTTAAAGATTTAATTTCTTTTGTAAATTAAAATCAACTTTAAGCTTAATAATTTAGATAAGTGCCTCTGCCACCTATCCCGTTACAGACATCTATCGTTTAAATAAAGACCTTAATGTTGAAGATCGGACATCTAAAACCGAAATTATAAGCTTTCCACTCAGTCGATTTGAAGGCAATTTGCGATAGCGGAACTGAACCTGGTCAGCCAGCCGGCAACGCACAACCACTCATTGTTGTAACGCTGGGCTACCAAGAAAAAAAATTTAAAAACGTACTGCAAAATAACCTTTTTTTTTATTACATTTTATTAAATTCATATTTTATGCTTCGTTCGTTCTTGCCCAGGGGGGGGGGCAATTGCACCCATTGCCCTCCCCCTGTATCCGCGCCTGCGCTGTACAGCCCATACAGTTCGTGGTTGTAATATCTCCTCCATTCCCCATCTATGCAGACGGGACCAAAAATCACCCGGAGAATTTTCCTCTCGAAACAGCCTAACGCGTTCTCATCCACCGTTAGCAGTGTCCATGCCTCTGCACCATACATCAGGACCGGGATGATAAGCGTCTTATACAGGGACAGTTTAGTTGCTCGAGAGAGGGCTTTGGTTCTCAATTGCCTTCTTAGCCCGAAGAAACAGCGATTGGCAAGAGTAATTCTTCGTTTGATCTCAGCACTGGTATCGTTCGCTGAGTTTATAGCGGATCCTAGGTAGACAAAGTCTCTGACCACCTCAAAATTATAGCTGTTTATAGTGACGTTCTGTCCTAGACGTTGGTGTTGGGTGTCCTTTCTTGTTGACAGCATATACTTCGTTTTGCTTTCATTCACCGTTAAACCCATCTTCTTGGCTTCCTTCTCAATGCTCACAAAAGCACCACTGACATCTAGCTTATGTCAATGTCATCAGCGTAAGCGAGTAATTGGACGGACTTTTGAAAGATTGTGCCTCTAGTGTTGACGTGAGAGATTTGCACTATTCTTTCAAGAACGATGTTGAAGAAGTCGCATGACAGCGCGTCGCCTTGCCTAAAACCTTTTTTGACATCAAAGGTGTCGGTAAAGTCTTTGCCGACCTTGATGGAGCAGCGTGCATTCTCCATCGTCATCCTGCACAAACTGACGAGTTTGGCAGGAATGCCAAAACTAGACATTGCTCTATTATAGCTCGTCTCTATAGATGCTGTCATACGCGGCCTTGAAATCGATAAAAAGTTGGTGGGTATCGATTTGAAACTCCTGGGTTTTCTCCAAGATCTGCCGTAGTGCGAATATTTGGTCGATGGTGGACTTTCCTGGCCTAAAGCCACACTGATATGGACCTATCAGGTTGTTGACGAATGGCTTCAGGCGTTCACAAAGTACGGCAGAGAAGATCTTGTAGACGATATTAAGAAGACTGATGCCTCTGTAGTTGGTGCAGTCCAGAGGATCGCCTTTCTTGAGGATCGGGCAAACAATGCTGAGGTTCCATTCATCGGGCATGCTTTCCTCCGACCATATTTTACAGATGAGCTGGTGCATACTCCTAACCAATTCATCGCCAGCCGCTTTGAATAGTTCAGCCGCAAGGCCATCAGCTCCAGCAGCTTTATTGGACTTAAGTTTAGATATGGCTATCCTCACTTCGTCAAGATCAGGTGGACGGAATTGTTGGCCTATGTCGTCCAAGTTGAATGGTGCAATTTGCATGTTAGCGGAATTCGGTTCGTCATCGCCGTTATACAATTTGCAGAAATGATTTTTCCATATCCTCAGCACCGACTGCGCTTCCACCACGATGTTCCCCTGATCATCTTTGCAGGCTTCGGTTCGGGCCTTGTAACCTTGGGAGGTTCTTTTTACTTTTTGGTAAAACCTCCGAACTTTATTCCTGCAGTGGCATCTCTCTAACTCCTCGATCGCGCTTCTCATGCTCTTTCTTCTTCCTTCTAAGAAGCTTGTCTTCCTCTCTCCTCTTCTGCTCGTAGAGCTCGCGAGCAGCTCTGGTCCTTCTATGCAGTGCCGCTTTGTATGCCTGTTGTTTGGCTGCATGTACTTGCCGGCATTCTTCGTCGAACCAGGGGTTTCGCTGTGGTGGTCGTGCAAAGCCCAGCACGTCAGAGGCGGCATCTCTGATGGCTTCCTGGCAGTTTTTCCACTGGTTCTCGATGTTTGCAGTTGCGGGCAAAGGACTAGTTAAGAGGGCGCGAGAGACTCGATCGGAAAAGGAACTGGCGATTTCTTGTGACTGTAGCCGTCCGACGTGGAACTTTAGCATTACCTGGGCTACAACGAGGTAGTGGTCTGAGTCAACGTTGGCTCCTCGGAACGTTCGGACATCCTTGATACTGGAGGACCCAACTAACAATTTAACTTGTATTAGGTCCGGTTTTTAAAATCTGATAAGCTATAGCTCACATAGAACTAATATAAGGCTTTCTTATATAATGCAACCATTTTTCAATATTTATTTTTGCTGATAGCCTGTTTAATGCCTTTTAAAATGAAATTGGCAAGTTATACATAAGGCTTGTATGCTTAAGTATAAAAGCCTTGTTTAAGGCCTGTCCAAGTTGGTTTTACTGAAAGTAAACAAAATAAATTAAATTAGAAACCTCCTGTCCTCTTATTCTAATAAGGGGTAAAAGGAAGCCACATTGGTGGACTTCGGGGCTCGAACCGCTCAGAAAAAACTGTAGGAAACTTTTCAATCGAGCTAAAAGTACTAGAGTAATGTCCGATTGGGATTCCTATAAAGAATCACTAAAATTATATAAAAAAGAATTGAGGAAAACCAAACGATATTCTTGGAGGACATTCTGTGGCAATATAGAAGAAGCCTCAGAAGCATCAAGATTAAGAAAAATCCTCTCCACAAATCCAGTTATGCCTAGCTGCCTTCAAAATGCTGATGGCTCCTGGACCAACTCTTGCGAAGAATCGCTCAATTTGCTACTGGATACTCATTTTCCAGGCAGCTCACAGACTGTTAATAGCACTGCCCTTTACAGGACAAGCGAAAAACTAACATTTCCACAAGGTCTGATTACAAGGGAAAAATTACAATGGGCACTCAATAGCTTCAAACCATACAAGTCGGCGGGGCCAGATGGCATCATTCCAGCTGAACTACAGATGAATTCAGAAGTAATTCTGCCGATTCTGGAAGTCATCTTCAATGGTTGCTTAAATCTGGTCCATATTCCGCTTCTATGGAGAGAAGTCAAAGTTGTGTTTATATCCAAAGCCGGTAAATGTTCCCACGTAAACCCTAAAGATTTAAGACCTATTAGCCTATCATCTTTCTTTCTAAAAACTTTTGAACGACTGATTGATATCGAACTAAGGTCAAGCATTGATACGAGATTACTGCCAACAGCTCAACATGCCTATTGCAAAGGGAAGTCAGCAGTAGCGTAGCTACCGCGGTATCAGCCGTATCAATGATACGGGGCCCCCGAGATAAGGGGGCCCCCACGATACAGAGGACTTGATAAGTGTAAGAAATTTTTCATTGAGATGAATACGACAAACAATGTCGATTACATATTTAAATGTACTTATTTATTTTGCATCTGTCTTTTCGATAGTTTTCCTATGTATCTACATTCTACCAATACCAACTAAACGTGACTGTAACGTGCAACCACTTTGTTTTTATTGGAATGCGTGCCAGAAGCCCAGGAAAATTAGACAAAAATCGCAAAACTAGTAAAAAATTCTTACAAAACTGAATTTAGATGTGCGGAGCTTCGTCTTAGCGTCTTAAGCATTAAATAAAAAGTTCCTACTCTTAATTTGGACTGGGGCATATAAGCAAATTTTAATTTGCACTAAAAAAATAGCTTACTTTTTATCATACAGTCAATAATTTAGAGAAAAACCTGCAAGAACTTCCTGACCAGTTTAATCGAGAAAATGTAATGAAATTAGAGCAACTGATTCTGAGAGAAACGTGCCTCACTACGACTGCGGCATACTGGGGTAAATCTAAGTACTAAGCACACTGAGCGATTTACCGTGTTTTTTCTAAAAATCTGTTGCTCTTTTTTTTTTTTTTTTTTTTTTTTTTTTTTAAATTCATTTTTCTTTTTCATTCATCTTAAAACTATCTTAAAGCTAGACAAAAATTCATAAAAACTAGCCTACTTATCAATATCTTACAACTAACTTACTGGCCCCATTCGGGCGCTCTAAGTTACACTAATAACTTAATGCTAATGCCTTTCGGCCTAAGAACTATCTTAAAACTAGAATTCAGGTTGGTTTTATTTTTCACCAATAAGAATTGAGAAAAAAAACTTGGTATCTTTATCTTTATTTTTTTTGTTTTATATAAAACTTACAAACTAAATAAAACTAAATTAAAACTACTTAAAACTAATTAAAACGAATTAAAACTAATTAAAACTAATTAAAACTAATTAAAACTACTATAAAACTACTTAAAACTACTTACAAGCTACTTATAAACTACTTACAAACTAGAACAGCCACAGCAAGCATTTTCGGGTTTTTATAATTTTTGTGTGTTTTTATTGGTTTTATATTTTTTTTTTTGTGTTTTTATTGGTTTTATATATTTTTTTTTTTTTTTTTTTTTTTTTTTTTTTTTTTTGGTGCTACCCTTACTGTCCCTGCTTAAAACTAAATACCTAAACCTATGTAAGTCGGCCATGGCATAGAAAAATGTAGTTGCTCTGTCGAAAAAAGTGTTATCTTTTTTGTGTACAACTTTATGAGCCAAAATTTAAATCTTTTGAAAAAATAAGTGGTTTTTAAAATATTTATAACATACTGTTGTTTTTCCCTTTTACCGTACAAATAAAAAGCAATCATCGAACCGTCATAACTTTAAGACGAAGGCTTAGATAAGACGGTCAACGCATTGATTCCTTGACGTCACCAGAAAAACAGTCAATGAACTGTCAACGTAGACCGCGCTAACGCATGAAACGTTGACGATCACACGAATGACACCCAAAATTCGTTTACGTGTTATATGTGTCAACGTGATTGGTGCTCTTTAGTGTCAACGAATTGACACGTGAAAGGTGAAACGTTGACTATTACACTACTTGACGACATCCAAACACTATGCACGTTGACGGGGAGTTGAAGAGAACAAAATTCAATCATTTTTAACGTTGACGACCACATGACATTGGCTGTACTCGTAGTGTTACCGATTAATACACTGTAGATGGATGAAAAGACCTGTACAAAATCAAAAATCTTTGAACTGCTCCGGAAAAAAGTGATTGTAGGGAAACTGCGGGACATTTGGATCAAAATATACCTATGCCGTCAAAATATAGTTTGTTTTCCATCTGTCAAGCCATCAACTGTCAAATTCCATCAAAGGATGGCTACGATGTCGATGGATTAAAAAACCTCTTAAGATCGAAGTTTTTGAAGTTTCCTTACGTCTTCGGAAAAAAGTGATTTTAGGGCAATCGGGTGACATTTGGATCGCAATATACTTTTGACGTAGTTCGTTCCTCATCTGTCAAGTTATTTTAACTGTTGATGTAGGTATTACAAATCCTCAAAAATAAAGCAAAATTTTCTAGATTGATGTGAATTTCAACGCAAGCTACGTTGACATGCCAGCAAATTCTGCTGTGTCAACGTAAGAATGCAGTCAACGCTAAGTGAACATGCCCTAACTTCGTTGACAGAGTGATTACACGGCCAACGGAAATAATCATCGCATTGACCCTTAATTTTTTGTCAACGAGAGTAGCCCTATATTTTAGTGCATTTTTATCTTCACTTAGAAAAAAAGTAGCATATAAAATACAACAACAATACGGAATTATACCAGTTTTTTGTTCTAATTAACATGCTACTTTTTTTCTAACCGAAGATAAGAATGTACTTAAAAACAGGGCTAGTATCAACGCAGCCGTCAAAACTTCTACATTATTCTGCGTTGACGATCACACGACAAGACAACTCTAAGACAGAATTTGAAGTCACCTTGCAAGAGAGTCAACGCGTTGACTATTTGCGTTGACCGTCTAACCGTAGCTTTACTTATGTAAAGTTCCTAAATTGTTATTCTTTTGAAATAAGTTGATGTTAGTTTATTTTGCAAGAAACAAACAAAATAGTGTCACTGTCAGGAACAAGGGGGCCCCCAAAAAATTTTTGATACGGGCCCCTGAAGTGCTTGCTACGCCACTGGAAGTCAGTGGAGACAGCTCTCAACACACTAGTTCGTACCATCGAATATTCCCTCCATTATAAAGAATATACAATGGTTGCCTTCCTAGATATAGAAGGTGCTTTTAATAACGTTGATACATCAGCAATCACATCTGCACTGGCTTCTCTGAATGTGGATGGGTCGCTTGGTGAACTGATTAATCAGATGCCTTCAAGCAGGGTTATCATTTCAAAACTGGGCGGCTTTTCGGCAAGAAGATCTGTCAGTAGAGGTACACCGCAAGGCGGGGTGCTATCTCCCCTTCTTTGGAATTTGGTAGTTAATGAACTGCTGAATACCTTAGAGGCAGAGAGCTACAGAGTGATTGCCTATGCGGATGACGTTGCTATAGCAGTATCAGGAAAACATCCTAACATTTTAAGAGATCTTCTACAAAACGCTCTAAACAAGCTAACACGATGGGCAGATCGATGCGGACTTGGAGTTAACCCCCATAAAACAGATCTTGTCCTCTTCTCCAGGAAATACAAAATTCCGCAAACAGACCCCCCTATTATTAATGGTGTTCCACTAAAATTCTCAGACGAAGCTAAATACTTGGGTCTCATCTTAGATAAGAAGTTAAGTTGGAAACCTAACATACAAGAAAGAGTGAAAAAAGCCACAGTGGCACTTTTCTCCTGCAAAAAAGCCGTAGGTAGTAAATGGGGCCTCCAACCTCGTATTACTCACTGGCTATACATTTCGGTAATTAGACCGATTCTAACTTATGGCGTGGCAGTATGGTGGACTGCCTTGGATAAAGCGACACATCGCGACAAACTAAGCAAAGTCCAAAGAACAGCATGACTATGTACTACTGGAGCACTTCGGTCGACTCCTTCCGCTGCATTAGACACTCTTCTCCATCTGACACCTCTCGATATTTTCAGCAAACAAACGGCCGCGAGCACAGCCATTCGCCTCAAAGCCTCTTCACAGTGGATCAATAATGAGATTGGTCACTCCGCTATTCTGAATTCATTCGGAACACTTCCTAGTAACACTGACTACACAATCCCACTATTGAATTTCGATAAAAATTTTGAAGTGACCATACCTTCCAGATCCACCTGGGAGGATGTGGAATTCTTAGAAGATCAATCAATTCACTTCTACACTGACGGATCGAAGACCAAAGATGGGGTTGGTGGGGGAGTGTACTCTGAAAGACTAAATTTAAGTCTCTCATTCCGTCTTCCTAATCACTGTAGCGCATTCCAGGCGGAACTTCTAGCGATAAAAGAAGTACTGTCTTGGCTCAAAGAAAACGTGATATCATGCTCGGATATCCGCATCTTCTCTGATAGTCAAGCCGCCATTAAATCCCTGGACTCTGTCCGTACAAACTCTAGAGCAGCCCTCAACTGTCGATCATCTCTGTTGGAGATGGCGCAACAGTTTAATATTCCCCTTTGTTGGGTGCCGGGTCATAGTGACATTCCAGGTAATTGTAAAGCTGATGAACTCGCTAGAAGTGGAACATTACTACCCATTTTACCTGAAAAGGTAAACATTGGTATACCCATCGCTTCGTGTAAACTTTTACTGAAGCAAGATGTGTTGAAGAGAACAAACACAAGGTGGGAAAACATCACTACTTGTTTGGCGACAAAACAAGTATGGCCAAACCTTGACCTGAAACGCTCCAAGTGTTTAATATCTCTAAATAGAATGCACATTAGCTCTACTGTAGGTGTCATAACAGGACACTGTTTAATAGGCAGGCACGCAGCGCAGCTTGGCGTACCTTCAAACGATTTCTGCAGAAGCTGCATGGACGAGGAGGAAGAGGAAACGATTCCTCACCTTCTCTGCACATGCCCTGCTCTTTCCCTCAGACGTAGGCTCCATTTGGGAGTTTACTTCCTTAACGATCCTAGTGATCTGGCAAACACAGACATTTATAGTCTCGCACGCTTCGTCAGGAGCTCAAAGTGGTTTTAGCGAGTAAGGAAGGAGTTTTTAAGATTAATGTGGTATCACAACGGACCAATTTTGGTCTAAGTGTGTCAGTACTTAGTATTGACAGCCACTTCTAGCTAACCTAACCTAAACAAAATAAATTCGTATACGGCTTTCTTAAATAAGCTTGCTACGCAACACACAGCAGCAAGATTTGACATTTCTCTGCAGTTGAAAGTATTCTGCAGCGGGTCTAACAAATATTCTAAAGTGTTCGTCATTCATTAGAATAGATTAAAAACAAATATATTATAAAAAAAATAAAATTTATCAAAAAATAGTGAATAATTTATAAGAAGTTAATAAAATATCAATGAACTTCGATTTCAGTGCCCAAAGTCGATTAACAATATGAAGCGCGCGCTCACCGATGTGTTCCTCAATTGATGTGTTTCTTAATAGAATTTGTGTTTTTTTTTTAGCTTTAATAAATGCATAATTATTTCTGTTTATTTTTGCAACTTCTCTCGTAAATATATTTGTTTTTAATCTAACAAAAAAAATGAATGCACTTTTGAATGCTTGTTCTGAACTTGTATGTGCATTGGTTTGTGTGCCTCAAATCTAGTGACAAATGGCACACGCAATCCCCAAAAAAAAAAACATTTAATTTTTACAAATTCCATCTAACCAAAAAATCGTTCTTAAATGGTTGTAAGGATTCCGGCATTAAATCACTTATAACTCCTATGCTTAGTTTTTCTGATTATCAATCAACAAGAATTTTGTTATACGTTATTATGTTATATTTGTTTGGAAAAATAAAATAAAATTTCTAAAGCAAACTTATTGAAATTATTGCCTTTTTTTGTGAGCTATTTAGTTTTTTTTTGTGAAATCTGTATCCCTCCGTGAGAGAATATATAGTTTTTATAAAATGCTATCAGCAAACTTAATCAAATTATTGTCTTCTTTGGTGAGCTATTACGTTTGGCTTGTGACAGCTGTGTTCCTCCTTGAGGAAATGTATAGTTTTTATAAAACGTTTGTGGCAAACTTAATGAAATAATTGTCTCATTTCGTGAGCTATTTCGTATGGGTTGTGACAGCTGTGTACATCTACGACGAAATATATAGTTTTTATAAAATGTTAGTAGCAAACTTATTGAAATGATTATCTTCTTTAGTAAGCTACCCCACCAGTGTACACATAAAATACACCAACGAGTCGAACGTACTTGCTGTTATAATTAAGTTTTATACTTAACGAGAAAATTTATTTTCCAAATTGTGGTTTGATAGAAATAGAAGTATAAAGTGTGATCTTTAAAAATCATTCACTCATTTTACACCCAAATACTTATGTAGCTTCACATAATAACTTAAAATTGCTTTAAAAAAAGTTTTTGTCATAAGAACGCAGAGAAACAGTAATTGTTTAAGATTTATATCTACATACATAATAGTACAAAATCATTATGCTCTTGTATATTTCTTCTGTCAAACCCTTCAAGAATTAATTATTTCCCTTTTTAAACTAAAAAAAAGTAAAAAGTATGATGAAAATCGTATCACATCAGTATGATTTTGGCTAGATGATTCATCTACAAATAGTTGTAGATGTTCTCTGTTATCGTATTATTAGGATTAAAATCTGGAGTGAATTTTTTTTTTAATCCAAAACGTGACCCTAACTACCTGTATATTGCTGGTAAAACTGTACAGGCACAAGTATCAACTCATTAGAATTTTTACATGCACCTTCTGAATTGCGAATCGGCGTAGTGGGTAGCGTGCTGGATATGTGATTGGAGGGATGCGAGTTTAATCCTCGGAAGTGTCATGTAAGTAAGTAACATTTTTATAAATTAAATAATATTCTTATCATTTCAGAATAAAGAAAACGTAATGTAAGCTTCCCGTAAGGAAAATAAACTGATAAAATAAAAATAGTAAAAATTAAATGAAATAATTCCAAAGCAAGCAATTTTTTTACTAGGTACACAACTGCATTGAGTGGCTTTTATAAGGCCTAAATGTAAAATTTTTGTATGACCTTTCCAAGGGCTTATAATACAAGCCTTATTATAACTTGTTTAGTTGAGCAATATTTTGTCTTTTTAAGACCTTTTTACAATGTTGTTGGAAAGCTATTAAATTGCATAGGACTTGTGATGAAAGGTTTTAAGGGAATCAAATAGCTTCTTCAATGTGCGCCAAAATGATTTGCATAAGGCTGATTTAAGAGTCTAGACAAGTCAGAAAATTACTTGTATTGACACTTAAACAACTTAATTTATTAGTTGGGGAGTGCCTTGCGTCGATCGCAATGTGGTCAATTTGGTTGGCGGTTGATTGACCAGGAATTCGCCATGTCCCCTTATGTATATCGAGATGCGGGAACTGCGTACTAGCTACCACAACGATTCGCCCCGCAGCAAAGTCGATTAGCCTGAGTCCGTTATCGGAGGTGGTGTCGTGCAGGCTGTATCTTCCGATTGTGCCATCAAATACGTCTTCTCTTCCCAGTTTGGCATTAAAATCACCCAAGACAATTTTAATGTCATAGCTAGGGCATTGCTCATATGTCTTGTCCAGGAGCTCGTAGACCTCGTCCTTGGTGTCGTCATCTTTCTCCTCTGTGGGGGCATGCGTGCATTTCAGGCTGATGTTGGCGAATTTAGCCTTGATGCGAATTGTCATGAGGCGCTCGTTCACATAGTTGAAACTCAAGACTTCTTGCCTAAGTCTGCCTCTAACCACGAATCCACATCCAAAGAGACGCTGCCCTTGTGGTCGGTAACATTCACCGTAGTAGATATCGCAGTCTTTCAGTTTTCTCTTGCCCGGCCCATCCCATCGCACTTCTTGGATGGCGGTGATGTCTGCGTTGTAGCAGTCTAGGGCCTCCGCTAAATGTTCGGCTGCACGTGGTCTATAGAGAGACAGAACATTCCACGTGCAGATCCGAAGTTCGTTGTCCTTATTTCGTTTGCTTGGTTCGTCAACAGTAAATCCGTCCGTATCCGAGGCTTGTTGGTGCTTCGCAACTAAGATAGCTTTACGTGGCCGGGAAGTCATCCCGACGGCACGACCCCTAACCTGGAGGACCAGACCCTTACAATATAACTCCAAGGGCGGGGAGCCGCATTAACCGCTCCTTATAGGCCTGAGCTCCGAATATGTCGTAGTAGCCCGTATAAGGTGTTCACTAAGTAGTTCAGCCTAACTGGAACTGTAGACGCCACCGTTGATTCCATCTTGAGAATTCTTCCGCTGCCGCCTGGATGAAGGAGAAGTGCCTTAGTGGGAACACTTCTCCCCCCTCTCTCGTTTGCTGCCCCCTAAAACCGTCCACAGGGATTGGAACCCCATCTTCAGTTAAAGGTACTAGGCACCCGATGTTCACCACTTGGAGGTGAGAGTAGGAGTTGATAGACAGAGGTTCGCTTTGAAAAAAAGCTTGTGGACGCTTGTGTCCTCTTGAATGCACCGTGTCTACCCTTTGAACACTATAGGATTTGGGGTATGTGCGAGGTTCAGTGTTTGCCAAATTTCGTTTGCATTTAATAACTTTGAATATATTCTCTGTTTCCAATGTCAATAGCTACTAATGGGAACAGCTACATAATGATATAATATAATAATCTCATAAAAAAGTAGTATCAGTAATTTACAATTTCCTTAAAAACTAGAAGGCATTAAAGCTTCCGGTGTTCGATTCAAAATTAATACGAGCATTGACCACAAAAAGAAAATTTAGTTTTTATTCCACAATTTTGAGAAAATTGATCCAAACATTTTCTTTGCGTTTTTTAATGAAAATTTTTTGGTTTAAATGCAAATATTTTGAAAACTATTAACACAAATAATGATTTTGAATATTTATTTTTCCATTTAAGTCGTTTTTTTCGCGAATCACCTCTACCTCCTAAACGGGACGAGAAAAACGGCAGATTATACCTTTATACTAATCTGACGCGCTCGAGTAAATCCCAAAATCCCCTAGTTAGTACAGGTAAAATAGGATAAATAAAACAAAAAAATTAGTACCGTCATGAAACTTGGTGAAAACGTTTCATGTGTTATGAGAATGAAAAATCAAAAGAGTCTATAAAAATATTTCACATGGAAGGGTGTTTTTTTGAGGGGGAGAGGGGGGAAAATAGTGGTGTATCAAACAGAAAAACTAACTTTGGTGCAACCTAAACATATGACACATGTTTTTGAGGTAGTTTTCAATGCTGAATCAAATGACACCAAAACCAAGTCCATACGACCTCCGTGAAAAAAGTTATTGTCATTTTTATGTAACGATGACTATATTCTCAGTATAAAAGCTAAATATTACCGAAAACCTGTTGAAAATAATGGTCCGTCGATGAAACTTGGCATCAATGGTTCTTTTGTCATGAAAAACAATAATAAGAAGAGTCTATACGAATATTTGTTGTTAAAGGGTGTTTTTTTTGGGGAGTTGGGGTAGTGGTGGGATTATTACCATAAAACCCTTGACAAAAATGGTACCCCCTTGAAATTTTGTTAAAATGTGCTATGGACTAACAAAATGAAGAATCAAAAGAGTCTATAGAAATATTTCGCTGGGAAGGGTGTATTTTTTGAAGATAGGGGGAAGTGTGTGGTTATTGTTCAAAAAAATGTAAAAGGATGGTACCCTCAAGAAACTTGGTAAAAAAGTGATTTATTTACTAGGAGAATTAAGAATAAAAAGAGTCTATAATAATATCAAGGGAGAAAGGGTGTTTTTGTGGGCTTGGGTAAAGGCTGTTATTTGTTTTTGGAAACAATTTTTGTTTTTGGAAATAGTTTTATGCTTTCCTTCACCCATTAAAAACATCCTTCTACCATATAGATATTTTTATAGACTCTTTTGATTCTTCTTTCTGGTAGTTCATAGCACATTTTTATAAAGTTTCATGAGGGTACCATTTTTGTCACAGGTCTTATGGCAATTATCCCACCATAACCCCAACCCTCACCCCAACCCTCAAATAACACCCTTTAGCCACAGATATTTTTATAGACTCTTCTGATTATTGCTTTTCATGACACGTGAACCATTGATGCCAAGTTTCATCGACGGACCGTTATATTCAACTGGTTTTCGGTAATATTTAGTTTTTTACTGAAAATATAGTCATCGTTACATAAAAATGACGATAACTTTTTTCACGGAGGTCGTATCGACTTGGTTTTGGTGTAATTTGATTCAGCATTCAAAACTACCTTAAAAACATGTGTCATATGATAAGGTTGTACCGCAGTTAGTTTTTCTGTTTCGATACACCACAATTTCCCCCCTCTCCCCCTTAAAAAAACACCCTTCCATGTGAAATATTTTTATAGACTCTTTTGATTTTTCAATCTCATAATACATGAAACGTTTTCACCAAGTTTCATGATGGTACTAATTTTTTTTTTATTCGAAAGACTTTTCGTACTATTTTACCTGTACTAAGTGGGCTCCCCTACTAGTAGGAAATTTAATACCAAAACTAGATTTTCTGTTGTGAACATTTACATAATACAAATATGTTTATTAAAATATTATGTAAAAATTATTGTCCAGTCAATTTGGACTTTTTTGTAACAAAAGATGGGGAAGGAATTTTTTTCTTGACTTCGTTAAAGTACCATACAGAAAGCTTAAGTCCAAATTTTCGACCATCAACGCCTTGGCGGGCTGCCGCTATATTGATTTAAAGAGTGAATTCGTTTTTAACGACTAATATACGTAATTTTAAATTTATCGAAAAAAATAAAAATGCATTCCTAACAAATGCATTTCTACAAATTTCAATACAGTAGACGCTCGATTTAGTGAATCTCAAAATAGTGAACTATCCAAAACAGTGAATACACAAAATTTTATATAAAAATGTATTTTGTATGAAAATGTCTCGCAAGCATTTAAGATTGCTTGAGAACACTGAGGAATTGTCTCTGTTTTTGTATAAAACCTGAAAGAAAGCTTTGTTTAACGCTGAAATAAATGTTAAAACATTCACATCGTACAAAATGTCAAAATGTGCATTTTGGATCCATTTCACCATTATAAAGCCTTTAAAAACTCTCGCTTGAAAAAGTGAACAATCTCGACGGAGTGAACAGGCCTGGTTTTTATTACTTCACTATATTGAGCGTCTACTGCATATGGTATTTTTTCAAATCTTGTGCATTTAACGAGATAACCAATTATAAGCAATAAAAATGGAGTTTACACTTTTTTAGTCAATTTTTTTCTTTCAGTATTGACCGAAAATTTCTATCAAAAGTTCTAGTAATCACTTATCCTACAGTTTTGTTCTTAACATTTTCTTTTTATAAGCAATTGCTTACCAACTGTATTGCCTGAAAGGTTTCCGCACATCATTATAGTTATAAGTGTTTCAATAGTGTGAGTGGGGTTTTTTCAATATGGAAACGGCAAAACATTTTTTATATTTGAGTTCGTTAAAGGACTAACTCAAATCCAAACTTTCGACCATCAACTCCTTTCAGGGTTGCCGCTATCTTCAATTAAGGAGTGAACTTGTTTTTCACAAATAACATCCGCATTTTTAATTTTATCGACAAAATACAAAAAAATGCCACATTTGTTCATGTTTTGTGTATTTAAAGAGCTATAACCAATTATAAGCAAAACATGGAGCTCACATATTTTTATGCAATTTTTGTTCAGTGCTACGTACAAAATTTTAAGATTCAGAAAATGGTCTCACAATTTATTAAAAAAAATTGATGTTTTTTTTACTTAAAAGTTGAACAATATAAATAGACTAAGAGCCTACAGCAGATTTTGGGTGTGAGTGATAGCAAAACAAGAAGTACAGGCGTCGAAAGCTTTATAAAGGGCTATTCAAAAAATCAAAGTCTTACAATCCGCAACTGGGGCCTTTGCGATTAACAGTGCATTAGAAAAAATATGAATGCAATTTCGAAGGTAATCGTGTTAGCCGAAATTGGTTTTCACTCCTCCCTAGATAAGCTCCGCGGCTTCCATATCACGGAATCTGAGATCATTTGAGTGTTTAATTCGCCCTGCCAGACTGTTTTAAAAAACCTTTTTTCACTTGGCATTTTGAATTTTTTAAACGGTCCGGTAGAGCGAAATATACACTCAAATGGTTTCAGATTCCGTGATATGTGACCAGAGGAGCTTATCTAGGGAGAGGTGAAAACCAAATTCGGCTAACACGATTGCCTTAGAAGGTGCATTCATATTCATTTTTAATGCACTGTTAATTCCAAAGGCCCCAGTTGCGGACTTTAAGACTTTGATTTTTTGAATAGCCCTTAATAAAGCTTTCGACGCCTATACTTCTTTTTTTGCTGTCACTCACACCCAAAATCTGCTGTGGGTTCGCTCGGTCTGAAAGATAAGGCCACAAGCTGGAGATGCCAAAAATCTTTGGAATATAATTATTTTAACACATTTCTAACGACTTTATTTTAAAATTAAATTTTAACAAAATCAAGCCCAATCAGACAGGCGCGGATCCAGGATTTCACTCAGGGGGGGGGGGCAATTTTCGTGAGTTTCCAAAATCTTGATGAGGTCTACAGAAAATTTTGTACACTTCATACCACTCTTCATGCCTGGTCACACAAAGCAATGTGAGTTGATGAGTTTGAAATTTGAAGAAAGCAACTAACTCTTTCATAACTGCCACAATGTCTCGAGCAGCTGGTACTTTGAAGTTTTTGAAATGAATTTTTGTAGTTTGTAGCTATAGCATAGCATACAAGCTATACTACATTAAGCATTGTGTTCGATAATGCTTTGCTAAAGTCACATGCTCGAAAACATTATTTGGCAGTAAAAAAAATAGTTGGCACCAAAAATATTGAGAAGCCGGGGAACGTGTTCATAAACGTCAAATGCTTTTGCAAGTAAATTGAAGGACGTTGATAAAAAAGATTTTGTGCAAACAAATCCATTGCATTAATTCGACAATAGCTGGATTTTAGCTAAACTAAAATTATAGATCAAAACCGAGATGACCCGTATCGTTTGCACAGCACAGATGCCTTCGTCCATCGATACAAAACCAGACTTTCTGACATTGAAATAAAAAACAATGATTATAGTGGAAAATACAAAGAAAGAACACTCTTTATTAAACCTTTCCGTCCGACCATCTTGGTTCAGCCTTCGATTGTGACTAAAGCCTGATTCACAATGCGACGGGAAAACGAGACGAGAGCGTGACGTGATTCGCTGTCAACATTTTCTTGTTATAAAATCGTTTCCCAAATCACAATGCGGCGAGATTCTTTACAACGAAAACTCTTTTGTTAAAAATAAAAAATAATAAAAATTATCCAAAAAAGCTATAAAAGACAACAGATTAGGAATTACTTGATCTTTTAATTTCAAGTTATCGAATTTTTTCTTTAAAAAAATACTTCCATTATGTAAATAACTTGTCAAAAAATAAAATCGTCGTCTCGTCGCGTCTTTTTTTCAATTTTTCGAATTCTTGGCGTGACGTGACGACGAGAAACGCTTCATTGTGTATATCCTCATATACTTTCATTGTTTGAAATTCGTTTCACAGCAACGACGGGATCTCGTCACGCTCACGTGTCATTTCCTCGTCGCATTGTGAATCAGGCTTAAAGGTAGAACTAGAATAGTATGGAAGCCAAGTTAAGTGGTCGTACGAAACCGAGCGAAAACAAGAAATTCATCTGACGCGCACGTAATTGCGAAGTGGAACTTTTCGTTTAGTTTTCGTTAACTTTTGCCGTTTTTCTGTGAAGTAAAATCTTAAATTTTCTTTTAATTAATTTATATCACATCGAATTTTAGTGGTTTTTCAAAAGAAATAATTAAAAGCCTGTCACTCTGTGATGTGAATAAACATGAGAAAATTAACATTGAACAAAAAATTATTTACATTTTTTTTCCACTTTCAACCACTTAAGTGCACTATGGGTGACTTATGAAATTGACGTTTCGGAAAGTCGACAGCTTCCGCCTATTCTAGTTCTACCTTAACTTTCGTTTATCATTTCATTTACAATATGCTTAGCCTTCGTTAAGTTTTAATATAAATGTTTCATATAAGCTCGAAACATCGACTGCAGAGTTGCCAAACTTATGCAGTATGATACAATAGCAATATTCGCGTCGGAAAATGATGATCATTTGATGATCGAATTGACGATAACTTGACGATAACTTGACGATAACTTGACGTTTTCAAAAACAGCCAAAAACAATTATCATTTGGTGTAAAAGTTCCTTCCAACTTCTCTTCGGCAGTGACTGCTGTAGTCGTTTTCTGGTTTCTCTCCAATTTTCTTCGTTGGATTCGTACTCTTCGCAAGTTGAACAATATTTATTTTTTTTTCCGTGGGTAGGTGCAAAACCTGCATCAGGCTCTATGAGGACCGGAAAACGCGTGCTCATAGAAGTGTGAGATTCTTACTACACTAAAACCACCTCCACTTCCCGATTGCAACTAAGTTGAAACTTATCTAGCAATTTATTTTTAACGAAGTTAAGTAACGTGTTGCAGGTAACTTTCCGGTGAAAGTTTCTGCTTATTCCGCGATTTTAAAGCGGTTTTGTGTTCACCGCACCAAGTCGGAAGGTTTTGTTCTTTGCAGACGGCGTACTAAATTCGACTCGTCAAGAATGTCAATAATCGTTGGATTAGCGTGATCTAATAGCCGATTTCTATGTTTTCGCGCGAAACTCTTAATTTCGTCTCGAACCGTAGGAATCCCGAGATCCCTGTGAAGATCTTCGTTTCTTATATACCATGGTGCATTTACAAATGACCTAAGCAATTTATTTTCAAACGTTTGTAATTTATTTAAATTTGTATCGCAGGTACAACCCCAGAGTTGTATACCGTAAGTCCAGACAGGTTTAAGTACCTGCCTGTATAAAATCAACTTATTATCAATACTAAGCTTGGAATATTTACCGAGTAGCCAGTTCATATCTCTTAATTTACTTTTTAAATCTTCGCATTTCTTTTTTACGTGCGGCTTCCATTTTAATTTCGCGTCTAGAGTCATTCCCAGATATTTTGCTTCATTCGCAAATGGTACACGACCGGTATTAAGAAAGACGGGCAATCTATTTATTTTTTTATACGTAAAGTCCACGTGGACTGACTTTTGTTCATTGAGCGCTATTCGCCATGTTTTTGTCCACTCATTAACATTATTAAGAGCATTTTGTAATTTAATCGTAGCTTCGTTAATCGTTTTGCCTACTGCTAGTATTGCAGTATCATCAGCAAACGTTGCTACGAAAGTGTCTTCTGTTTGAGGTATATCACGTGTAAATAGAAGGTACAGAACTGGACATAAAACACTACCTTGTGGTACCCCAGCCACTATTTCTTTGAAATTAGAATATTCATTTCCGTGTCTTACACGAAAAAGTCTGTTTTCTAGATATTCGTTAAGAATTTTATAAAGTCCTTCAGGCAGAACTTGTCGTAATTTGAATTTGAGGCCTTCGTGCCACACCTTGTCAAACGCTTGCGACACATCCAAAAAGACCGTTGAACAGATTTTCTTTTCTTCAAGAGCTCTCTCAATTACGTCAGTTATTCTATGCACTTGATCAATTGTTGAATGCTTGCTTCTAAATCCGAACTGATGTTCAGGTATTAATCGTTTCTCTTCTATTATAGGCTGCAGGCGCAGGAGTAGTATTCTTTCAAAAACTTTCGATATTATTGGAAGAAGCGAAATCGGTCTGTAAGAATTCTTTTCGTGAGATGGTTTCCCAGGTTTCAAAACCATTATGACTTCCGCAACTTTCCATTGGCTTGGAACATATTCTAGCCTTAGAGCGGCATTTATTATATAAAGGAGGTTAATTAATCCTTTATTAGGAAGCATTTTTAATATTTCCGCTGTTATTAAGTCATACCCCGGAGCTTTATTAGACTTTAGCTTCTTTATTTCTCTGTTCAATTCAGCAAGCGTAGCATTTCTGGTTCTGTAATTTTCACTTGAGCTAAAACTCATATTAATATTTTCATTGAGTGCTTGCCCATCGGAAGGTTTAAATGTTTCTTCTAGGTAATCGGCGAATACCGCCGCTTTCTCTTTGTCACTTTAAGCCCATTCGTTTTGGCTTTTCTTAATCGGGGGTACTGGAAGCTTTGGCTTTTTCGTTGTTTTTATAGCTTTCCAAAGTGAGTAGTTGGATTCTTTCCCAGCTGACAAGCTTTCAAGGTAATTTTCAACTTCACGGTTTTAGAAATCTGATATCGCTGTTTTTAGCATATTACACAAGCGATTTAAATGAGCTTTGTGTTGAGGAGCACGGGTTCGCTGCCATTTCTTACGTGCTTTTCGTTTATCTTTTTTTAAGTCTTTTATTTCCTGCGGATATTTTATATCTTTATAGCGCGGCGTAACCCTTTGATAAGGTGTGTTATTCCACGCTGCCTTTTATATTATATCAACAAAGGTATCTACTGCGTCTTCAAGCTCAAGAGGCGTTTGTAATGATACCCTCAATTCAACGTTGTCCTCGATATCTTTCTTAAATCCTTCCCAGTTGGTTTTACCGTTTGTTAACCTGGGTGGTTTTTCAATTTTGACAAGGCTTTCGCTCATAGTGAGTATGACTGCAGAATGATCAGAGAACAGATCATGGCCTTCTGAAATTTCAATACGGTTAGAGGGTATTCCTTTTACCATAAGCAAATCGATTAAGTCAGGTATTTTTGACGGATCAGTTGGCCAGTAAGTTGGCTTTCCAGTCGAATGAAAATCGCAATTATTTTCCATTCCGGCCTCATAGAGCATTCGACCCTTTTGAGATATGCATCTTGAAGCCCAAAAGGTGTGCTTCGCATTAAAGTCGCCACCAACAATTAAGTTTGGGCTTAGCGACTTTATCAATGTCGTAAATTCACTCTTATCGATTTTGCAACGCGGAGGGCAATATATCGAAGAGACACTGAGAAGAATGTTTTTAGTTCTAACTTGAACACTACTGAATTGCATCGATTCTACCTCTATTTTCAGGCCTATTGAGTGTTCAATGCACTCTTTTATATATAACGATGATCCACCCCTTGCTTTATTTGAAGGATGAACAGCGTGGTAGTCAAGAAACCCGTGGATTTTAAGATTTGATTCATTTTTGGCATGCGTTTCTGATATCAAGCATATGTCGATATCATTTTCCTGCATATACATCTCTAAGTTTATTTGAGAATTTTTGCCTTTCAACATCTCATTTTCTTTTCGAAGAAGATCGACTTCTTTCTTTAGCTCTTGATAAAGTTCCATTACTTCATCAAGTCTTCGTTGAAGTTCGTTATTATCTTTTTCAAGATTTTCTGTTTTATCTGAGTCTTTTTTGGCACGCGCTGGCGTAACGGGTGGACTCTTTTGCCCGAATTTGGATGGTTTTATACTCGATTTAGATGGTGGTGATCGAGATACCCTTGCACTTTTTAGGAAGGGATTTATTAAATGCAATAATTGGCTCTCCCCAGAATCCATAGAGCCGACCTCCGAAGAGGGTGGATTTTCCAGTGAACCTGGACTGCCACCTGGGGTACTATATCTTATTGTTTTGCTCATTGCATAGTTATGTATACATCAATCTCAGTATACGGAGTTTGGATTTTAGTCGCCTCTTACGACAGGCATGCCTACCTCGGGTATATTCTTGCCCCTTACCCGCAGGGGGGATCTTAGGCCGCGGCCACGCAGTAAGCGGCTGAGCGGCTGAGCGGAAAAAAAAATATAAAACATATAAAATCACATAGAAGCGGCCACGCTATGAGCGAGCGGCGAAACAAAATTCTGAGCGGCTAAGCGGCGCCGCTCAGCAACCAAACCTGTTTTAATTTTTAGTAATGTTCTGAGCGGCAAGAAGTAAAGATGGCCAAAGTAAACATTGAGTTGTTAATTTCGTGTGTGCAATCTCGACCAGATTTATGGCAAGATAGAAATGCCAATTTTAAAAATAAAAATATTACTGAGAAACTATATAAGGAAGTTGGTGAAATTCTCCAAACTCCGATCTTAATTGGTTAATCGGATGAACACCAAATCGTCTTCTTTTTTGTATACGTTTAAGTAATTTGTACACATACAAACGATTTTCCGACAGTAAAATACGGCGAACTGTTCTTGACAACGGCATTTTAACTACTAATCCCTCAAAAGCAGTCGCTCAGTGCCTGGCCATACGTCGCTTAGAGCTGCCACTCAGCCGCTTGCCGCTCAGCCGCTTAGCCGCTCAGCCGCTTACTGCGTGGCCGAGACCTTACACGAATGATCGTCACTAGCGGAGGCAAGGAATTCTTCGTCATGCTCCCACGCCACATCGTTGACGTAATTCATGTGTCTTTAAGAAAGAATTTGTAAAAAGCCATAAATTTGTTCGGTAAAGTTTACCACATGAGATGGATCAGTTTTAGTTCGCATTTTTAATAAAGTTTTAGAATTCTCTTGAATATTAATTTTAAGCTCGGAAAAGTAAATCTTTTTTTTCACTTATTTTACGTTTGAAGAAGTCAGTTTTCACTTTTTATGTTATACTGTCATACTTACTTACTTATTTATCCGGCTCCCGATCCATGAAGGCTCTCTGCCTGAGATATTGCGGTCTTCCATCGGTTGCGGTCCCTCGCACGCTCCCTCCAGTCGTCGAGACCAAGCGCTCTTGCGTCTGTGACCGCCTGGTCCCTATAGCGGGGGTTCGGTCTTCCTGGTCATCTCGAACCTGGGGGCTGGGATTCGAAGATTTTCTTGGCTGGAGCGTTGTTGTCCATTCGCTCGATGTGGCCGAGCCAGTGTAGTCGACGTGTTTTTGGCTCTTTGGACTACATCCACATCTTGGTACAGCTCGTACAGTTCCCGATTGAATCTTCTCCTCCAATCGCCCTCTTCGTATATAGGACCAAATATCCGCCGAAGAATTTTTCTCTCGAAAGTGTCCAGTATCAATTCCCCTTTTTTACTTATCGTCCAGCACTCGTCGCCGTAGAGTAGAACTGGTAATATTAGCGTTTTGTGTAGCGTGCACTTTGTCTTTCAGGAAAGGATTTTTGAACCCAAGTAGCAGCGGTTCGCTTGGGTAATTCTTCGTCGGATTTCCACTAAGGTGTCGTTCGTGGAATTGATGTTTGTTCCGAGGTAGGTGAACTCCTTGACTACCTTGAAATTACTGCTACCAACAGTGACGTTTTGTCCTAGGCGATGGACAGGTGAGGCTTTGTTTGTTGATAGCATATACTTTGTTTTGTCCTCATTCACTTCAAGACCAACGCGTTTCGCCTGTTCATCAATAACTGTAAATGCTTCAAGTACAGCTCTCCTGGAGCGGCCGATGATGTCGATGTCGTCCGCATAGCCAAGCAGTTGAGAAGACCTGTTGAAGATACTGCCTTCCATGTTAAGAAAATTTGTTTATTTATTTCAACTGCAGACTGATGTCTAGGTTGTTAAATATTACTTGTACAATATAATAGTAAATTTAAGTCTACTAACACATATTATGAAACACTTAACAGGATAATAATATTTTTTTTAAACTACTTTTCGACATGTTAAAATCAATTAAGTTATATAAACGATTAAAATCATTGCACATAATGTTTAAAGCTGTGTTTAATCCATAATTTACTCTGGCAGAAGGTGTATACAAAAATGCAGGATTACGGGTTAACCTCGGACGGGAATTTATGTTCAGCATACTCAGAATTTTTGGAGAATGGATTGATCCCGATAAAAGTTGAAAAAGGAAAAGAACATTATTCACTTCCCTCCTCTTCTTTAGCGTAGAAAGGCTGAGCAGTTTCAAGCGATTTTCATATGGTGGAAGATGTTGATTAGGATCCCAAAGAAGATGACGGAGGACGAATAGCAAAAATTGTTTTTGAACACTTTCAATTTTAGTAATGGAAACCTCATAAGCAGGACACCAAACACAGCTACAATACTCCAGGATGGGACGGACAAGTGAACAGTACAGGATCTTTGTAATGTGAGGATCATGAAATTCTTTTGAAAATCTCTTGATTAATCCAAGGCGGCTCCTTGCTTTACTTGTTATCATATCAATATGAGGATTAAATGACAGTTTCTTGTCAAATAAAATTCCCAAGTCGTTAAAGGTGTCAATTCGATCAATTAAGCTATCTTCTATAAAATATGAAGAGAATATTGGTTCTCTCAATCTTGAATATGACATTACTTTGCATTTCTTTCTATTTAATTCCATTCCATTTGACGTGCACCAATCGAAAACAGTATCAATATCGTGTTGTAAGAACAAGTATCTACTTGGATTTGTAAAACCATTAAAAAGCTTAAAATCATCAGCGAAGATTAAGATATTTGAGTAAAGAATGCTCGTAGTAATGTCATTTATAAAGAGTATAAATAGCAGTAGCCCAATATGACTACCTTGAGGAACCCCGGATGTAACATTTATTAAATTGGATATACAGTTTTTGTATTTGACAGACATATTGCGTACGATTTTTTAAATATGACTGGATCCAAGAAAGTATCCACTCTGGAAACCCATATCTTTCCAATTTCGCTAACGTGGCTCACTCCATCGAAGGCTTTACTTAAGTCAGCATAAAATACGTCGGTTTGTAGTCCGTTTTGCATATTACTGTTAACTTGATTAGTGAATTCGAGAAGATTCGTTGTCGTTGATTTTTTGAGGCAAAATCCATGTTGCTCAGGTTCAATTAGGGATTGGCAATAAAACTGAATGTGTTTGCAGATTATATTTTCAAAAAGCTTTGGTATACATGAAAGATTCGCGATGCCTCGATAATTCTCAGCCTTGTTTCTATTTCCACACTTATGAAGAGGTGTAATAAATGAAGACTTCCATAATTCAGGAAAAACACCCGATGACAGCGAACAGTTGAATAAATAGGTGATTGCAGAACAAATATAGGACTTACAAGTTTTAACAAAAATAGAAGGAATATTGTCAGGACCAGACGAACAAGTACTTTTTAAGCCGTCAATATATTGCACTACCTCCGCTTCAGTCAGTCTTAAATTAGGTATATCACAGTTTAATTGATTCCGGTTGGAATTATCACAGTATTCAGGATGGCACGTATTATAAGTTTGTTGGAAAAAGTCAGCAAATATATTACTTATTTCTATATCACAGGAAGAGGTTTTGTTTTTATATAACACGGTTGAAGGAAAAGTTGAAATTTTTCTTTTAGAACTTATGAACTTCCAAAATAATTTAGGGTTATTCGATATATTGCACTTAGTCTGGGTTATGTAGTTCTTATAAGTTAAGTTTAGTGAGGTATTAAACAGTTTTCTATAGTAAGAAAATTGATTATAGAAAACTAATTTATGAGTTTTTTTCCACTTTTTAAAAAATACATTTTTTAGGTTTCGAATACGCCTTAGATTTTTATTCATCCAACAAACTGACGACGAAACATGCAATTTATTTTTGATAGGAACACAATAATTAACACAGTTTCTTAAAACAGCATAAAAGTTCTCAACACATTTATTTACATCATTGGAGTTTAAAATATTTGTCCAATTCACGTTGTTAAAAAATAGTTCAAGTTCAGCTAAGTTGATTTTGTTAAAATTAAAATCCGATGACGATGAAGGGATAGCCATATTTTGTTTTTCATCAACACTTATTGGGATGCAACATTGAACAGCTATATGGTGTGGAACTTTTGACAATAGCCAGTCATTAACATCTAAGAGTTCACAGAAAACAGGACAATCGGTAAAAACAAGATCCAAGTAACGTGCAAATTCATTCGCCAGTCCATTGACTTGGCTAAGTCCAGCTAACATCACAGTGTCAACGAAATTCCGTTCAAATTCAGGACCATGGATAGGATTGTAGGATCTTTTCGTGTCCTCATCAAATTTCCACCTTGTATTTGTCAAATTAAAATCTCCAAAAAGAAATACAAATGAATTTCCGGAATTTTCCACGATATCAGTTAAGGCTGAGGAATACATTTCATACACAGAAGACGATGAACCAGACAGAATATATAAACCAGAAATTATGTACGAAGAATGCGTAACAGTTAACTTTATTGTAAGTAGTTCTAAATTTATGATTTTATTAGATAATATAAGTTCCAAATTTAGACAACACTTAACAGCAATCAAAATACCTCCTCCTTGCTTATGAATACTATTAGATGGATTTCTATCCATTCGGTAAACGTTATATTCTGGAGGACAGATTTCAGAATCAAGAACAGTCGAATTAAGCCATGTTTCAGTAAGAATAATAACATCGAAAGATCCACTGAAACAGTTCAGGTAAAAATTATTAAGCTTCGTCTTCATTCCTCCTACATTCTGATAATATACAATCAGTTTTTTGGAAATACAGTTTTTTCGTCAGTAAATGGTTCGGAAATGTGGGCTATATTTTTCTTCCTTGGGATATTTTTAAACTCAAGAGCCACTGTACATTTCAGCCAGAAATCAGGAAATAACAATGCTTGGATCACAGGGTCAGGTGCAAAAATTTTAAAAGAAGATATACGTCGTTCGTATGAAAAATGCATTTTGTAACATTTAATATTTGAAGTTGAAAGGGTGGATTTCTTCCTTATATAGCTGATAACCATATCACTTTGAAGTTTCTGGGTGCAAACGCGATATAAAAACACATTTCTCCGGTGGTACTGCAACTAACTCGGCCGAAACACCCTCATCCATTTCGGAAGCTATTGGGCCGACGCACTATGGGCCCAAATGATGGTTGGCGTCTCAAAAATGTTTTTTTCAAAACTATTTTTAAGATTGATTTCTTGGCAGAAATGAATTAAGGAATACTTAAAGTACAGATTCCAATAAAAAAATTATGTTTTCATCCAGTCTTTCTAGTATTTAACCCTTTCTAAAGTGCTCCCTAGAAAAAACACTGTTTGCGTGACATAGTGAAGCTACTTTTTAAACCACTTTCTTTTAATTATTGATAATGATAAGGTATAAGTGTTATATGTTTTTGTAAAGCTTATTATTACTACTATTCGAGTTTGCAAAAATATTGTAATGACTTTCCAAATTTGAACTATAACGACTCCGAAAAACAAACAAACGAACACAATAAAGCTTACGGTCGCAGTGCAAACATACCCTTAGTAGCTATAATTATAGCAACTCCCAAACGAAGGAAGCGCCATCTGCCGGATTATAGCAGATTTACCAGCTGTCAAATAAAAGCTTTTTGAAGGGAAATTATTGGGAAATTTCCCCTATGGAAAGCTCTGGAAGCAGAGACTAGAACGTTCTCCTTATTTCGAGAGTTTGGAAAACAAGTATAAAAGGCACATGTTTGAACGGCAGCGACACAGTTTGTTTTTAATCGTGAATGAATAAAGTTGGTTGTAATAAAAGTGAATAGTAAAGTTTGTGAATTAATTTTAGTGGTGAATAATAAATCGTTTTGTTTGTAGTAAGAAAAGTAAAGTGTTTTATTTTGTGAAATAAATAAGTGTACGTTTTGAATAAAGTAAATAAGTTTTATTAACGAACCTGAGAAAATATTACATTGGTGTCAGAAGTGGGATAAGACTTATTTTATTTGTGCACCCAGTAAATTTATTGTGTGGAAAGTGAAAAAAAAAGACAATGGGTAAATACGATTTTTAAGTCTTTCTTTCACTAAGCTATTTTATGGATAGACCAAGCAGAGTTTGGAAAGGGGCGAACTTTAAGCTTGTGATCGCGAAATATTAATAGAAAACAATGAAATTAAACTGCAATAAGATCACAACATTTAATAAAAAACAAAAAATAAAAAATAAGAACACAAAAGTATTTTGCTTCGTCGAATTTGATTTTTATTTTAAATTGAATGCATTTCGAGTCCAATTCGACTCATCATCAGCAATACACTAGTTAGTTTGAAAGAATAGCATAATCAAAACAAAATAAAATTTTTTCTTAATAATCTGTCATTACATTTAAACAATAAGTCCAAAAGAGACAAATAATTGAATTAAATTAAATTAAACAAGGGCGAAACTATATTGCCACTATCCCCGTTCATAAGTCGGTCCTGGTCGTTCATATATATATACAGACTCTCATAAGCATCAAGTCGTCTTGAGTTTGTAACATGTTTAAGAATTTTTACATTCTCGAGTTTTATGTCAGAGTGATTGCGGCTTAGAGCATGAGAGGCTATCGAAGATTTTTCTGGTCGGTTGAATTTTATGTGATTGAGATGTTCGGTAAAACGAATCCCTAAACTTCGTTTAGTTTGTCCAATGTACCTTTCACCGCAATCACCACACTCCACTTCGTAAATACCAGATTTTTCCTTAACGTCTGTTTTGTCTTTCGTTGTGCCAAGCAGATTTTTAATTTTTCCATTACTCGAGAAAACGCAATCAATGTTTTTTTGCCTTAGCTTTGGTTTCAATTTGTTGGTTACATGTGGGTTGTATTTCATGGCAGCTCGATCTAATTTTTTGTTGTCATCTTGGTGTTTTGTGCAAACAGAGTTGAAAGATTAGATTTTTTGATTTTTTGTGTGTGTTTTTTAATAAGTTGATCTACAATTGTTTCATTATAACCATTCAAATTGGCAACATTTTTTATGTGTTTATACTCTTTTAAGTAGTTGGATATCGATAATGGCAGTTTGCATAAGCGGTGGATCATGGAGTGAAATGCTGCAGATTTGTGCTGTATGGGGCAAAAAGAATCGCTTGTAATGCATCTGTCTGTTGAAGTTGATTTTCGATAAATAGAAAAATCGAGTTTATTTTTGACTTTGGTGACGAGTAGGTCTAAGAATGGCAACTTGTTGCTTTTTTCAGGTTCGCATGTGAAGTTTATGCTGTTGAACTGTGAGTTTATGGTGTTCAGAATTTCGTCTAATTGGTTTGCTTTTATAATAGCAAACACGTCATCAACATAACGTAGCCAAATACGTGGTAGTAAACCTTTCCGTTTAAGGTTCATTTCGAAGTTGGCCATAAAAACTTCAGCTATTAGGGGGGAAAGTGAGTTTCCCATACTAGTACCAAAATCAATTGTGTAGAATTTTCCCCTAAATTGAAAGTAATTATGTGACATACAGAGCTTTGCCGCTTCTACATAGGATTGTTTTTTGTCATTATCTATTCCACAAGACTCTAAGTGCGCTTTTAAGGCATTGATGGCATCAGGTATGGGGATGCTGGGGAAGAGGGCTTCGACGTCAAATGAGATCATCATTTCATCATTAGCTATTTCTAGGTCTTTGGTTTTTTCCACAAAGTCAAACGAATTTTTGACTGATAGACTCTCAAATGGAAATTTTTTCATCTCGTTCACAAGCCATTTTGCTATATTTACAGATGGTGAGTTGATGTTGGATACGATGTTTCTCATTTTATTACCAGGTTTGTGTACTTTAGGTAGGGAATACAGCTTTGGTACTTCCGGATTTGAAACGTTCAATTTCCAAGCTGGTACAGTGAAAGTTTTTTGAATATCTTTTATAAGAAGCTTAGATTCTCGAATCATACGAGGTAATGGAGTTTTGGATAAAACTTTAAAATTCCCGTCGGTAATTGTTGTTTGAACTCTTTGTTCGTAATCGTGTTTATTCATGATTACAACCTTATTGCCTTTATCTGCTTTTATGTAGTAAACATCTTTCTTCTGTAGCTGCCGGATTATTTTATGGGTTTGGATAGTATTAGCATTTTTTTGGAATTTTGATTTTGCTTCTCGAATTATTGGTGTCGCAATGTCTCGTATCTGTTGTTTTGTCTGTGGTGGCTTAAATTTAATACAGGTTTCTATATCTACGATAGTTTCTATAGTGGGGAAGTGAAGCGGATTTGGGGTAAAATTCAGATAGATCGAGCTGCCATGAAATACAACCCACATGTAACCAACAAATTGAAACCAAAGCTAAGGCAAAAAAACATTGATTGCGTTTTCTCGAGTAATGGAAAAATTAAAAATCTGCTTGGCACAACGAAAGACAAAACAGACGTTAAGGAAAAATCTGGTATTTACGAAGTGGAGTGTGGTGATTGCGGTGAAAGGTACATCGGACAAACTAAACGAAGTTTAGGGATTCGTTTTACCGAACATCTCAATCACATAAAATTCAACCGACCAGAAAAATCTTCGATAGCCTCTCATGCTCTAAGCCGCAATCACTCTGACATAAAACTCGAGAATGTAAAAATTCTTAAACATGTTACAAACTCAAGACGACTTGATGCTTATGAGAGTCTGTATATATATATGAACGACCAGGACCGACTTATGAACGGGGATAGTGGCAATATAGTTTCGCCCTTGTTTAATTTAATTTAATTCAATTATTTGTCTCTTTTGGACTTATTGTTTAAATGTAATGACAGATTATTAAGAAAAAATTTTATTTTGTTTTGATTATGCTATTCTTTCAAACTAACTAGTGTATTGCTGATGATGAGTCGAATTGGACTCGAAATGCATTCAATTTAAAATAAAAATCAAATTCGACGAAGCAAAATACTTTTGTGTTCTTATTTTTTATTTTTTGTTTTTTATTAAATGTTGTGATCTTATTGCAGTTTAATTTCATTGTTTTCTATTAATGGGTAAATCTTTGAATGATTTAGATTTAGTGGAACTAAAGGCAGAACTGAAAAAACGAGATCTTCCTACTGCTGGAACAAAGAATGATCTTATAATTCGTCTGCAAGAAGATTTAAGAAGATGTGGAAAAAACCCGGACACGTTTATATTCGACATTGAAATGGAAGAACAGCAAGAGCAAGTAAGTACATCGGGCATGACCAACATGCTGTCTCAGCTACTTGCCAAATTTGATAGTCAGGAAAAGAATCTTCTCGAACGTTTCGAACAACAAAGTCAAGAGCAGAAGAATCTTCTAGAAAAACAAAGCCAAGAGCAGAAGAATCTTCTAGAACAACAAAGCCAAGAGCAGAAGAATCTTCTAGAACAACAAAGCCAAGAACAACGGAATGAACAAAAGAATCTTCTCGAACGATTTGAGCAACAAAGCCAAGAACAAAAGTGTCTGCTGGAAAAACAGACAAATATGCTCGAATGTAAGTTAGATGCCTTTGACAATAGAATTATTGCCCTTGACGAGCGTGTCGATAAACAATTTTCTTCTATCGATAAACAATTGTTAACTGTCGATCAACAATTGTCTAATGTCGATAAGCAATTGTCGACAGTAGAATCAAAATTCGAAAAAGTGGAAGATAAAATCGAATCCATTACTAAGGAATTGGACAAAGTAAGAAAAATGAAGGTTCGAGGAAGTTCTGGTGACTGTCCTAGGAGAAAGGAGATGCATCCCCCAACCTTCGATGGACAAACTTCTTGGTCAATCTACAAGAAGCAGTTTGAAGCAGCCGCAGCAACAAATGGCTGGGATGAGGAGGACAAATACATAGCTCTGACGCTTGCCCTCAGAGGAACTGCTGCTGAACTGCTGCAAACCATACCAGCAGATAAGAGTGGCAACTTCAGTGCTCTTGTTCAGGCCATTGACAAACGCTTTGGAGATGGCCATATGCAAGAAGTCTTCCGTGTTCAACTCAATACTAGAATCCAGAAAAGGGGAGAAACTCTGCAACAGCTTCAAGCAGACATCGAACGATTGGCACATCTGGCATATCCAGCTGCAGGAGATGAAATCATCAACCAACTCGCAACAGAAGCCTTTGTTCGTGCTGTATCTGACATCAACCTTCAGCGAGCAATTCGAACTGCTGGCAAACGCACGCTTCCTGAAGCACTAGCATTCGCCCTCACAATGGAAGCAGCAGAACAGGCTTCTCAAGGAGTTCATCGGTTGAGAGAACTAGGAGTTGAGGAGTGTTCTTGCAAGAGAACTGCGTTCCAAAGAAACCAGCGAGATGGACTTGCTCGATGCGGGAACTGTAACAAGATCGGACATCTTCAACGCCAGTGCAGACTGCCACCTAGAAAACCTCCATGTTGGAATTGCAACAGGACTGGGCATCTGCAAAGCCAGTGCAGATTGCCACCTAGAAGACCATGGAAACCAGACTACAAGCATTGCACGCATGAAAAAGAAAAGGAAGTTGTTTCCATCCAGCGACTGAGAGCCTATCCCATTTACGATTGGAATAAAAGGAAAATGAGGCCTGCGCAAAATGATGGCTCGGGAAGCGATATATATCACCCAAAAGTGACTCCGCTGCAGTTAACTCCTACTCGGCGAAAGGGTGACGAGCGTGATTCCAGAGAAAACTACAAAGTTGGAGCGGACGGATTTCAAGTGTGCATGGATGTCAGCCATTTCAAGCCAAATGAGTTAATTGTCAAAACTGTTGGCAACAGCGTGGTAGTGGAAGGTAATCATGAACGTGAAGATGAACATGGCTACATAAGTCGTCAGTTTGTACGGAAGTACCAGCTACCAAAGGGGTACGATGCCAAAGATGTCATCTCAACGGTTTCAATGGACGGTATCCTGACAATCAAAACTCAGCAGAAGGCATTGAAGAACAACGAAAGGATAGTGCAAATTCAACAGACTGGCCCCATGAATCGGAGTGATAAGGGAAATGAAGAAGAAAGGCTGAGTGACGTTCACGAAAGAACAAGGGCAAATATGAAGCCATCAAGTGGTCGGATGAAAAAGCGATACGACACAAAAGCAACAAAGACAGGATTCCAAGCGGGAGACCTTGTTTGGTTTTATAATTCCCAGCGTCGGAGCGGAATGTCACCGAAACTTCAACAAAATTGGGAAGGCCCTTATACTGTTGTAACACGAGTAAACGATGGCGTCTACCGCATTCGGAGAGGATTAAGAGGCAAAATAAAAGTAGTTCACATCGACCATTTACATCGTTGTAATGGTGAAGGAAGTGATGGATTTGCTCGGGACGATCAATCCTAAGAGGGGGGCAGTGTAATGACTTTCCAAATTTGAACTATAACGACTCCGAAAAACAAACAAACGAACACAATAAAGCTTACGGTCGCAGTGCAAACATACCCTTAGTAGCTATAATTATAGCAACTCCCAAACGAAGGAAGCGCCATCTGCCGGATTATAGCAGATTTACCAGCTGTCAAATAAAAGCTTTTTGAAGGGAAATTATTGGGAAATTTCCCCTATGGAAAGCTCTGGAAGCAGAGACTAGAACGTTCTCCTTATTTCGAGAGTTTGGAAAACAAGTATAAAAGGCACATGTTTGAACGGCAGCGACACAGTTTGTTTTTAATCGTGAATGAATAAAGTTGGTTGTAATAAAAGTGAATAGTAAAGTTTGTGAATTAATTTTAGTGGTGAATAATAAATCGTTTTGTTTGTAGTAAGAAAAGTAAAGTGTTTTATTTTGTGAAATAAATAAGTGTACGTTTTGAATAAAGTAAATAAGTTTTATTAACGAACCTGAGAAAATATTACAATATGTTTTGGAAAATATATATTTTAGATAAATTTATTTTTTTCAAAAACACATGTTTTTTTAGCTTTTGCCAAATTTCGATTGGAGTTTTAAGTACTTCCACCGTCATCCACCGTTTAGTTCTAGGGCGCAAATTATTCCTTAGTTCATAAACTAAAACATATAAAAAATCTGTATGCTTTTAATTGCTTTTCTTTGATTAAGAACCATAAACCTATTATAAGAAGTAGAACAAAAAATCACAGATTTTACATGATTTTGCAATATCTTTTTTCGCATGAAATCTTAAACGTTAAAAATTGGTTCCCAACCATTGTTGACTTAAAATCGATTTCAAGAACATACTTAGAAACTATTTTTAAAGTCTACTCTCATTTTAAAATTAATAAAAGAAGGGTTTGACAGTCCTAAATTTTCCACCAGTTTGGATCGACCATCTTGCATCTTTTTTATTACAGCAGTGCACTCATATTATACTTTGATATCATAGGTTTGCATAGTGCTTGTGTGACATTTATATGTTTATACAAAACTGGTATCAGTTATTTAAGAGCGAGTGAGGGGTGAGTAGGTCAGTTATATGGTTTTAGTGATGTATGAAGATCTATATATCTCAGGAACAACTAATTCTTAGAGATTGAAATTTATTGCCACGTCTGGACTTGATTAGTTAAGTAAATGCTTCAAATTTGAAGTATCTGACTTTATTGGTACTGGAGTAAGAGGGGTCAATAATTGCTTAAGTTGGATTTGTAAATAAGATGTAGAGCAAGAACTTTATTTGCCATTACCGTGCCCTTTTACTTGTACTACTTTTTTAATTTAAATTGTATTTATTATAAATTTAAAGAAAAAAGAGCTTCAATTTCAAATAACATGACGCATACAAATAACGGTGTTATGTGTTTATTCCGTAATTTGTGTGAATGCAAATGTTTCTATCTATCTATCTATCTCACCCCGTTTGGTCGGGAGGGGCAATTTAAAAAACAGTACCAAAAATGTAAAAAACTATTAAAAAATAACGGTAATACTTAAAACAAAGTATTATACCTTCTTTTAAAGCCAATACTCTGTTCTATCAGCCAATTTTTAAATCAAGTGAAATCTATGCATGGTTTTTGAAAAAATTAATTTTAAACTCAAAATTTGCGAGAAAAAAGCATAAAAAAAGGTTTAAAGTGTAATTTCTCAAAACTGTAAAGTTATATATCATTTTTTTTTCTGAAATTCATTGCTCTAGTTAATTCTTAATCAAAAACTGAAAACAAGATGATTCTATGTCTTCTAGTTTTTGAGAAAATTGAAAATTACTAAAACTACTACCGTACAAAACTCGAATGGTTGCTCTTTTTTTTATGATCTAAGTAGGCCAGAAAAATGGGTTCCGAGGTTGAAAAAATTAATTAATGAAATATTAAAATTGGAATCGAATCAGAATTGCAACCTGTATAACATATCCAAAGTCCCCCAAAATCCCCGCATTGGATTTTTGTGTAGATGCATTTGAAGAGGTGCAAACGGGGAGAATTTGGAGGTCTATCAAACTAAAATATTTGTTTGGGTAAAATCGAATCAAATGGTACATGCTTTAAAAGTAGTTTTTAACGCTGAATCTAATGAAACCAAATTCAAAATGATACAACCACCCAAAAAGAAGTTATAGTCGTTTTTATGTAACTATGACTTTTTGTTCCGGTACAACAGGTAAAATATTACCGAAAACCCTTTGAAAATAATGGTATGTTAATGAAACTTGGAGTGAATGTTTCATTTGTCATAGGAACTAAGAATCAAGAGAGTCCCTAAAAATATCCATGGTGAAAGGGTGTTTTTTTAAGGGTAGGGGCAAGTGTAGAATGTTAACCATAACACCCACGAAAAAACTCTTACACTCATGAAATTCGCCAAAAATATATAATTTGTCATGGCAACCAAGAATGAAAATAGTCCTCATAAATATATTTGTTCTGGGGTTTTTTTTTATTAAAGAGAGGGAAAATCTGGGAAGAAGTTGGAAGATTTGAGCCAAAATTCCAATTTGGTGTAATTGAGGTATATACACAAAGTATGGTATATGATTTAAGGGTATTTTTTAACGCTGAATCTAATAAAAGCAAAACTAAAATGATACAAGCACCTTTAACAAAGTTATGGGCCTTTTCAAGCTAAAATTAATTTTTGAAATCGTATTTTCCGTAGAACAAGTCAAAAGTTAACAGTCGCCAAAAACACTATTAGAACAAAGATATTTGTATGGACTGTTTTGATTCTTGGTTGCCATGAAGAGTTTAATATTTTTGGCGAGTTTCATGAGTGTAAGAGTTTTAACGTGGGTGTTATGGTTAACATTCTTTGTTGCCCCTCCCCCTTAAAAAAAACACCCTTTCACCATGGATATTTTTAGGGACTCTCTTGATTCTTAGTTCCTATGACAAATGAAACATTCATTCCAAGTTTCATTAACATACCGTTATTTTCAAAGGGTTTTCGGTAATATTTTACCTGTTGTACCTGAAAAAAAAGTCATCATTACATAAAAAGGACTATTACTTCTTTTTGGGTGGTTTTATCATTTTGAATTCGGTTTCATTAGATTTAGCGTTAAAAACTACCCTTAAAGCATGTATCATATGATCAGGTTTTACCCAAACAAATATTTTAGTTTGATAGACCTCCAAATTCTCCCCGTCTGCATCACTTCAAATGCATCTATACAAAAAGCCAATGCAGGGATTTTGGGGACTTTGGATATGTTATAGAGGTTGCAATTCTGCATCGATTCCAATTTTAATATTTCATGAATTAATTTTTTCAAGGTTCCCCATACGATTTGTGCTATTTTTCCTGGTCTAAAGTGGGTATGCATACTTTGAACATTACAACTGCTTTGTATATGTTTCTTTAATCCAGATTCTTTAAATGCAAAAGAAACTTTGCATACACCCAACCTCGCACCTACCCCAAATCCTATAATGTGCCCAAGCAGGGGGGTTGCATACCACACTGTTTATACGCCAGCCGTAATACGTAAGCAAGCAAAAAACAAACATCCCATACAAAAGTAGTTATAGTAATTATCGATTTTTTCAAAAACTAGAAGACATAGAATCATCTAGTTTTCAGTTTTTGATTAAGAATTAATTAGAGCAACGAATTTCAGAAAAAAAATAATATATGTAACTTTACAGTTTTGAGAAATTACACTTTAAACCTTTTTTTTATGCTTTTTTTTAGACCCCCCCTCCCATAATAAAAATGCTTGTATTGAACTGTTCTACAAAGAACCGTTATTATTTCTTGGCGCCTGAGTTATCGTACTCGTGCCAATTGTTTGAATAATTTTTAAATACAAAAAGCATACATTTAACCTTTAGAAACTTACATTATTTTGTTGGCTGTATATTCAGGAAGATATGTGCGAAATTTCAGCGTATTATCTCACAAGACGCAAAACGTCACTTGGGCCCATAGTGCGACGGTTTGCGAATCAGATACTGGTACACCAGAAGAAATGTCTTTTGGCAGTGCATTTAATATTGGATTTAATATTGGAGAACTCGGAATTTCTTCGATGATGGTTGATAATGTCGAAAAACGTGCAGGTATCATAATTGAGTTATGTGATCCTGATGGTAAACAGATCATATTGTTTTCATCTTTCTTTTTACGCTTAGGTGATAACTCTTTATCTTCAAACTCTAGGCTATTAAAGAGCGTCTCATAATTGGCTAGTTTTGCTTGCATTTTTGTGAGATCAATTGATATCTCTTTGAATGTTTTTTTTTGTTTTCTTGAACATTTGGAATAATTCGGTGGTTTTCTTATTATTACATTTCTAACAAAACCAGCGCAAACCGTTACCAATTTTAAAAAGCCCTTCAATTAACTTCACAGTGAGTCCCGCACATTACAAGTGGGCAAAACCATCACATATCCAGCACATGCACATTCTTTCACCATCGCCAATTTTTTCGGTGCAAAGGATGCAATTCATATTTTTTGTTTGAATTTAGTTTAAATAATTGGCCAAAAAGTATGCTTTTGTAAATTTGACAAAGGCAGAAATTAGTTTTCAAATTTGAATTTATCGCTTAGCCAAAACAAAACTATGCAATAAATTTTGGTCTCATGTAGGGATCCAAAAAGTATGCAATAAGAAATAAAGAAAAAATAGAACCAAATTACTCACTCAATCAAAAGTAAACAATCACTATTTCGAAAATGAGAATTTAAAAGAGTATGCAATTTGTGAGAGAATTATTTAAAAAGAAAGCACTCACAGTAATTGAAAATAAAAAAAGATAAAGAAACCAAATTTAAGTTAAAGTTCAAGAGCAAATAATTTAAAAACACTATTTGCACTGCAAAACAACAAGTACACAGCACAAAATAGAATTTCACCAGTTCAAATGTAACTTGAAAATAATTAGCACTTGGTTTTATTTTATAAAATTAAGGAAAATTAATATAAATTAATAATAAAAACAGAGCGATAAAATAAGCAGTCAATGCCCGAGAAAAACTCACTCAAATTTTTCAATTTAACACTACTCTTGCGCACTATCTGCTCCAGGACTAAGTTGAAGAAATCACATGATAGCGCATCTCCTTGTCTGAACCCTGTACACGTCTGGAATAACTCGGATGAGCTGTTACCCATTTGCACGTTGCACCGCGTATTTTGTAACGTCATGCGGCATAGCTGGATCAGTTTTTTCGGGATGCCGAGTTCCGACATCGCCAATAGAAGCTCTTGGCGACTTATGCTATTGTAATATTTTCTCAGGTTCGTTAATAAAACTTATTTACTTTATTCAAAACTTCCACTTATTTATTTTACAAAATAAAAACACTTTACTTTTCTAACTACAAAACGATTTATTATTCACCACTGAAATTAATTCACCAACTTTACTTTTCACTTTTATTACAACCAACTTTATTCATTCACGATTAAAAACAAACTGTGTCGCTGCCGTTCAAACATGTGCCTTTTATACTTGTTTTCCAAACTCTCGAAATAAGGAGAACGTTCTGGTCTCTGCTTCCAGAGCTTTCCGTAGGGGAAATTTCCCAATAATTTCCCTTCCAAAAGCTTTTATTTGACAGCTGGTAAATCTGCTATAATCCGGCAGATGGCGCTTCCTTCGTTTGAGAGTTGCTATAATTATAGCTAATAAGGGTATGTTTGCACTGCGACCGTAAGCTTTACTGTGTCCGTTTGTTTGCATTTCGGAGTCGTTATAGTTCAAATATGGAAAGTTATTACACTATCATATGCGGCTTTGAAGTCGATGAATAGGTGGTGGGTCTCGACTTGAAATTCGTTGGTCTTTTCCAGGATTTGCCTCAATGTGAAGATTTGGTCTATCGTTGATCTGCCTGGCCTGAAGCCACACTGGTACGTGCCGATCATAGTGTTGCAGAAAGGTTTTAGACACTCACATAGTACGTTGGATAGGATCTTGTAGGCAACATTAAGCAGGGATATGCCTTTGTAGTTCTTGCAGGACATAGGATCACCTTTTTTGTAGATTGGGCATATGGAGCTATTTGACCAGTCGTCGGGCATAATTTCCTCCTCCCACACTTGGTTGATGAGCTGGTGCATGCACCCTACCAGGACATCTCCTCCATACTTAAAGAGTTCCGCAGGTAGGCCATCCGAGCCGGCGGATTTGTTGTTCTTAAGCTTGTGGATGGCTTTCTTAACCTCTTCAGTACTGGGCGCTGGGACTGGATCTTCATTGACTGGTCTTATGCTTCTTTGTTCCTCTGTTGCCTCCTCTACATAATGCCCAATAAGCAGCTGCTGGAAATGCTGCTTAAACACGTCTACAATTCCTTGTGCTTCGGTGACTAGGTTACCTTCGCTGTTTCGAAGAGCTTGCGTGCCAGTCCTATAACCAGATGCCAGTTGCTTGGCTGTTTTGTAGAATCGGCGGGTGTTGGTGGCGGTGCTAGACTCTTCGAGATACTTGAGCTGAGAGGCTGCGGATGCTCTTTTCTTTCTACGCAGGGTTTTTTCTCTTCTCTGTTCTTTTCACGGTACTCCTCTCTTGCTGCTCTTGTTTTCCGTTGCAGCATTTGCATTCGTGCATTTTCCGTCTCCTGCTTCAATACCGCGCATTCATCGTCATACCACGGGCTCTTTTTTCTGGGTGGTTGATAGCCTATGGTGGTCTTGGCTGTGATGTGCTTTTCGCTTTCCAGCCGAGGTTTCGCTCGCCGGTTTGCCAGGGTCAACTTTGAAGAAAATCACTAAACTTCAATTTTAAAGGTTTTACAACCTTATAACAAATTCTTTATTATGAATAAAATAAAGCATACAAACTAACAATAATAGATCGGCAGGTTTACGCCCCTGGTGGCAAGATCACAGGTATACGTCCCTGGTGACAAGATCGCAGGCTTAGGCCCCTGGTGGCAAGATCACAGGTATACGTCCCTGGTGACAAGATCGCAGGCTTAGGCCCCTGGTGGCAAGATCACAGATATACGTCCCTGGTGACAAGATCGCAGGCTTAAGCCCCTGGTGGCAAGATCACAGGTATACGTCCTGGTGACAAGATCGCAGGCTTAGGCCCCTGGTGGCAAGATCACAAGTATACGTCCTTGGTGACAAGATCGCAGGCTTAAGCCCCTGGTGGCAAGATCACAGGTATACGTCCCTGGTGACAAGATCGCAGGCTTAGGCCCCTGGTGGCAAGATCACAGGCTTAGGCCCCTGGTGGCAAGATCACAGGTATACGTCCCTGGTGACAAGATCGCAGGCTTAGGCCCCTGGTGGCAAGATCACAGACTTAGGCCCCTGGTGGCAAGATCACAGGTATACGTCCCTGGTGACAATTAGACCTAATCGACTACGCTCGTCCACAGCTTAAGTGAAACTGATTTATTGAATCAAGTTACTCCGGCTCTATTGACTTCAGCACTGACCGAAAGGGTAATTTTCCTTCTCCAGAGTAGGTCCTCATGATACCTTTTCCGTAACCAGTGAGTGTTAACTTTAAGGAGGTGAATGAAAACATATTGTGTATGTTGTTGGTGTGTTGGCCTCATATGCATATCTCATGCTGTTGGGTACTGCAGTGTTACTGGTTATGGATCTTCAATTCTAAAGGTACCTGCTGGGTATAGCGATGGTGGTGGTAAAAGGGTAAGCATGTAACACCTCGTTACATACCACTTCCTCTTTGCAGACGAGAACCTTCTCGTCTTTACACTAGTCTACAGGGCGAAAGGAAGAAAATTCATACATAAACATTTTTTTGTTTGTTTTGTTTTTTGTTTTTGTTTATTTTTTATCTTTTTTTTTGTTTTTTTTTTAATTTTTTTTGAAAATTCAGAAATATTAAATTTGTATGTAATAACAAAAATCAATTCAATAGTATATATTTTTTTTTTCCAAACAAGGTAACTGAAAAAAAAATTCATCACAAACGAGTACTTCAAACTCCAAATAGGAATTTAGTTGGAACTCAACTTTCTTGCTAAACTGCCCGAAACTTAGAAAGGCTTCTCCAGGTCTTTTTATGTTCACCTGAATCTTTCCAAAAGGCCGTTTAATATAGAAGTGTTGCCTTCTGAAATTCGGGTTATAAAAAGGGTGGCCCGTAATGTTTACTCCTACGAATGGGTCTGCAGGTACGCGTTTCTTGTGAGCATCCGAGTGGTTGATTGGTGGCCTGTTTGTTTTAAAAATAATTGGAAAATGGATCTGTTGTACTGTCACTGGTTGCGGCGCTGGCGGGTCATATTGTTTGTAGATCACGAATTGTTCGGGCTCACGGGGGGTGACAAGTACCGGTATATTGCTTGCTAGTGTACTAGTGGCTGTTGATGTGCTGGGTACTGCTGGCGGGAGTGCAGGAGGTATTATTGCCGGTTCTAGAGGTGGCGATCTGCTAGTTTGCGTTGCAGATAGGGGAGGCTTGATTGTTGCTGCTGGTGAAGGCTTTATAATTTTGTTGTTACCTGCCGTCGATCTTGGCGGTGAAACCTTTGAACGGGTAGCGGTTTTATATTTTCCTTCGTGCATGTTCTTAGGCGTGGCTTTCCGTCTGCCAGCTGTTTTCTCCGTTACTGGTCTGGTCTCCAGGATAATTTTTCGTGCTACGGCTGTTGCTAGTTTGGAAACTGGTGCTGGTTTCGTCTCAGGGTTGGCTGTGTTAGGCAAATCTTTTAAGAAAATTGTTGATTTACTTTTCGGCAGAATCGGTCGAGGCTGGGTTCTTATGCGCTTCCACGGCTGTGCGCTTTCTTCGTCACTGGGAAGGTTTGGTGATGGCTCCATTCTCGAAGTTGACGGTTCGGCTTCTGTTGACTGACTGACTTTTGAATAAGAAATCTCCTGAATATTTTCTTTGGGTGGCACGGAACTTTTTAAGTCTCTTACATGGGAGCGCACCAAGCTATTATTATTATTTTTTTATTTTTGTCTTCCTCTACCCTCCTTAGGACAGCTATGACGGGGGAGTCGGGGTGCAAGTTTTTCTGTAAAATGACGTTGAGCAGACGACAGCGTCCTTAACTTCTTATACACGTGCTCGCCTATACTAGGCCTCCAGGCTCTACGTCGTAAATTATAGTGTCGTGCCTGCGTCTGAGCAGCAGTTTGTAGGTTTATTTTTACCAGTTGATAGAGAGCTTTTAATCTTTCTTCTCTTATTGAAACTGTCTCTTCCAAGTTGCTGTTAGGTATATCAATATGTTGGGGGGTTCTTAGTTCTCGACCATAGTTGAGGAAGGCGGGGGTAAAACCAGTAGAGTCGTGCTTACTAGTATTAATAGCAAAACAGAACTCAGGTATGTATTCATCCCATAAACGGTGATTCTCTTCTACATATTGTGCGATCATCGTTTTCAATACTCTGTTTACCCTTTCTGTGGGGTTTTCTTGTGGAGTGTATGGTGCTGTAAATCTCTGTTTAATCCCCATCTCTTGTAAAAATTTCGTTAGTACTGAACTGATGAACTGACTGCCGTTGTCTGATAGTAAGACACGGGGAACTCCGAATCGTGCTATGATTTTCTCTCGTAATGCCTTTATTACTGCTTGGCTTGTGGCGGCCCTAAATGGCACAGCTTCCACCCACTTTGTAAATTTATCCACCACTACTATCATCATCGTATTTCCCTTCATTGATCTGGGCAGTGGGCCCACGAAGTCTACGCATACTGTATCCCAAGGATTTTCTGCAATAGTCGTGTGCATTAACCCGCTTGGTTTTTGCTGTGCAGCTTTGTATTCTCTGCAGACCTTGCATTTGCTTATGTACTTGGCTATGTCCTTGTACATCCCGGCCAGTAGAATAATTTCATTATCCTCGCTGTTGTTTTTGCTATCCCTTGATGGCCGGCAGTTGGAATATCATGATTTTCGTATAGAATTTCCTGTTTATGTGCTGTTGGGTCACACTATTTCCAATCGTCAGTTTTTCCCGCCAATGGGTGGGCTGAGAATCTACGGAACAAACGGTAATCTTCTATTCGATAATCTTTAAACCTTTCAGGATCTTGAAGTACTTGCTTAAATTTTTTGTGCGTCCAATCTTCATTCTCATTGGTCACGGCTGCTATATCACTTTGAGTTTTTGGTAACGGATCTCTCGATAAAGTGTCTGATACGATGTTCATCGTGCCCTTTCGGTACTTTATCTCAAAGTCATATTGTTGAAGTTCGATGGCCCAGCGAGCCAAGCGTCCGGAAGGGTTATCCAACGAATGCAACCACTTTAGTGAATGGTGATCTGTTATGACAGTAAAGTGATATCCTTCTAAGTATGGTCGCATTTTTCGTACTCCCCATAGTATTGCCAAGCATTCTTTCTCGGTGACGGAATATTTTTTTTCTAGTTCTGTTAAGGTCCTACTGGCGTAAGCGATAACTCTCTCTTGATTAAGAACGTTTTGCGAAAGGACTACCCCCAAGCCGTATTGACTTGCGTCTGTTTGTAAAGTAAAAGGAAGGCTGAAATCAGGATCCATTATTACGGGCGCTTCGGTTAATCGTTTCTTTAACTCAAGGAATGCCTCTTCTTGCTCCGTATTCCACTCCCACACTTGTGTTTTCTTTAACAGTTTTGTAAGTGGTGAAGCTACCATGGAGAAGTCCTTTATAAATCTACGGTACCAGGACGTAGTTCCTAAAATGCGCCTTAACTCCTTAACGTTACGCGGGGCGTTTAAATTACTAACGGCCGATACTTTGTCGGGGTCGGTACTTATACCACGGTCGCTTACGACATGACCGAGATATTTAAGCTCCCTTTTGCAAAAGTCGCACTTATCTCTGTTGATTTTTAAATTGGCCTTTTGTAATCGTTTAAATACCTCCTTTAAATGCAGGAGGTGCTCGTCAAACGTTTCGCTTACGACAATTATGTCGTCCAAGTAAGCGAAAGCGTAACTATCCATATCTGGTCCTATAATTGAATCCAACATTCGCTGAAACGTAGCCGCAGCGGAATTAAGTCCACACGGCATGACTTTCCATTGGTAGAGACCACGGCTGGGGACAGTAAATGCGGTTGCTGGGCGAGAGTCAGGATGCAACGGTATTTGCCAGTAACCTTGTTTGAGATCGACTGTTGAAATATAGCTGGCTCGCTTCAGTTTGTCCAGTATAGCGAAAATTTGTGGAAGGGGGTAAGCATCCATTATGGAAATTTCGTTCAGTTGACGATAGTCGACGCACACTCTCCATGAACCGGTTTTCTTTTTCACTAAAACGATTGGTGAACTATACGGGCTGCTTGAGGGTTCAATTTTCCCATCCCTGAGTAGGTCGTTGACTTCATCGTCAATTATTTTCTGCATAGCGGGATTCTTTGGATAATATCGTTGTTTGAATGGCTGGTCCGTTTTCAACCTTATTCTGTGTACCGCGGCATTGGTGTTACTAGCTAATAAATCAAATTTTGGGAGCTCACATCCCAACAAATCGTTTAATCTATGCTCCTGTTGTGGTTCCAGGGGTTTTCCTCCTAACATACACAAACAGTCCTTAAACTCGTTTGATTGGTTTTTCAAAAATGGAATTTCCTTTCCACCGAGCAACATAGTGAAACCGGCATCCCTTAGCAAATCTATACCAATAATAACGTCTTCAGACAGCTGTGGCATATATGTCAGTTCGCAACGGATCGGTTGTCCGTTTATATTTAGAGTAAGACTATAGTGCTCACGACCCTCCACGGGTTCTCCGTTTGCTAAATGTATGACGTGTAGCGTACAGGCACTTTATTCCTTCGCAATAGCTGACGAATTCTCTTATTGACGAATGATTTAGTAGCTCCTGTGTCCACCAACACCTTCACTACTTGATCACATATTTTTACCGGTATAAAATATCTAGGATCGCTCCATGTTTGCTTCGTTTCCGATTTTTCTTCCGCTTGTTTGGGAACCACCTCCACTTGTTCGGGAGTATGCTGTGCTTGATTTGTTGCCTTTGTAGAAGAATCCTTGATAGCTTTTCTACATGGTTTTGTTTTCCGTTTAGAAACTAAATTGCCGATGGAACTTACAGGGTCGGACTTTCCCATATTTTCTGTGCTCGTATTCGAACTCCTAATGTTGTCGTAAAGTGTAGCTGCACGATGTGACTGACATGAACAGTCACTAGTCTTGCGGCCATCTTCCCCACAATATGAACAAAATAGCCGGGAGGGGCGTCGACAGTCGTTCTCAGTATGACCCCTCTGCTTACAATTTCCGCAGTGAGTATTCCGGTCGTATTTAACGATGGGGGAATCTGATCGATTTAAATTTTGATCAAATGATACTCTCGGTGGCGTTGATGAACGGTTTATTTGGCGAATTCAACCTATTGGTCTCTGGAAAAGGTCGGACTGTGGATTGGCGGGCGCTTCTATCTTCACTCTGGATATGCTCATATTCTTCCGCCAACTCCATCAGCTCATCCAGTGTTTGAAAGTCCCGTCTTTTGATATAAAGATGGTACTCGGGTCGCAAACTGTCGTAAATACGATCAACGTGATTTAGTTGGTTCATACGAGGATGCTTATGTATAAGGTATTGCGTACCCTGAATAAAGTCCTTGGCTTTCTCCTTTGGCCCCTGTTTTCGTCGCATAATCTCGTCTTTTAGTTTATGGATAAAACGAGCGGGCAGGAAGCGTTGAAGGAAAGCCTTACGAAAATCGTCCCATGTCTTCCAACCATCGCGGTTGATATGGTACCATTCGAGTGCCGTATCTCTTAAAATTTCGGGGAGGGCTCTAAGCATGTAGTGGGGCTGGATATCGAAACAACGTGTTAACTCCTCGATTCTTTCCATAAATTCGAGCGCATTCCCTGTAGAATCAAATTTCACGTTCCATTTCCTAACCGCGTTCATTACTTCAGTTTCATAGCTTAGTGTGAACCTTCCATGCGGTCTGCTTCCGAACTCGGACTCATTGGCGTACCCGCGATGAACGGCTGCCTCATCGGAAGTAGTTGCAAAGGGTGACTCGGGGGGATTTGTGGTGCCGGGGGCGGAACGTATAAGCGGTGGCACCTGGAGCAATACCCCAGTATAATTTTGAGTTTCTGGAGCTTTATTGTTATCCTCTGTATTCCTCGAACTATCAGTAGTAACTACGTCTTCCTCTTTATACTCTCCTCCATTCGTTGTCTTTCCCATTTCCTCACATAAATTTTGTGTAGACTTCCTTTGTCTCGCGTTCTTAATATAGTCTTTGAAACGCTTCCTTAGTTCATCTAGAGTGCCCTCTGTCTCGATACCTAATTGGCTCATTTTCGCCACAATCTCCTGTTTCTTCAAGAGATACATGTCTCCCAATCCTTGGCTGAAGTAGAATTCCTCTTCGTGGTCGGACATTATTGTTTGTTGCTAGTATTTTTGAATTTGTTTTAACGGGGCGGACCTTAATAGTCCCTGCTCGGGTGCCAATTTGTGATGTGCTTTTTGCTTTCCAGCCGAGGTTTCGCTCGCCGGTTTGCCGGGGTCAACTTTGAAGAAAAACACTAAACTTCAATTTAAAAGGTTTTACAACCTTATAACAAATTCTTTATTATGAATAAAATAAAGCATACAAACTAACAATAATAGATCGGCAGGTATACGCCCCTGGTGGCAAGATCACAGGTATACGTCCCTGGTGACAAGATCGCAGGCTTAGGCCCCTGGTGGCAAGATCACAGGTATACGTCCCTGGTGACAAGATCGCAGGCTTAGGCCCCTGGTGGCAAGATCACAGGTATACGTCCCTGGTGACAAGATCGCAGGCTTAAGCCCCTGGTGGCAAGATCACAGGTATACGTCCCTGGTGACAAGATCGCAGGCTTGGGCCCCTGGTGGCAAGATCACAGGTATACGTCCCTGGTGACAAGATCGCAGGCTTAAGCCCCTTGGTGGCAAGATCACAGGTATACGTCCCTGGTGACAAGATCGCAGGCTTAGGCCCCTGGTGGCAAGATCACAGGCTTAGGCCCCTGGTGGCAAGATCACAGGTATACGTCCCTGGTGACAATTAGACCTAATCGACTACGCTCGTCCACAGCTTAAGTGAAACTGATTTATTGAATCAAGTTACTCCGGCTCTATTGACTTCAGCACTAACCGAAAGGGTAATTTTCCTTCTCCAGAGTAGGTCCTCATGATACCTTTTCCCTAACCAGTCAGTGTTAACTGTAAGGAGGTGAATGAAAACATATTGTGTATGTTGTTGGTGTGTTGGCCTCATATGTATATCTCGTGCTGTTGGGTACTGCAGTGTCACTGGTTATGGATCTCCAATTCTAAAGGTATCTGCTGGGTATAGCGATGGTGGTGGTAAAAGGGTAAGCATGTAACACCTCGTTACACGGCTGACTCCTTAATAATGTCGCGATATTGGTTCCACTGGTTGTTGACGCTTGTGGCTGGGCTTACGGCAGAGTTTCCCGGTCAATTGCTCACTGTAGTCTCTGGCTTTCTCAGATGTGCTAAGGCATGCAATGTTGAATTTCTTCCTTTGGGCGGTCTTCGTTTTCTTTTCGTTGGACAGTCGGGCTCTGAACTTTGTCACAACAAGAAAGTGGTCAGAGTCCACGTTTGCGCCTCGGAAAGTTCGCACGTCCAAGATGTTCGTAGCATACCTTGCGCCAATTAGCACTTGGTCGATTTGGTTGGCGGTTCGACCATCTGGAGATCGCCAGGTTGCTGTGTGTATCCTTCACCTGGGGAATCTAGTGCAGCGTATTACGAGCTGCAGCAAAGTCGATTAGTCGGAAGCCGTTATCTGTTGTCGTTTCGTGGAGGCTGTGCTTTCCAACTAGTCCGTCAAAGATGTTTTCCTTTCCGACTTTAGCATTGAAGTCTCCGAGCACGACTTTGACATCGAACTCCGGACAGGCTCCGTAGGCTCCGTCCAGGAGGTCGTAAAACTCCTCCTTGTTAGACTCCTCAGCTTCATCGGTAGGGGCGTGTGCACATATTAGGCTGATGTTTTGGAAGGTAGCTTTGATGCGGATCATAGCCAGGCGATCGCTAATCTGCTTAAAATCGATGACTTTCGATCTGAGTCGATTTCCCACTACGAGTCCGCATCGTAACATGTGCAGTTAAATGTCGCAATCTTTTCTTTTCGTTATACCTGATCCTATCCATCTTATCTCCTGGATCGCGGTAATATCTGCCTTGTACCGCGAGCGGACAGATTCAAGTTTTTGAGTAGCACCTGGTGTATAGAGTGTCCTTACATTCCAGGTGCATACTCGTAGATCATAGTCCATTTTCGTTCCGGTTCTGGTTGCCATTTGAGGGGGGTCGTTATCCGAGGCTTCTTGCGTCTCTATCATAACAATTGTTTTTTTACTGTGGTCGGGTCGTTAGCCCAACGCTCTAACCTCCAATCTGTGGGGCCATGGGTTTAATGTTGCAATTCTTTCCTTGATCAACATTCGCACTTATAAGTTTAGCAAGTCAAGGCATAAAGCCAAGACCAGTATCCGGCATCTACCAACGTGGAGGTATTGTAAGCACTTGATGGAGTCAACTTTTTTGTATGGTTACCCTATATATACCCTATAGTCTTTTTATACTTTTTCCAGGTTCTTGTGTGTTCAGTGTTGACCAGCGTTGCCACTAATCGGAAAATTTTCCGAAGTTGATCAAAAAACAAAATGCAGTAAGTAGATTTATTTTTTTTCGCAGGAGATATGCATTTTGAAATTTTTATTTATATTTTCGAAAAAGAAATTAATGATAAGTGCCCTGTGTTTTTTTGCAAGCCCCGGGGAATCGGACGAAAAAAACAAATTTGGGGCTAAGCAACGCCATTACAAAAAAAAAAAATGGAGTTTCCATACAAACTATAGACAACATGTATAATATTCATGCCGGTAACACAATTTTTATCTGGGCTAAAGCTAGGCCCCGAAAATTCTCTGGGCTTAGCTAAGCCTGAAGGGGCTTAATTGTTGTTGCTTTTAACATGTAAATTGACTAGCCCCGAAGTCGTTTTTTTCGTCCAAGCCCATTGCGGCAATGAAAAAAACACACCTAATGACAAAATTCGCTCAAATTTAAATATTAAGCACCATAAACCAGTAAATAGCATTTTTTTTTATGAAATTTCACGTCATTCGACGAACAAGCAAATTACGCATTTGAAATAATAATGTCAGAATTCACGACCATTTGCAATTTTTAGTTTGCTATACGGCTCATATGCAAGGCACTAAAAGGGTGGGTTTCAGAAGAAATAACAACAACAATGATGATGAAATTATTTGTTGTTTTAATTGTTTTAAATTTTAATTTTTGTTTGCAAAACCAAAAAGTATTTTATTGGCAGTACATTTGTTCTACGAAAATAAATATAATAGGCAACGCTGGTCTTAATATGCCATCTACCTCTGAATGCAAAATGAAGGGGACGGCAATAAAGTATGAAGAAGACAGAGACACAAATCTGACTGGAAAGATCGTTTCATATCGTTTCATGTAAACATTTCACCCGATTTTGTGAAAAATCGTACTGGAAAATCGGGTGGTGCAAATATGAGTGTCAAGTTAGCATAGCAACTTTGACGAATCGAAAAATGGTTAGTTGGGTAATTTGCCGTTAATTAGTCGCTAATTAGTTGTGATTATTCCGAATTTGTCGTTCAATGTTTTCTATGTTTTTTTTGTCGAAAATCAGTAAAAACTTCTTATACCTGAGGGTTTATGGCTTAATAATTTGCTGTTAATTAGTCGTTAATTAGTTGTGACACATTCAATTTGATTGTGCAATGTTTTCTATGTTTTTTGGGTGCTTTGCTAACTTGATATCAAGTTAGCAAAGCAACTCTCACGGATCGAAAAATGGATAGGTGCATAATTTTCGAATTTGTCGTTCTATGTTTTCTATGTAATTAAGGGTATTTGTTTTCTATGAGCGTCAGGTTACCAAATTAGTTTCCACTAATCAAAAAATATATAGGTGGATGATTTGCCGTTAATAATTATTTTCCGTTAATGATTATATTAAATAGATATAATGAGATAATAAACACCTTGATCTCAATCCACTGTGCCAAATCTTTCCTATCCTCCTACTCTTTCTAACTAGTGCCGTGCAATTCAGGTTGCATTTAAAAGATCTTTGGTCTTACAGGCATATAGTTAAAATTATTATTATAAAAATTATTATTATTACTATTATAAATAAATAACCCAAAATTACATAGAAAACATCGCATGACAAAATTTAAATTTTCACAACTAATTAACGACTAATGAATGGCAAATTATCATGGATATATTAAAGTTTGGAAATTTTTACAACTATTCGAAAAAAACATTGAAAACATAGAATGACCAATTCAAAATTATCACAAATAACACTAGTTTACAAAATTTTGGGTCATGGTAGGGTCCTTAGAAAAAATATATTTTCTAGACTAATTTTGGGTCACTGAACACGAAAATCAAAATTATTTTTTTTTTCAAAGAAGCGTTTTCGAGATATGCGCAAAAATCATTTTCTCAGCTATTTTTTCAGATATTCCCATAAATCTCGAAAACGGCATAGTTAATTTACATAAAATGTGTATTTTCTGAATTATGTGATCTGTCTCCTTCCGGCGATGTACTGTTTGTATAAGTCGGACTGAAATTTTATAAGTTACAGACATTCAAAGTTTCAAAAACGAGTATTTTTGAAAAATTTCTAGTTTTTGGTTGCGCCATATGGATAGAAAACAAAAATATTTAAAACAATTTTAAGGACTTAAGTAAAAAACAATTTTTTTAAAAAAGATTTGAGCCAAAGTTTTTCAAAATCGGACGATAAATGTAGAAGTTATTAAATAATTAGTGAAAGAGGGCAATATATTTTTTTTCAATAAAAGTCATATAAATGTATATAAGGGTGTCTGTTATTTTCCAAAATCATTTTTTAAAATCAGGAACCCCTTAAATCAAAATTCTATGTCCTTAAATAAAGTTTTTGACCACAAAATTTTTGTCTAAGGTTATAAATCGTTGCCTCTTATGCCATTCTCTTTTCCATACAAAGGAGTATTGAACACACCAAACTCCAAGACCAATAATGACGTGATATATATCGTTGGAAAGGTATTTTTATGAACTACAATAGTTACTAAAGAAGTTCATTTCAAATCTCTACGTGAAAAAAGTAATTCGCTAGTTAAGTATAGTTTTTCACACCAAAATGCGCTGAAACACAATTTTGGCCAGCGAATAACTATTTTCACATAGAGATTTGAAAAGAACTCTTTTAGTAACTATTGTAGTTCATAAAAATACCTTTCCAACGATATATATCACGTCATTATTGGTTTTGGAGTTTGGTGTGTTCAATACTCCTTTGTATGGAAAAGAGAATGGCCTAAGAGGCAACGATTTATCATCTTAGACAAAAATTTTGTGGTCAAAAACTTTATTTAAGGACATAGAATTTTGATTTTAGGGGTTCATGATTTTAAAAAATGATTTTGGGAAATAACAGACACCCTAATATACATTTATATGACTTTTATTGAAAAAAATTTAATTGCTTTTTTCACTAATTATTTAATAACTTCTACATTTATCGTTCGATTTTGAAAAACTTTGGCTCAAATCTTTGTTAAAAAGCTTGTTTTTCAGTTGAGTCTTTAAAATTATTTTAAATATTTTTTTTTCTATCCATATGGCGCAACCAAAAACTAGAAATTTTTCAAAAATACTCGTTTTTGAAACTTTGAATGCCTGTAACTTATAAAATTTCAGTCCGACTTATACAAACAGTACATCGTCGGAAGGAGACAGATCACATAATTCAGAAAATACACATTTTATGTAAATTTACTATGCCGTTTTCGAGATTTATGGGAATATCTGAAAAAATAGCTGAGAAAATGATTTTTGCGCATATCTCGAAAACGCTTCTTTGGAAAAAAAAAATTAATTTTGATTTTCGTGTTCAGTGACCCAAAATTAGTCTAGAAAATATATTTTTTCTAAGGACCCTACCATGACCCAAAATTTTGTAAACTAGTGTAATTAACGGCTAGTTAATGGTAAATTATCAAGCCATAAACCATCCAGTATAATCAGATTTTACCCCATTTTCAGATAGTACTTTGCCAACTTGATGTAAAGCTACCAAAGAACTGAAAAAAAACATAAAAAACATTGCACGACAAATTCAAAATTGTCACAAATAATTGAAGACTAATGAGTGGTAAACTACTAATCCATAAACAACTCGGTATTAGTAGTTTTAATCCCTTTTTAAGGTGGTGCTTTGCTTACTTGGTATGAAGCTATCGAAGAATTGAAAAAAAAACATAGAAAACATTGCATGATTGAACTCAATTTTTCACAACTAATTAATGACTAATTAACAGCTAATTATTAAGCTGTAAAACATTAACCCCCATATTAATAAACGGCGGATAACAACGTGCTAGCGTTTATAAATCTGTTAACTAGTAATTCTTATTAACAAATGCGTAATAGTCTGTTACGTGTGTTAACGTACGGATAACTTTAACTAGCCAGACTCCACGTATAATGAACGGATAACTTCTTAACACATACAATCACGCGTATGATAGCACCGTTTACTACTACCAGTATACACTTCGTAAGGCAGTGCATGCATGTGACACATGTAATAGAAAATCACCATAATTTGATGAAGTGGTGAATTTGGTGAAGTGATAAATACTGGAAAGATATCATATATTTTTTAATAAAAAAAGTTATCAAGCGGACAAGTTGTCTATCCGTGTGCTAGTTAACATGTGTGTTAGGGAGTGGATACCAGTTTTTTATTAATACTGCTGTAAGTATAAGAAGTTTTTCACACTTTTCGAGTAGTGTCAAGTTATCAAAGCACCCAAAAAAACATAGAAAACATTGAACAACAAATTCGAAATTGTCACAACTAATTAACAACTAATAAATGGCAAATTATCCACCTACCCATTTTTCGATTCGTCAGAGTTGCTTTGCTAACTTGACATTCATAGAAAACAAATAACCAAAAAACACATAGAAAACACGCACGACAAAATTGATTTTTTCACAACTAATTAACGGCAAATTATTAAACACTAAAATATTGAATTTTAGAAGTTTTTACCACTTTTCAAAACAAAAAACATAGAATGACAAATTCGAAAGTATCACAACGAATTAACGACTAATTAACGACAAATTATGCACCTATCCATTTTTCGATCCGTGAGAGTTGCTTTGCTAACTTGATATCAAGTTAGCAAAGCACCCAAAAAAACATAGAAAACATTGAACGACAAATTCGGAATTGTCACAGCTAATTAACGACTAATTAACGGCAAATTACTCAAATAACCATTTTTCGATTCGTCAAAGTTGCTTTGCTAACTTGACACTCATGTAAATGCCGACTATCCAGTTATATATAGAGATCAGTGCACTGAACACACAAGACTCTGGAAAAAGTATAAAAGAGAACGCAAACATACTGTAAAAATTGTGTGAGATTGCCAGGAACGGACGATTTGGTCCTTACCCCTCACTTTCTACTCCCTTCACACATGAACAAAAGATCGTGCGTGGAAAAATCGGGTGGTGTAACTGCCGACTAATTTTCTTTTTGCTTAAAAGAACCTTCCCACATCAAAAAAAAAGGTAAAAGCGAACGTGCACAAAAAAAAAAAGACACGATGAGCATAGATAAACAAATAAAGATGGGAAACTTTCGTACGTTTCACCCCCCAAAACCCATTTGTTTACATTGTTGTTTTTGTAATTTCACTCGTGTCGATGAATAGATGTGAATTGCAACAACAATTTAACGCGGTGAGTTTGAATTGTTTTGACAGTTCGATTTATTTTCCAAACTTTTGTAGGTACTTTTATTTTGGTCCGTCGTTGTTTTCAATTGTTTATTGCATTTATTGAGTTAATGGCAAATTTATTTATAGTTATGGTTTCGAACTTTCGAGCCACGCTAGTAGTTTGAATAACTAAGCGGACACTGCCGAAAAATCAGCAGGAGTCAGTCGGGTCTAATGGAAATTTTAATTTTATTCTTGATTTTGCTGCAGCCTTACTTGCGAACCTCCTGAATTTAAAAAGCCAATAAAACAAAAGAAAACATCGATTCAGCATTGGATTCTGTAAAATTATGAGTGGTGGCTGCTGGAAAGATCTGTATCCTGTATAAAGTAGTGCTAATAAGAATTATCAAAAGGGAAACACTAAATGAGCGTCCAAGGTGGCTGGAGAACTCACTTAACCAAGTCAAAGAGCAATGCAAGTGGAAGAGGATAACAAAACAACAAAGATGCTCCGCAAAAACAAAATAGACCGGAACAACAACAAAACAAACGCCACAGTCGTCATCAAGGTAAACAGGCCTTACATTAAGAGCGCTAGTATGTGAATGTGGCCAGTATCCCTAACTATAATTCCAGGAAAGGACCTCAAGACCAAGTATGAGCTGCGCGCTCTTCTAGAACGTTGCTGTATTTTGTTGGAACATTTGGAGTCGTGATAAATGGAGGAGTTGTTGCTTCGTGTCCTTTCACATACTAAGGAGCATTTAACATAGTCATACATAATGAATCATAAATTTTGTATAATAGTGTCTCCTCTTGTCTTAATAAGCTTCCTTTGTAGTTTTTCTATTTTTTAATCAATTCAAGATTACAGACATTAAAAGTATGTTTAATTTTTAAAATAAAAAAATACATAGAAATAGTATTGTCCTTCCATCTTTCATGGTAAGTCCGATGTCCGATAGGTACATCTTTTTTTGAATAGAAATTACCTAAATATTTCAACTTTTTCACCAACATCTCTTAAAACAAAATTTAAAAAATACCTGTTTCATTTGGGATGAAATTTCAATTCAATCGAAATGATAAAGAAATTACAGACAACTTTGTATTCCTTTCGATGTTTTTAACTGTTGGTTCTAAAGCAGTTTTCCTTGTTTTTGTGAGGATGACTTTGGGGGCCTATCGTGAATAAAATTCCCCACGGATTTTTTCCCATAGACGAAAACTGGGAACGTGAATTGTGGTCGCAGTTTCTCTCGAAATTTATTGGCATCATAAATGAATAATCCATGCCCACTGGGCTAGCATTTTGATCAACCAAATTTGAACCTGCAAGGAACAGTAGAAAATTGTTGCCATTTCTGATTTTAGTAGATGGGAGAAATTCCGTGGGAAATTTTCTCCACGATAGCCCCCAAATCTTCAGTAAAAACGTGAGAAATGTAATTTTTTTTTTCAAAATTTAATACTAGTTCAGTCGAAAATTGTGTTTTTACCATGAAAATTGTAGGATAGTTTTGATTTTATTCCTGTCTTATTTTTCATGGGTGTTGAATCCTAATCTGAGGCTAGCGACTAAAATTTCGAGACGCAACATGGAAAAAAATGCAAAAATGCTTTTTTTTATGTTTCCCATGTGGCTCGAAAACAATCAGTTACTCGTAAATTTTATCAAAAGACAGTTGAAAGTATACACAATTTCCAACAATTCTCTACTTAAAGTTTTTTTCTCGAGTGCTAGTTGAAAATTGGCGTATTTTTATTTTTTCCGAATATCCAATCGAAAACAAGTTAATTACTTTGAATTTTTGTCTCAAGCATGAACCAAAATATACTTCTCCAATATAGTTTTGATTCGTTGAATTCGAATCTGGACTTTTTCACGTCACGTTTCTGAGATATTCATACCTAAAATTAAAAAAAAATACTTTTTAATGCAATTTTTTTTTTCAAATAAATTTGTGTGGTCATTCTCAAGTATGGACCTTTTCCTTAAACATTCTCTTCGAATCTTTCAAATACATACCTTCATTGATCTTTGAGAAATCATAAATTAGTTGTTGGCCTTCGTCTTAAACTACCTTATATCAAAATATTCCAAATTCTTAAATTTCAAACGAGAATTTTTAGAGAGAAATAGGAAGGGATTGTTGCAGACAAAAACTTTGAACTAAAATTTGTTACTTTGATATAATCTGTAAAAAAAACAAAACCAAAAAACTTTTTGCATTTTCTTAGATTCGGATTCAGCACCTCCGAAAACATAAAGTAGGGAAAATGTTTAAACTACCAAATTTTTAAAAAGCTTGCGAATATTATTGCACTTTTCGTTGTTTTTTCTAAATTATTGTTCACTTTTAAATATAGAAAATTGACCCACCCCACACCTAAACCTCAAATATAGACCCCTTCCTATACAATTTTGTTCTATTTATGTCCTCCTGATGATAAGTGACTCAACTTTACCCTTGCAATTATTTTGTATTCTTTTATTTAAAAGGTTTTAATAGACTGGCGGTTGCGGTTATGTTATGACTTGCGATTGCGATTCGCCGAGTCCAACGTTCGAATTTGACTATTCAGTATTAAGGTTTGCAAATCGCCTAAATTTAGGAAAATTTTAATATGACAATACCTTTAGCAAACTTTCGCCTCCATCTTCGATGTCGAACTGTAATTCTTGGTGACTTTTTACAAATTGAAATGTTGAACATTCGAGTATTTCATGCTATTAAACATTTTTCTCTTAGAAGTCATAATTTCCATACCTTTTATATACAATTTTCCTAAACCCTCAGTCTCTTCAACATAAGAGCAAGTACGTGCCACCCAGTCGTGCATTTTTTTCTTTGATAAATCGTAAGTTAATTTTTAATATTCGCTTTTCATAAAATATTCTGGAATATTACACTATTGTGCAAAACTCATAGGTTTAAAATACGAATTTCACCGAGTTTTAAACCAATTTTAGACTTTTTTCAACGAGCGTTTTTGTTTACAGAAATTATTTCGACATCACCTTCAAAAAAATGCAAAAACACCGTCATATTTTTGTTTCTTTTTCTTTATTTTCAGCAATAACACTACAATTTTAATTCTAAAAATGTTCAAAATTCATTTCTTTGCAACTTTAAAAGCGGCGTGCGAAAATATACATACATAAATACAAAAAGTTGGATTCCTTTATTGGCTCTGAAACAGATTCTTGTGTCTTTTTTCAGTTAGTTGTTGAAAGTGAGACAAGTGACTTTTCAAAATATAATACCAATCTGAAACTAAAGAATGCTTACTAAGAAGAGCGTGGTAGCGTTTGGTATTCGGAATAACTTTATCTTATTTAGTTTCCATTCTTTCCTTGATTGTAGAAGAATATCCCGGACTAGAAGAGAATTTGCTCTGGAATTCAACCCTATATAATCAAAAAAATAGGCCATTATTAATCTAAGTTTCATGTGTATCTATTTATTTTTTTATTAATTACTTTTGCAAACTAGGCATAAAGCATATGCAAGAAAGCCGGAGAGCACATATAGTCCAAAAGTTCTGAAGATAAAAACAAATATTAAAGAAGTGTTAGGCCAGATAAATGAATATCTTTACCTTGATTGGAATTCTGGGTTTGGCTGGGATTTCATCGGCATCGTATAAGCTGAGATCGATGGTGAAATAGCATTCATAGTTTTCGCTTGTTGCGAGTATTGATGATAATTATCAGCAGCGACTGCGGCTGTGGCAGCTTTTTGTTGCAATATATATTAATGGATTGCTTAGATTCAATTTTTTTCATTGTTTGAATTGTTGTTGTTGTGGTTGTTTTATTATTGTTTTTGTATTATAATTATTCTCAATTGATGTTGCTGGTTTTGTTACGTAAACAATATCGCAGCAGCTACTGATTATAATAAGTCAATGCATAAACGACTGCTTTTGCAGCTGGCGGGGATGAACAAACACCTCCTCTTGTTGGTGTTGTATGTGGTACACCCACGGATCTGGTAAGTCACACGGGCCAAGCCCTGCATTCTCGGCTACAACAATTGACATAATGGAGCTTATCTGTTAGCTGCAGCGATTTTGGACCCTCACCCTGTAGAGGTGCTTGAGAAACAGAAGTCCGCTCCGTGGTCGCTGTAACACCAGGCACCTTTGCTACTAGTTACTGTACTTATATCATACTATCCGCACAGGAAATGTTCCAGCTTTTTTGAAGCTTCACCCGAAAACAAAATCGAAAACCAGTGACTAAGCTACGATATAAAAATAATATCCGAGCCCACAGGATAATTGGAAAATCGAAACAAAATTTTAGTAGGTACGCTCTTTTTAACCTCGGTGAAATGAAAATAAACACACTTCACTGATAATTGATTAATTGATTTTTTTTATAAATTTCTTAAAAATGTACATAATTTTAAAGAAAGTAAAGGCAAATGGAAGAATTAAAGTTAAAAAATCTAAAATTCAATCGAATTCATGAACTTTTTGACATTTATGAATTCACCTCAGAAAAAAAAAAGAAAGGGATGTGTTCTAAAAATTCTTGTTTTGAGGGTGCAAACACACTTTATTGATGAAATATTTAGTGAGTTCCTTTTGCTTTTAATTTCTGTGATTTCCTGTATATTTGTGTGCATTTTAGTCCAAAGTACTGTCAAAGTTCATATATAAAAAAAATCCATTGAGGAAGCTCGGACTGAAATTCAAAGTATAAGAACAGGCTTATTTTTTCTTTCATAATCCGAAGTTGGCCTGCATCACGGAACAATTCTGATTTAAGTTTTATGAAACTAAAAATCGGAATTTTCTTCAACTGAATGTTGACATAGGTACTAGCCCGTTTTTAGTGCATTTTTATATGTGTTTGGAAAAAATTGGTATGTTAAATACAACTTCAAGTTGTTGTTGTCTTTACAAAGAAATTTTTCCAAGTGGAGATGAAAATGCCCTAAAAACAAGGCTATTCTATACTTCTTGAACTGTATGCATGTTATTGCTGTTTCCACCAAATGTTTATCTCTGTTTAGATTAAATAAATATATTTAGGAAGGACCCGTTGTACAAATGTGGTTCAAATTTTGATCCGTGGTTCAAATGTTTTTACTGGCTGATTTCGGCGGAATTACTGAGGTTCAACGATGGTTCAAGTATGTTATAGTAGCTAATTTAATGCCTGAACCTTCATTGAACTTCAGTTAATTCCCCAAAGTCAGTGAGTTAAAATTGATGAAACACGAGTTAAATATTTGTACAACTGGCCCTTAGTGTTAACAACGCACAAAAAGATTTAAGGGGCCAGATATAGCGATCAGGAAAACGCATCAGGAACAATTTTTCAAAAGGATTATTTACTATGTTTTTAACGGATTTGAAACATAAATGCTACACGAATCAATAAAGGTATTCACGATCTGGTGCAACAAGCCTAGTAAAATTGTAAAACTTTATTTTTCTTACAATCGATTGAGAACGCACTTCTTTTATCTATACACCTCTATTAGTGAATTCGGCGAAAGAGCTTTTGCCACGATTAAACTCATTTTCGAGATTTTAGCTTTTAGTGAATTCGAAATAGAAAATTGAACGACTGTCGGTAACATTACCTGCACCACCGACACTTTTTTCAACAAATTTGATGTTAATGAAACTGCAAACCATTTGCTCTCCATACAAACTTTCCCATTTTATATCCGCGCAAATGCCAGAAAATCATAATTTGAATTTTTAAGTATAGTTTAGTTAAAGTAAAGTATTTAACATTCTTTTTGAAGAAATAAATTGTTAACAATTTTTTGGATTATGTTTAGACAGGCTTCATGTGAGGTTACTTATTTTGACGTGAGGACTGTCTGAACACTCCTTGAGATTGCGTGTCACGTTTGAAATGTCAACAAATGACAAAAGCCATAATATAGTTCGGAAAATGTTAGGGAAGTTCAGGAATCGATAATATAGTTCATTTGGCGAGTTCACTAATTGGGAAAAAAACGCGAACGCGAATCCAGTGCGAATCTGGTCAACTGCGGCGGAGTAGAATATTGCGGATTGACTAATCGGCATAATAGTTAAACTGTCAGCTTATGAAAAGAATGACATTTGTTAAGTTAGTTAAGTTATCAAATACACAAGCGAAAACTTAACTATGGTGGATTTTTCTTTTACAATCGGGTTGGAGTATAGCAAAAGTGTAAAAGTGTAAGAATTTGACATTAAGTATATTTTGTTGTGGTAGTGCAAAAAAGTTTTACACTTTAGCAATGATACACGTTCAGTTACATCGGATGACGGATCGTGAAAGCCCCTAATGACAAAACACTCAAAGAATTTTTCGTGCAAATACAATTTTCAATTGAACAATTATATTTATCTAAAAAATGTATTTTAATTATTTTCCTAACGCAAACTAATTTTTTGTATCAGGAAAATAGTTAAAATACATTTTCAAGAAAAAATAATTGTGCAATTGAAAATTTTATCTGCACACAAAATTCTTTGAGTGTTTTGTCATTGATTCGTGTAGTATTTGTGTTTCAAATCATCCATTTGAAAAATTTTTCCTGATCGCTATAACTGGCCCAAATACAAAAAGTTTTTCATTTTTTCTTATTAAGTCGAAGTGAGAAAGAATGTTTCAGCGCCTTATAAGAAAAGGTTAGTTCGATTTGTAAAAGTATTTGTCCTAGGAAGATTTAACAAGACTAATTTCTAATCTTCAAGATTTACGAAAAATATTTATATGGTAAATCTTCGAGACTTAAGGAAGATTTGAGGTAAATATTATTAAATCTCAGATTAGCGTTAGGTGGAAATAAAGCATTAAACTTCATAAATCTGTCACAATTTGTATGGAAAATTAGACAGATTTACGAAGTGTACAACTTTACTACGTTTACGACTACCTTACGCCATTGCATGAAAACCCTTTTTGTTGTTTATTACTTCACTACCCATTTTATGTAAACCGCCAATGAAATTTAAAAATTAAATAATATTAAGGAAAGTGAGCACTTAACATTTCGTTTTGCCAGTTCTTATACTTTTTGAACATTCCCATTAAAACTCATGAAGTTCATGAAATTCATGACGATTTGTGGTGAAAATCATAAAGTTGCACTAGTGTGCGTGTGGTAAAGGTTACTAGTGCAACTTTATGACATTCACCACGGTCTGAGCTTGTAGGCAAATCAGTCTGACAGCCGAAGATTCCCATCTTTATATTTTTTATCTATGACGATGAGACTCACGAGTCCAGACTCAATTTTCCCTGTCTAAACAGGCTCCAGGGTAGCCAAAAATTCGGCGTCGGCAGTCCTGTGTGAACTCCGTTGTTGCGGAAAAACATCTCTCCCTTGTATTTATTTTTTGGCAGATTAAAATTTTATTCCGCTGCAAATTGGGACTCATATAAAAAAATAATCAAAAAAGAATTGACAATTCAATCAAATCGATCAATTAAAGCTAAAAAAAAAACAACAAAATTATTTATCTCAAAAAGAGCAAAAACTATGCGGCGAAATAATTTAAAAGTAGTACATGGTTTTTATTATTATTTTCCTTCTTGATTTAACTGAGCAAACAAAATAAAATTAGTGTCGCTTCAATCCATAACAATTTAACGCATTTGTTTATTAATAATAGCAAAATAATTCTAACTCATTTAAAGAAGATAAATAATAAATACTCATTATCATTCATGCCACACTAATTCTGTGCTTCCATATCCATTCCATCGAAAAAAAAAAACAAAAAACAAACAAAAAAATACCGAAAATACTAAATTTCAGAAAGAAAGAATGGCTCTAAATGGATTTCTTGAATTCTTTCAAAAAGGAAAGGTAACATATTGTTGAAGATAAAGCATCCAACTCTATCAAATTAATGAATTCCATCTTGGTACTAGACATTCAGACCGAAAAAACGCTTCTCAACCGGCACAATTCGATACTCCTTGCATAAGCAGGCTCAGGCAAGTCTTCAGTCTGGCATCAATTTGCGGCAGGTTGTTCGTTTGCCGGAAGGCGAGAACATGAACGATTGGTTGGCTGTTCATGGTAAATATAAGGCAATATTTTGAAATAGATGTGTAAATTCTTTTATTTTCATCAACAAAATTATAAGTATTATTTTTAATATGAATAAGGACAACAAATAGAGATTGCAATCCCTGGCGGTTTTGCGATTTAATAATTTGAATCGCGGTATACCAGGATAGTTAAAAGAGATTTCAAGTGATTTAAACTTATTTTGATTATTTTTTCATTTTTGTTATTTTATTTTTTCAAATTAAAAACACTTCTTAATATGTAGAGTTTATACTTCTACTTCAGCCTCAGCTTGGCAAAAGTACAAGTTTTGTGGTTTTAAATTTGTATTTTTTTTATTGTTTCTATTAGTTTTGAAAACTCTTAATTCTCTTTGTTCAATTGCTTACAAAATATTAGTCTTTTTTTTATAAGAAGTTGATTTATAATTTAAATAAAATTTTATCATCAGTCGGAAGAAGGTTGGATAACTCAAGCCCCTTATAAAGAAAATGGGTTTGTGTTTGTGCTCTCCTATATAAAGGAAACTGAAAGTCTCCAGCTTCCAGCATTATCTTAGTGCATATCTCACACAGTACACATATCATATAAAATAATCTTATTAAACACTAAAAAGCTTGAAACAATTGTATCTGCTAATAAATAAGTAACAAATGAACACATAACACACAACAAATTTTGAGTGGGGGTCACGGGATTCGCCATTTTCCACTGATTTTGATGGATGCGCAGAACTGAACAAAAATTAAAACGCTAATGATATTACCTTCAATATGTGTACTGTGTATCTCTCATTAGTTATGTACTCTACGTTGTTCTGCAAGTAAACAGGATATAAATTTATGTTTAATTTTAATAATAATAATTAGTGCATTATATTTTAAACGTTGTATCACACTTAACCACCATAGCAAGCGTAACATATCAGCTATTGGAGTATACTGTTTGCATTTTAATATAATTCTCATCGCTCTATTTTGTAAGACTTGCAGCTTAGTTTGGTTTTCAAGGGTACATATTTAAGTAATGGAAGAGCAATATAATTAAAACGAGGAAACAGTTGTATTATTTAGAACGAAAAATCGATATTCTTCATATTGTCCTTAAGAAATCTATATATTAATACGTAAACACTTTTCTATATCTTCCTTTTTTACCGACTTAATGGCATCGTAATTTCATATATTTTTTAAATTTAACTATAGCCAATCGCTCTGGCAGAATCTTATTTTTAATTTATTTGTTGCCGTTAAGACATTAATAGAGAAAGATCGAATTTCGACCACTGGGAGATACTAGTAAAAAATAGATCTATTTAAGACGAACTGAACTTAATTCAAACTGCGTAAAAAAATAACTCACTATGTCACTGATATAAGTCCAAGGGTAATCGCCTGATAGACGAAACGCCAATTTGTGTGGACCAAAGGGCGTACAAATTTTGTGAATCAACAAAATTTAACAATTCCAATTACATAAGGTCCTAGAGTCTTCCACTTGGTGGATGTATTTCAGTAGTATATAGAATTTACATTCTAAAAAATGGTCTATAACCAGTGTTGGCATTAATCAATTAATTTTTTAATCAATTAACTAATTTGATTAATTTTAATCAGATTAAATTAATAATGATTAAAATAATCATAATTCAAAAATTAATCTTAAGCATGATTAAATATGTTAATCATTAATTGATTAACTTGATTAAATTTCCAATTATGTTCTCAATGAGTCACTGACTCGTATGAAACATGAGGTGAATAGAAACCATAATGTTTGTGGCTTGATTAACGCTAACCTTACACTAACTCGCAAGTTTTAAAAGTGTTCTAAACAGTTTGGCGTTACCACTCACCTTATTTATTTATGTTTTCTTTTTGTACTAAAAATCTCAATTCAACGTGTAATGCTTGACTTGTAATCTTTTTTTGTAATTGTATATATTAGACCGAGAGCCCACAACAATTTTTGGGTGTAAGTGATAGCAAAAAAAGAAGTGTATAGGCGTCAAACTCTTGAGTAAAGATTATACAAAGTGCTACCTTTCAATGGATGCATTTTCATTATATGAAAAAACGACTTTTATCTTTAAATGCGCTTTGCGGCTAAACTAAACGTCCTAGAGACATCAAAGTTGACACCTATAAACTTGATTTGCGGCTAAACTAAGCTTCCTAGCGACTTATAAAATGCATAAACAAAATGCAGAAAACAAAAAAAGTTGGTAAGAAAAGTTTTTTTTCACAACTTTGAAAAAAATATTTTCAGATTTGCAATTTTTCTTCGAAATATGAATGATATCAATAACAAAAACTAAAAAGGTTTTTTTTTTCTTTTTATAATTATCTTAAAAAAAATGTTTGGCGCAAAAGCATTTTTGTTTAGTTTTCAAAAAAATTTTCATGAATGAAATTAAATTTTCAAACAAAACTTTCTAAAAGTTGTATTTTCAATAAATTTTTCAAAAAAAAAAATTATCCTTTGTCCCAGTTCCAGAACCACCTCCAAAACATTTTGTTTAGACCCACCAAACCCCGTCATACCTACCATCGTCGTCGTCGAAGGCGACATCGGCGACGTCGTCTGTCCAGATCCAAACCAGTCATCCGTCCAGCTCCAGGCCAAAGCCGTCCGTGCAGTGGTTTTGGTATGCTCAGTACGGAAAAGACTTCACACTTTTTGAATTTGGTCCCATGAAAGAATAAGAATCATCGGGAACGAAGGATTTACTCATAAGTCGTGACGAAAAAGTACATAAGGAGGTGCGATTCCGAGTTAAATTTCAGTAATGAGGCTAGTCCTCAAGGCAGTTAAAGAGATGAAAATTGATTTTTCAATTTTGGGTCGACGCACGATTATGGTCCGGATTTGGAGGGGCGACTATGGTTTATATCTGGATCTGGCCGGACGGCTATGGTCTGGATCTGGACAGATGACTGGTCTGGATCTGGACGAACGAAGCCGACGACGTCGCCTCTGACGACGTCGATGACCATGACGAGGTTGGGTCACTGTGACGGATGTGGGACAAAGGATACATTTTTTCTTTTCGAAAAATGTATTGACAAAAAAAAACAACTTTAAATTTTTTTTTTTAATTTTCATAAAAAAAACAACTTATTTTGTAATATTTATTTACAAATTAAAAAAAAATTGCTTTTGTGCGAAATATTTTTAAAATTTAAAATAAAGAAAAAAAACTTTATTTATTTTTTTACCAACTTTTTTTTATTTTTTAGAACTGGCACTTCCTAGAGCACTTATACATAAGTCGCTAGCACGCTTAGTTTAGCTGAAATCAAGTTTTAAAGTGTCAACTTTGATGCCTCTCGGACAATTAGTTTAGCAGCAAATCACGCTTAAAGATAAAAGTCGATTTTTCATATAATGAGATGCATCAACTGAAAAGTGGCACTTCCTAGATTATGAATATGACGTTTTTATTGAGTTTCATTGCCACTGTCAAGTTTTCTTGAGCAGCAGTAACTTGGTTGGCCCGCTTGCCGGGTTCTCAGGATTGTAACCTTTTTTTTGGGGCCTCTGTCTCGCTCACGAAACTCCGTTGCCCCGCTTCGGGTATTTAAAGTCGCCTGGCAGGCGCCAATGTCAAGTTTTCTTGAGCAGCATATCATTCATATTTCACAAAAAAAAATAAAAAATGAAAAATAAAGTTGTGAAGAGTATAATTTTTTAATGAAATTTTCTTAAAAAAAAAAAATAAGGAAAAAAGTTATTTATTCTAAATTGTTCAAAAAAATGTGGAAAAATTTGTATTTTTATATATTTTTTTCCAAAAAAGTTCCTTTCTATATCCTGAATCCAGAATTACCTCTGTCCAGATCCAGGCCTACCTTTGTCCAGGTCTAGACTGTGCTAAAACCTAACGCATATTACCTCAGCCCCCAACCCCATAGTGTTCAAACAGTAAAAGCAAGTAGAGTTGCCTGACTGTACATTTTTCTAAGACTTAGTTACTATTTAATCAAATTAACGATTAATGATTTTGATTAATTAATCTAAATCAAATTTTTTGATTATGATTAATTAATCTTAATCAAATTTTTTGATTATGATTTTAATCATTGATTTTTAATAACATTATGTCTATAACCTATATAAAGTAAAAAAGTTATTTAATAAATAGACATACTTTAAAAAAACAAGCAAGTAGACATAAAAAAAAGGAAAGTAGATGCATATCGTCGTCGTTCAATGAAAGCTCCTTAAGTCCATTTTTATTCATTTTGAGACATCGATACTTTCTATGGATTTGTACTAACCAGAATTTGAAAATGTTTGAATTTGAGAATATTTTTATTTAGAAATAGACCTTTTACAGAACTAAAATGTTTATATTTTAATAAATATATCGCATTCACTAGAGGTTTCGCGGTTCCTCGGTTTCGAAAGAAATGGACTTTCTATAGAATGGACTTTCTATAGAAAGACGACGATATTAAGCCAGGTTCACACGCACCAGCAAACTTGACAATTGACTGTGTGTAAGAAAATATTGCATAAGTACTTGGGTTGCACAAGTGGCTTGAGAATGTTAAGATTTTTATAATTCTTACTTGTGCATGTAATAATAAACAAGAAAATAAATGATTTTCTATGGAATTTCATTTAATCGCTGACTATTGTTGTTTTTACTTTCAAACAATAATAACAAACAATGATAAAGGGTTTAAAACTATAACAGGAAGTAATAGTTTTTGCTAGTGTTTTGTTAAAGAGATTTTTTTCTAATTGTTATGCAGTAAAGTATTTATTTGGCCTTTAGTTGTTAATTCTTTTATAAATTTGTATTCAAGTGCTAAAATCCGTGGGGAATAACGATCAAAGTCGCATTTTTCAGATTTTGCAGAGTTCAAATTTTAGAGTCGAATATTTTGAAATCAGTTATTTAACCTGAGTTAATCAATTATTAATTATTATTCTAAATAACCAGTTTAAAACAAAATGATTACAATTCTATAAAATCGAAGTGGAGTTAAATTTTGCCACTTATGATTTTATCCTATGTATTTTGAACCCAACCGTTATCATTCTTTTCCAAATCGTTCAATGTTTTGATTCTATTCTCAGAGACCTACAAGGTATGGCGTCATAATCTTGTTTCATTTTCATTACTTTGATCGTTTTTTCCCACAGCCCTTCATATAGTTGTATGGCTTCTAAGTTTTGTGAAAATTGAAAAATAAATTTCTTACAATTTTTTTTCAAAAATTTTAGTTTAAAAACTGTTTCTGTCGAAACTTCATATATCATATTTAAAAATTAACTAGTTTACTCAAGTTTTTTTTGTTTTAAAGTTAAAGCCACTGCAGCTAATACAATTAATTCACTTTCTTCAGTCGAAATGATTCAAAGATACACTGATAACTGACAATAATACACCAACAAACTTGTAGTGCAGTGCATTTATAAAATTTTATATGGGCGACCCAGCAGTTTGTAACACCCCCAAATTTTATTTTATTCGAAGGGTAGTTGATTGAAGATCATAACCCTCATTTTTCGCACTCGCGAAATTTACCGTTTGGCCGCCATCTTGGATTTTGTTTCATTTTAGTTTTTATTAACAAAAAATGTAGAACATAAAATTTTCTATCTTTTATGTTAAGAACATTTTTTCGATATTTTTATTTACAAAGTTACAAGCCAACAAAAGAATTTTTTTTTTATTTTCTAAGTGTTTTCGAAAATTTAGCACATTCGCCATCGGAAATTAAAACAAAAATTCTATAAAATGTTTGTTGGCCACTACAACAATTTTGCTATATAACTTTTTTCTGTATTCCAATAAATGACAAAGATATGAATATTTTTGTATTTACAGTTTTGTATTGTTTTCAAAAAAAAAAAAAATGAAAATCACGACTTGCGGTTCTCTGTGCTTAATACCAATTTAAAGCTTTTCCTTTTTAGTTTTAGCTTGTGTTTGTTTATACCACTGCTTAACCTTTGTATATATATTATTATAGTACTATCATGAAGAGGAACGCTCGGCCTGACACCTGAGCGAGGCGAGTACGAACTATGGCTGTGGCGAATTGAAGCGGGGAGAATGAGCAGATAAGTTAGGAAATAGCAATGAATATTAAGGCTTAGAGACGAACAGAAGATAGAGAACAACGCATACAAAATTTGTGGAAGTCCAAGGGAGACAAGAAAAACATCAATTTTGTGCGTTTTTCCTTATCAATTTTCTGTAGTATGGTTGTATTGTTTGAAAATTGAGATTATATTGGACTTTTTTTGTTTGGTTGTATGAGTGACTGTAGTAAATTGGGAAAATAGAAATTTATGAAGAATATATCTATAACCACAGTGCCACTAAAAAAAATGTTTTAATGAAATTAATAGGGAGGAATGTTTTTCAATTGTGTATGGAAGTATTTTCGATAAAATTAAGTTGGTTAATTCTGAATATTTATGAATCATAAATACGTAATAGTGGTCGATAACAATATTTATATAGTACAAAATTTTGTTATTTCCTTAAATTACTTATTTAATTGAATTTTTTTTTGAAAAAGTGTGTCAAAAATCAAGAGCATATAGGTTGTTCTTAGACAAGAAAAAAATACATCGGGTGGAGGGTCCATTTTTTCCCCGTTTAGCTGGGAGGGTTAATTAAAAAAAAAATGACTTCTAATAGAAAATAAATTATTAAAAAATAACGGCAACACCTGCAATGCCATGCAATAGCTTTTTTTTTTTTTTTTTTGTATTTTTTTGTAATATTTTATTTGGCCTAAAAAAGTGCCATTGCGATTTACATAACTTCTCTTGCATTCAATTAAATTTAACAAACTATAACATGAAATTAGCATTAATAAATTAAAAAAGACAAGTTTAAATTTAAAATATCAATTTTACAGTGAAGTATTAAGATTTTTGTATGCAGTTAAATAACATTCTCAGTTGAGTATGATAAAATAAGTCGTTTAAATTCATTTATGTTGGTTGAACTTTTAATGTGTTGAGGCAGTTGATTGAATGCTTGGAAGCCGTTGTAGAACATTGATCTTTGCCCTCTTGTTGTTCTCATTCTCGGGATAAACAGATCTTCTCTATTCCGCAGACTGTATGCTGTATTTTCATTAGTTGATGCTTGGTTACTAAGGTACTCTGGACACATATTATTTTTGATTTTAAATATAAATGTCATGGTAAGCATATAAAGTCTTTGATTGATGTTGAGCCAGCTTAAGGACTCAAGCATGTTTCTTATACTTGCATAGTGGTCACGTTTTAATATAATACGCATTGCTTTATTTTGTAAAATTTGCAGCCTGCTCTTTTGGGAGATATTACAGAAGTACAATAGGGTGGGACAATACTCAAAATGGGGTTTAATTATCACATTATACACTTTTATTGCACTGATCATTGAGAGGCTGTTCCTTGTTTTACGCAGGACTCCCAGCTTTTTTGAAATTTTTTTACATAAGTAATCGATATGTTCATTCCACGATAGTTTATTGTCTATGATTACACCGAGATATTTAATATGGGACACAATTTCAAGGGGACAGTTATTGACATGAATATTCATCTGCGCCGGTAGTGCGGATACATTTAAAATCATAAACTTAGACTTTTCCATATTTAGTATCAGACGATTCATTACTAGCCAATTATTTATTGAACTTAGATCTTCATTAAGATTATCGACACACGTTTTTATATCAGGACCAGAAATGCACAAGAGACCATCATCCGCAAAAAGCTTGAGCCATGAGTGCTTCAAAACCTTTTCCATGTCATTTATATAAATAAGAAACAACAATATGCCGAGAAGGGTCCCCTGGGGAATCCCTATGTTAACCGGGAGCGATTCCGATATTTTTCCATTTACTGTAGTTCGTTGGCTTCTACCCACAAGAAAGCTTCGAAACCATTCAAGTTCAATTTCTCTTACACCAATTTTATATAATTTTTGCAATAATATAGCAATATTAACGGTCTCAAATGCACGTTTTAAATCTATATAGACAGCTATGATCACATTTTTTTTGTCGATTTCAGACTTCCACTTATTAACTACAAAGTTTATACATGTTTCACATGAATGTTTAGCTCGAAAGCCTGATTGGTTTTCACATATAATATTATTACTAGATAGGTGTTCTTGGAGCTGCACCATAACAATTTTTTCTAACACTTTTTCGTAAATTGGGACCATATTGATTGGGCGGTAGTCTTTGCATAGTTTAGCATCAGGAATTTTCTTAGTAGGAACAATCAGTGATTCTTTCCACGTTGCTGGAAAAATGCCAGACGCCAGGGATGCATTTATAACTCTTAAAAGTACCGGACCCACTATATTAATTGAATCCTGGAGCATTTTTGCATTCATAAAGTTAAAATCGTTTTTTTGACTAATTTCTTTTATTGCACTTAGAGTTTGCTCAATGTTTACTACCGAAAACTTAAAAACTATATTGCACTCTTCCACTAAACATGTATAAACAGGGTACGAGACTGAACTAGTTAACGTTACTATACTTTGGACAAAAAATTTATTTAGCTCATCACTTAATATTGCACTGTCGTTTATTGTGTTACCATTTTCTAATTGCACTTCCCCTATTCTGTCATCTTTGTTTTTATGTAGCACATACCTTTTCAGTTGGTTCCACATATCTTTTTGAGAACATGCGTTGTCTACTTTCCTTCTTATAAATGCAGATTTTGCTTTGAGTAGTTTTTTCTTAAACGTATTGCGAAAACGTCGATACTCATCCCAGTCGTTATTATTATTAGTAAAAGATGCTCTACGGTACAAATAAGTTTTATGGTCCTTATCTTGTTGAAGCTCGGAAGTAAACCATTGCGCGTTGATATAAGGAACACTTTTTTCAACAACCATTGAGTTCACTATACTTTTTAAGTTTATTGCGAAAAGTTGACTTAGTGAATTTATATTGTAGGGTTGTTCAGGGTCAAAATTAGAGAAAAAAGAATTCATACTTAGTTTAAATAAAAATTCATCAAGATCGTACTTACAAAATTTTATAACTTTTTTGTTAACAATTTTCTCTTTTCTGCACTTTATTACAATTTCAATTGATTCATGGTCACTTATTTTATATGAACTATTAACCTTTGCCACAATCAGGGACTCATCGTTAGAAATAACATAATCAATAAGGGTTCTAGATGTTGGCGTAATTCTTGTAGGTTCATTTATGATCATACTGAGATTATTGTCATTCAGACATTCCACTAGTCGTCGTCGATAAGTATCATGAGTTTCGTAATAATTTATGTTAACATCACCACATAAAACAAAGAAATTATTGCACTGTTGAAGGAAGTCAATCCATTGGACAAAATTACTACAAAATTCAACTTTAGAACATAGATGAGACCTATATATTGCACCCATATATATCACAGAATTATTAGAATATTGCACCTTTATAATTAAACACCAACATTTCAACTCAATGACGAATTGCTTGACTAGAGAAAATTTTAAGTTATTTTTAACATAGAAAGAAACTCCACCTGTATGGCTTGATTCACTGAGACAATTTAATAATACATAACCATCAAGCTTAATACAATTAATGTCATGATTTACAGTTTTATGCGTTTCAGTTAGTATTATGCGCGAAACAGATTAACCCAGCACCAGCACCAGCACCGTCAACAGAGAACAGCACGCTGGCCAGCAAATATTTTTCAAACACATTGCCACCAGCACCGTAATTTCATGTGCATGACATTTCACATAGAAACGAAAGTAAAAACAGAAACAACAAGTTCCATGTCCAAGGAATTTTATTTTTTGCAGTGTGGCTCTCCTGAATATTGTTGCGGAAAAGTTGTCAGCAATGCACCAGCAACAGCAAATTTAGGACTTTGGTCTAACGACGCTGTTGACGTTGCTGGTGCTGTTCTAATCTGTGCTGAACGATTTAAACACATTGGTTCTAAAACAATGGCCGCCGCTGTTGCTGGTGCTGTTGCTGGTGCTGGTTTAATCTGTTTCACGCTTTAAAACATCAACAACAACTTCATCAACCATACACTGTATTTCAGAAAAATTATTAGCCAGACCTTGGACATTTAAAAAGACACACTTTATCGAATTTAATTGCTAGCACTCAACACGTTCTTTGGCTATTTTTATTTTCCTGAGAAGGGATGGACAATTTGGATCATTGGACGCATGATCAGTATTAATATCAAGGTGTAGATTTGTTTTAGCTGCACAACAGTTTACACATTTCTTAAATTCAAATTTGCATATTTTAATATCATGGCTACCCGCACATTGAGAACAAACTTTTTCTTTTTTGCAATCTTTGGCAACATGATTGAATTCACAACAATTAAAGCACCTTAACACTCTGTAATGCGGATAAACTTTGCAATAATCCCACCCTATGTTAATCTTATTCAATTCTAGTATCTGCGCATAAGTAACACTGTCAACTTCTATTATCGCATTATACCACTTGGTTTTCGGAGACAAGTAAACACGAACACATTTTATTTCCTGATCACTCAGCTGGTTTTGACATTTAAGAGCACTAATAAGATCGATATCAGATATTTGCTCTTTCATTCCAACTATAAGAATACGTGGTTTCTTTTGTAGTGGAATATTAATATCGTAACTGTCTTGCATTTTTGAGATCAACTCAGTTTCAATTTTCTTTATTGATTCCTTGTTTGCTTGTATGAGCAAGGCTCCATTTTGTATATTTTTTACTTTATTAATTTTAAGAGCCATATTTGAGGGATCAATTACACTCCGAATATCATTATGGGTTTTTGTGTTGTTCTGGTTGACTTTGGGTTTTATAACAATGCACTCACTTTTTTCTCTTAAAACATGTGCGTATGTATGTGAGGGAGTAATAACTTGATTACTTGCGGGGGAATCCTCCACTGCACCCACACTACCATTACTTTTTGTTTTGGTAAGCAAATCAATTGCCTCCTTTAACTCATTGTTTACTTTTGAAATATCAGACAATTTATCACTTATTATCTTTAACACATTGTTACAGTCATCGCAAAAATATTTTAGTCCAGCCTTTGTATCAAGCATTGAAACATCATATTCACTTAAGTTGATACATTTAGCATGATATTTTTTCCCGCACACACCACTACACTTCACCGTTTGCTTAGGTAGCATTTTTGGTTTAGAGCAGCTAGGCTCGCCGCACTCAGCCACTTTATCACTCATATTTAATGATTTGTATATACTTATTTTCACTCAACAAAACAAAGAGAACAAATATAAGATTTGATTTAGAATCTTTGATTTTATTTAATTTGACTATGTTTTTAACTGGCACAGTAAAAAATATTTAACTCTTTTTTGAATGATTATCTGTTTGTATCTTTCGAAACACTTAAATTGTTTTTATTATGTTTATTTGATACTTTATTTTTAAACACAGAGAATGAATCTTTAAATATATTTTAAAATAAAGTTGGTTTTATGAATATATTGTATATATAATTAATAATATATAATTTTCAAACTTAAAATTTTGAAAAAAGAAGAAATTATTTTTTTTAAACCAACTTTTTCAAAATTTTAGCTTATTAAGTATATTTTTGTTTAATATTTAGTAGTAGATCAAATTAATTTAAGCATACAGACAAAATTTCATCATAATCGTAGTAGCCATTTTTGAGAAATAAAAAGATTTAGTTGAACAGATATAAAAATTGTATGGCAAGTATACCTATGTAAGTAATTGTTACTTCAAAATTATTGCCTACTGTTGGTAATTTTTACTTGCGATTATAGGTACTATAAGGCAAGTTTTGGATTCGTGCAAAAAAAAAATTTTGAGATAACAATCAAACATGATATTACGATGATAGAGAACTCCAAAAAAGTGGGTGGCAAAATTCTGTCTGTCTGTCTGTCTGTCTGTCTGTCTGTCTGTCTGTCTGTCTGTCTGTTCGTCTACAGCCTAAACGGCTCGATCGATTTTCTTCAAACTTGGTACATAGTGGTTTTTGGTGATTCTGCCGACACGTTTTTTTCATTTTTTTTTTAGAATCAAAAATAACGGTACCTGCCATACAATTTTTTTTAGCAATTTTACATAATCGTATTTTTTGTTACAAATTTGTTGACTATCTCAAAGCGCGCATTTAAATACCTCAATCGTAAAGATCCGTTAAAAACTTTTGAAGTTGAAGATTTATTAGTGAAACCATTTTATTAAATTTTTAATTAAAAATGATTTTGTGAAAGTCATTTAAACCTACATAGTGTCGTTCGGGTTGAACTTATCTTTAAATAATGTCAAACATTATTTTAGAAGATGGTTGGAGGTACAAATATGTAGTAGATTATTTTTCATAATTTTGAATTTTGTCATCAACTTTTGAGTTTTGAAAAGTGAAAATCGCTTGAAACTATCGTAAATTTTCAAATAACTCCACCTAGCGGTGTTCTAGAAAATCGAAATTTTTTCCAGATATGTACTTGAATATACAATTGTTATCGCTTTGTAAAATTTTAAGTTTTTCTTTTTACCCCTCAAAAAGTTAAAAATTAAAAACCTCTAAAAACTCACCCAAAGAAAGTATTATTTTTTAAAAAATTATCAAGCACGGAAATTTATCTTTATCAAAAATTCCTTAAACACGGATAATTTTTTTTTCTGTTTGCTTTCCGTGGGTATATGTACATTTTATTTTCATCCTACGTTCCCCTAGTCAACAGCAAGACATTTGTCAAACAGCTTTTTTAGCATTTACATTTTTCAAAAATTAATATCTTCTAAACGGGATTTTTTAGAATTAAATGTTGGTCTAACAACCTTCTTAGAATTTTTCTATCAAAAGTGGAAAATTCAACTTTTTATCTCTTACCGTTTAGAAAATAGATTTTCAACCTTCACTTAGTTTTACCCCCTTTTCACCTCCTTAAAGATTTTAATTTACAAAACTAACTCCTTATTGGACACCGACATAAATGCATGTACTAGAAAATATATTAAATTTGTTCGCTTTCTTATAAGATGAGTGAGTTAATCAATATCTATATTGATACACACTTTAAAATTGATTTTGAAATCAAAATTTTGCAAGAAAATAATAGAACCTATATCTATAGATATACCTACGTGTTCATTAATTCATAAAAGAAACCAACACCATTGTATAATTTCGTATATCGCACCCTCAGTGCAAAAGAGCGACAAGTCAAAAAATGTCATTTTTGAGTTAAAGATGAGGAAATGTTGTTCTATTAATTTCCTTTCTCTTGAGGGGCTTGTCATTTCCATGACCAACAAAATATGAAAGATATGACTATAATCGAAATAGTCCCATAAACCAAACTGATTTTCTCATTTTGACACAAAAAATCTATGCAAGACAGAGACATTTCAAAAAAATTACACTTCAAAGCCGACTTGGTTCCAATGCAAGACAGATTTATTTTGAGTTATCGCTATATTGCACTTTAATTTTCTATTGCTTTTCTAAACTATCTCAAAAACCTTAATTATTTATATTATTAATAATTATTTATATAAAATAAAAATTAAAAACACAAAGTATATTTACATGTTCTTGTAATAGAGTTTCAACATTTTGAAAAATAATGTCCCATGGAAAGTTATAAGCAAATTTTAAAAGTCAGTATTTTGAGGTAGTGTTATCTCGAAATGGCATTTTTTGAGTTAACGCTCTTTTGCACTGAGGGTGCGATATGTGTATGAACATTTTACTTATTTTCTCTACCTCATTCTGTCGTTGCCATGACACTAACAGCTGACGCACCCATATCCCCCTTTTTGTTGTCAGAATAAAAAAATATAATCCTCTCTGTTTAATCGCCCTGTCAACAGCAATTCGCCGTCGATAACAGCGCCGAAAATGTCACCGAAAACGAGCCGAGTACGAAGCTTTTTTTTCTGTTCCATGATAGTACTATAATAATAACAAAGGCTTAACAATGGATCATTTTGATTTTTGGATCTTGGTTGCCATGAGTAAAAGAGTTTTCTCGTGGGTGCTATGGTAATCGTTCTACACTTTACCCTAACTTTAAAAAAAAATACGCTTTCACCACAGATATTTAAAGGGGACTCTCTTAATTCTCGGATCTATTTACAAATGAAACATTTATTCCAAGTTTCATTGAATAACTATTATTTTCATAGGGTTTTCCGTTATATTTTAAAGTAATCATTACATAAAATGGACTGTTTGGGTAGTCTTATATTTTGGATTTTGTAAGCACCAAAAGCAAAGAAGAAATTGATAATATTGCCCAAAACTATTTTGAATAATGAAATGAAATATTATCTAAGCATGTAAATTGTTTTTGTAAAACTTGGGCGATATTTCCTCAATTCGGGTGATATTTCTAAACTTGATTTAAAAAAATACGCAAAGATATCGGAAATGTTTGAGAAGGGTGATATTTTGTTTCATATATATGTACATTATGTGTAGTTGGGTTGGGTATAGCCGATCCCAGCGCAACTGGTGCCAAGACAGCTGAACCCGCGCGGTTGGTCCCACAACTTAGCTGGTCCCAGGATAACTCATACCCGGACAACTGACCCTTAAAAAATGAAACTGGCCGGGCCCCAAGAATATTATACCGAAATTAAAACTAATAGAAAGCGCTTATGGTTCGTGTATTTTATTTGGCTCGTTAAAATTATTTTTGCGACGGAATTTTTTGTAAATAAAAGTGTGGAGCTGCCAGCTAAGGATAGATAATTTAAAATCCATTTTAGTTTTTGTGCAATTCCAAAAAAATTGATAGCGGTAGCAGCTCAGACAAAATTATAAAAGAAAAAATATTTTCGAAAAGGTGTTAAGACAAAAATTGTCAACTTCGTTGTTCCTTGGGCGATTTCAATGATATTGACACAGGTGAAAGCTGATACAGAATTAAAAAGAAAAATATTTTCAAAACAGGGTGATGCAAAAATATGTCAGAAAATTGCAACTTCGCTGTTCCTTGAGTGATTTCAAAGAAATTGACAACAGTTGTAGCTGAGACAGAGTTATAACAGAAAAAAATACTTTCAGTAGGGTGTTCCAAAAAAATTGTCAACTTCGTTGTTCCGCGGGCGATTTCAATGAAATTGACACACGTGATAGCTGCGACAGAATTAAGAAGAAAAAAAAATATTTTCAAAACAGGGTGGTCCAAAAATATGTCAGAAAATTGCAACTTCGTTGTTCCTTGAGTGATTTCTAGGAAATTGAACACGGTTGTAGCTGAGACAGAGTTATAACAGAAAAGAATACTTTCAGTAGGGTGTTCCAAAAAAAATTGTCAACTTCGTTGTTCCGCGGGAGTTAAGTACTAGATCCTCTGGGATCTTAAAAAAATATATTTAATATTCTTCTCCAACACTTGGAGGAACAAAATGAATAAACGAGTTTTTAAATGTTTTTAGAGATGGATCGAGAGATCCTCTTTATTTTGAATCTGAACTAGAACTAACTTAAATTTAAGATACATTTCATCACTTAACCTATGGTGCCGAATAAAGATATATGTATGAGATGATCATACGATCATCGAATTATGCTGAATTGAATTATTGTATTGATGGTATGCATCTTGGTTGTGGCTTCCTTCTATTGTTTATATTATAGATCTTGTGGCTTCCTTCTGTTGTTTATATTATCGATGGATAGATTGTTTAGTCTGGGATTCTTTTGTTCGATTGCCCATGGCATCTTTAAAGTGCTGACTTCGGTATTTCGATGGATATAAGCTGCGAAGTATTTGGTATGGGGATGGGATGTAGTGGTACCTTTGTAACTCCCCCCGCCTTAGATTGAAGACTCTCCTGAGGCTTCACATTTTTGATTTCATTTAATGGTATATTTATTTCATTTAATTTTATATTTTCGGCACCTATTTTGTTTACAATTTTTATATTCTTATTTTTATAAAAGTATTTTAATAAAAAGTAGCATATAGCTAGTACAATACATATAGTTATTACAAATGAAAAGGTAATCGTATTTCGATTGTTCTTATATTCTATTAGTTTTATTTTATTTTGATGCCCAATATCTTGTATGATTAGGTCTTTTATAATTATTTCTGAGTCAACAAGGCTCATGTTTAAATTTGGACTTATTATGATTCTATGATCAAAAGTTTTTATTTTATTATTATAAACTTTATTATTTAAAGTAACGGTACATTTATTAAAATTGACAATAAAATTTTTATAAAAATGGTAACTTTTTTCGTTACAATTATGTATTATTTGAGTTTCAGAATTTATAACAAGTAAAAGTCCTTTATTTATTTCTTCTACATAGTTCTTTATTTTATAAGGAATAGTTTTACATGGAGAACATTCTATTGGGTTCTTTAAGTTTTTCAAATATTTACTTACAGGATACATTTTGTTTTTATATTTTACAATTCTTTGCTCTTCTATATTTTGAATTATGGTATTGTTTTCGAAAGGTATTAATCTCAAATGGTAAGTTGGACATTCTTTATCCAAAAATATGGGAACACTTATAATGATTATAAATGTGTTTGAGTTATTTTTTCCAAAAATATTTATTTTAATTTCTTTTAATTCATTTAAGCCTATAAAATTTTCATTAATTTCATCAATATCCAAAATGGATCTTGACATGATTCCTTCTTTAGCTGCATTTACGTTATCTATTAATTTTTCTATTTCATAATCCAATTCTGAAACGTAGTTGGAAAGCTTCAATAATGAAATTTCATTTTTAATCAAGTTAATTTCATTCCTGTTATTTGCTGTGAGTTTAAATAATTGAGATTTTGTTTCTTCTATATTTATTTTAATGTTTTTAAAGTTGGTTTGAAAAATATCGTTAATTTCTATTTGCTGGTTATATGCTTCTGCAAGCTTTTTATCATTCTGGTCTATAACGTCTAATTGATTGGTAATTTCTTCTCTGTCATCATTATCCATGATTCCATAAAGTAATTTGAAAATTGATCCTATTGGATTTAGTAAACCTCTCTTTGTTCTATTATTATGTAATTTCATATTATTTTTGATAGAATGTTCGTTTGAACTTAATAGCATTTTTATATTAGTTTGAATTTTCAAAATTTTCTGTGTTAATGGTGGATTACTTTGAATAATTTTTATTATGTCTGAATTTTGGTTTTTATACGATGTTAAGTTATCAAGAATGTCTATATATTCTTGAAGGTTAATTCTATGATAAATCCTGTAATAGTCGTTTACTATTGGTATATCTTCATCTCTTATAAGTATTATTCCTTGGTCTTCAATATTTTCTATTTGTATGTCTGCGCTACAGCTTATTATAGCATTTATTATCGTTAAAACTAGCAAAATGGTTTTCATGTTGAGGTGTGTTGAAATCTGTAATGAAAGCAGTATCTCATTGATTTTATTTTTGTTTACTAACGGGACCTTTAAAATATTTTTTCTGTCTTTTAATCCGTGTAGGATGAATCTTTAGATTTCTTTTACCTCTGTTATTTGTGATTACTCCTTCATTATTTATTTTTACCTCTACTTTTCGAAATTTAGGTTTTTCTTTATGTCTAACCTGACTATAATTTTTAATATACGCTTTATCATAAGGATAAGTCGTATTTTTTTCTCTATTTTTGTTGTGATAGTTTAGCCATTGATTCTTTTTTTGTTCTAAAAGATTAAAAATTTCGATTTTATTAACATTCCCGAATTGTACATCAAATGGTTTTCTTTCTATGGTTGAATGGATTGTATTATTGTAATACATAGAAGCTTTGAGCATTTTTTCCGTTATATCTAGATTAGGTTCTGTAATATTCAAAATCCTTATATGCTCTAATAGTGATGAGTGACATCTACTCATGTCGGCATTACCTGTATGGCTGTTCGGACAATTAAAGTGAATAGATAAGTTTTCTTGTTCGATGAATTCTACAACGATAGCTGTGTTGAATTCATTATCTGATACTATTAAATTAGGTTTAGAGAAATTGAGTATATATTCTTTTATTAATTCTACTAAAGTAGTCGAGTTTTTATCTATTGTTTCCTTTATATATAGATATTTTGAAAACTTGTCGATGACGGTGAAAAAGTATCTTTTTTCTATGTGAAAAATATCCAAATGGATTATTTCATTTATGCTTTTTGGTGTAATGGTGTGTTTGAATTTGGGCTTAGGGGGTTTTCTATCGTACTTGGCTAAGTTACATACTTCACAATTATTTATATACTCTACTATTATTTCCTGAAGTTTAACGAAATAAAATTTAGATTTTAGTTCAGCATAGTTTTCATGAATACCTCGATGGTTAGTCTCTTCATGAATTTGTTTTATCTTTTCTAAGCATTGGGTTTTGTTAAGTAGATCTTCTGCTATTAAGGCACATTTTATTAACTTATAATGTGATGTTATAAAATTTGCAAAAATTTTACTTTTAAATAATTCAAATAAGTTATCTTCTAATTCTGAGTAGATCCCTAAAACTCCTTTATCAGGTAAATATTCTTTTAGTATTTTAATCATTTCACTGTTTTTTATTTCTTCATCTGTAATGAATATCCTTTTCTTGCTATGCACTTTCTTATAAGTTTGCTCTTTTTCTTTCACTAAAATTATTTGTGTTTTAAATTTATTTACTATACCTTTATTTTCTAAAATTTCACTTTCTTTGCTTTCACCATTATTAATATCGTTAAAATTTATTTCATTTTCATCAACATTGATTCTTGACAAGAAATCTGCCACTTTGTTTTCTTTACCTTTCACGTATTCTATTACATAATTATATTCGTTTAACCTTGTTTTCCATCTGATTGTTCGCGAATCAGGATCTTTAAGATTACTTAACCAAACTAATGGTCTATGATCCGTCTTTATGTTAAACTTCACTCCATAAAGATAAGGTCGGAAATACTTAGTTGCCCAAACTATTGATAACAGTTCCTTTTCAATTGTTGCATAGTTAACCTCATGTTCATTGAGGGTCCTAGATGCAAAAGAAATGGGGTGGTTATCTTGAGACAAAACAGCGCCAATGGCTTTATCCGAAGCATCAGTAGTAAGAGTAAACATTTTCTTGAAATCAGGATATCGTAATATCGGATGACTCGTGATCAATGATTTTAACTCTTGAAAGGCCTTTAAGTAATCTGGATCATTTTCATTGATCTTACTACCTTTCTTTAGACATTCCGTTAGTGGGATAGCTATCTTAGAATAATTCTCGATGAATTTTCTATAGTAGCCAGTTATTCCCAAAAAGGATTTTATCTGTTTTACTGTTCTTGGTACTGATAATTTTTCTATAGCTGTAATTTTGCTTGGATTAGGTTTTATACCTTTATCGGTCAACATATGGCCTAGGTATTCTGTATTTTTCGAGAAGAATTTACACTTATCAATTTGAATCTTAAGATTATTTTTTCTCAATTCTTTAAAAATTAATTTTATATTTACTTCCATTTCTTGCAATGAAGTAGCAAATATCAGAATATCGTCGAGATACACGACGCATATTTTGTTTATATGTTCTCTAAGGATTTCGTTCATCATCCTTTGGAAAGTAGCCGGGGCATTTTTCAGTCCGAACGGCATTCTTACAAACTCATAGTGACCTTGAGGGGTGCTAAAGGCGGTTTTATATTGGTCTTTTTGGTCTACCATAATTTGATGAAAACCTTTAGCAAGGTCTAGTGTGGTAAAGTACTGAGCTTTACCAAGCTTATCGAATATTGATTCAATGTTCGGGATAGGGAACTTGTCTTCATGAGTTTTTTCGTTTAGTTTGCGATAGTCGACTACTATTCGCCATTTATTAATTTTTGAGTTGTCTTGTTTTTTAGGAACAACCCAGATGGGTGCATTATATGGGGAGTTAGACTTCTGTATTATGCCTTGTTGAAGCATATCTTGGACTTGTCTTTCAACCTCCTCTTCATGAATTTTGGGAAAACGATACATTTTTGAGAAGATAGGTATACTATCTGTAATCGTAATACTATGTTTAGTGTTAGAAGTACAACTTAAATCAGTTCCTTCCTTGTAAAATAGGTCACTATTATATTTTAACGCTTTTCTTAGAGATTCGCTTTCTTCTTTATTTAGATTTTCGTATAGACAATCTAGATTATTTGTTTCTTTGAGTTCTTCGAAACAATTTATTTCTTGTGGACAGGCATAGTTAAAAAAAAGAGTTTCTTTAAAAATTTTGAAAGAACCTTCCCCTAAATTGAGGATGGCGTTTAAAGGATACAGAATATTCTGTCCTATTATTGCCTTGAAACTTTTACCGGAAAAGTTCAAAATTTTCCACATCATTTTGTTATTTTCTGGTGCTTTAAATTCTTTGGGAAATGAAGTTTTGATCTGTTCGGTAACTGTAGTTTTTCCTGTGAGACCATTAATTTCTTGGGGGTTTTCTAATTTATATCTTGGAAATAATTTAAGGCAATTGATATCAATACTAGTAGTAGATGCTCCAGAATCAATTAGTACTGGAATAATCTCATTTTCAATTGTTAGATTTACTATGGGAAGAGGACCTCTGAGCCCTCCTCCTGAAAATTTATATCTCGATTATCTTCCCTATTATTATTTTGATATGTAGTGGGATTTGTTGTTATTCGGTTCTGATTTCGATCAGAGTTATTAACCCTATTGTTATAATTATTATTTCCGTAATTATTGTTTCTATTATTATACCCATTATTACTATAATTATTGTTGTGATTCGGATTATTATTAATCCTATTATAATTTGCTTGATTATTATTATTGAAATTTCTATTATTAGAATTTCTAAAATTGTTATTAACATTACCACTATTATAATTACCATTATTTAAATTTCTATTATTTGAAATTGAATTATTTAATCTATTCCCGTTATTATTAAAACTTCTATTATTATTATTGAAACTTCTATTATTGAAGCTTGCAATATTATTGTTTCGATTGGAATCATTATTATTTCTATATCTAGAAGGATATCCTTCTGAAAATTGGGGATTCGAATTTCTGTAATTATTTAAAAGTTCGTATGCTTTTTGCATACAATTTATATTACGACTAAGTACAAAGCTTTCTTGATTTGTATTAAGTTGTGAGCAAAATATTCTGAAGAACATGCCTTTAACATTTTCAGGTGAAAATTCAATAGGCTTCACTAAATCAAAATTGTATTTTATATTAATTTTGTCCATTAATAGACACATCTTTATATAATAAGTTTCTAAATAATTATTTCTTAGACTCACAGCCTGTTGATAAATGGAGATATAACTTTCCTGTGGTCCGAAGTGTTTTATCAGGGTGTCTTTCATTGCTGTCCATGTCGTAAAAGGTCCCAGCATTCTAATGGTTTGTTGGGCTCTTCCTTGAATGAGTCCTCTAATTACGTTCTGTGTTGCAAATGCTTTTGTGGCTGGTGTCAAGTATTGTAGGTTTACATCCACGTCATATATGAAAGATGCGACATCTCTTTGTCCTTCTGCATTGAATGGTTTTATTCTTTGTATGATTTTTATTATTTCCATTTCCGGTAAGATGATTGTAAGTGGTTTTATATCAGGTGGTTGCTGCAATTGTTCTTGTTGTTGCTGTTGCTGTTGTTGGTCCTGTTGCTCTTGCTGTTGGTCCTGTTGTTGTAGCTGTTGGTTCTGTTGTTGCTGCTGCTGTTGGTGCTGCTGTTGCTGCTGCTGCTGTTGTTGTTGTAACAGTTGTTGTTGCCGCAGGAGTTCTCGCTGTTCAGCTGTTGCATTTAATAATAACTCCACTTGATGTTCCATATTAATTTTTTTTTGTACTTTTATTTTATTTTTGTTTAGCGAATTTTATATTTTTAATTTTTTTGTAAAGATCTGAATTTTGTATGGGTCAACCTACCAGTCTCAGTAAGGCGTTTTAAGAGTGCGTTTATAAGACTTTCCCTTTTGTTAAAAAGGTCACACAACCCCAATCAATTCAATTTAAGATCAAACAAAAAAATAAAAAATTTTTTCACTTTATATTATATCGTTATTTGTCGTTTAAGTAGCTTCTGAGTTACACGATTTTTTGCGATATACGAACGGATACTGGGTATCCTACCGACTGCGCCAGTTAAGTACTAGATCCTCTGGGATCTTAAAAAAATATATTTAATATTCTTCTCCAACACTTGGAGGAACAAAATGAATAAACGAGTTTTTAATTGTTTTTAGAGATGGATCGAGAGATCCTCTTTATTTTGAATCTGAACTAGAACTAACTTAAATTTAAGATACATTTCATCACTTAACCTATGGTGCCGAATAAAGATATATGTATGAGATGATCATACGATCATCGAATTATGCTGAATTGAATTATTGTATTGATGGTATGCATCTTGGTTGTGGCTTCCTTCTATTGTTTATATTATAGATCTTGTGGCTTCCTTCTGTTGTTTATATTATCGATAGATAGATTGTTTAGTCTGGGATTCTTTTGTTCGATTGCCCATGGCATCTTTAAAGTGCTGACTTCGGTATTTCGATGGATATAAGCTGCGAAGTATTTGGTATGGGGATGGGATGTAGTGGTACCTTTGTAACTAGGGCGATTTCAATGAAATTGACACACGTGGTAGCTGCGACAGAATTAAGAAGAAAAAAAAAATATTTTCAAAACAGGGTGATCATAAAATATGTCAGAAAATTGCAACTTCGTTGTTCCTTGCGTGATTTCAAAGAAATTGACAACGGTTGTAGCTGAGACAGAGTTATAACAGAAAAAAATACTTTCAATAGGACGTTCCAAAAAAAAATTGTCAACTTCGTTGTTCCGTAGCGATTTCAATGAAATTGACACACGTGATAGCTGAGACAGAATTAAAAAGAAAACAAATATTTTCAAAACAGAAAAAAATTGTCAACTTCGTTGTTCCTTGGGCGATTTCAATGAAATTGACACAGGTGAAAGCTGATACAGAATTAAAAAGAAAAAAAATATTTTCAAAACAGGGTGATGCAAAAACATGTCAGAAAATTGCAACTTCGTTGTTCCTTGAGTGATTTCAAAGAAATTGACAACAGTTGTAGCTGAGACAGAGTTATAACAGAAAAAAATACTTTCAGTAGGGTGTTCCAAAAAAAATTGTCAACTTCGTTGTTCCGCGGGCGATTTCAATGAAATTGACACACGTGGTAGCTGCGACAGAATTAAGAAGAAAAAAAAAATATTTTCAAAACAGGGTGGTCCAAAAATATGTCAGAAAATTGCAACTTCGTTGTTCCTTGAGTGATTTCAAGGAAATTGACAACGGTTGTAGCTGAGACAGAGTTATAACAGAAAAAAATATTTTCAGTAGGGTGTTCCTAAAAAATGTCAACTTAGTTGTTTCTTAAGCGATTGCAGTGAAATTTCGTTGAAGTGGTTCTTACTGCATTTAATCCATTGGTAAAATGAAATTGTGTTTCACATACGATAATTTGTTATTCAATGTATTGGAAATAATCATAAAACACAAATATTTTTTTAAACTTTCTAGGGATCGAACTAGAAACTCCTATGTGACAGTCCAGCACCCTACCCACTCGGCCATCTTATACATAATTTAAAAGATGCAAAAACTTAATTAGCTGTTTTATCTTTAATTACTTTAAAATATTTATAAAAACTAACCCAAGCTTCTAGAGGCGTTTGCACTTGGAAACAAGGTGGAGATTTTTTGACGATTTCTTAAATTCACTTTCTCGTGAGGGAAGAAATTACGTTAAGAAATATTTTTTTTTAATTATCTTTATGAAGTGGCTTGGTTGAATGCTCACACAAACATACCGCACACAAGCTGACAAAAGCAATTTTGTAAATTCCTTTTCCTTTCGTTTCACTTGTTGCAAAGGAGTTCAATTCGAGAATTCTATTTTAGAGAAACACTGTCTTCATTTTTTTCTGAACAAAAAGGAAAATAATCCACAAAATCAATGCCATTTTAAAGCTTTCAAATAGGAGTCAAAAATAATTAATAATAACTGCAATAAATATACTCTGATGCATTCTATCCATAGGTAACTACCACACATAAAATAAGTGGCATGGCAACTGAATTCCAACAAAAATAAGGCAGCTTCGGCTATATTTAAGTTGACAAGTTCCTCAGAGCTGTAATGACATTTTCTTTTATGGTTCATGTCTAAAATTTGACAGACCACAGGGAAGTATTCGATAAAACTTCTAAAAAATTGTAACAGAACCCTTTTGAAGACTGACTGACCAACAATCATAAAATAACTTTAAGCATCCCTTATACAGATAAAGCTTCATGTTCCCTCTTTAATTTCATTTACAGAAGTCTGTCCGAATTGTATTCTGTTTGGCATCTAAGCTCATATATTTCTTATTATTGTTGTGTCAATTTCATTGAAATCGCTCAAGGAACAACGAAGTTGAGCAAAAACAAAATACCCTTCACTGTACTTCCTTCTAGCTCCCTCTTGTAAAATATATTCAATTCAATCTACCCATAGCTGGCAGTACCACACTATTATTTTTTATCAAAAAAATCCCTTTAAAAAATTTCCCTCAGCAAAAAATCCCTACTATATTCACAAACCAATTGAAAAATTTAACGAATCGAGTGCACGAACCCTTTGGGCCAGTTTTCTGGTTTTCACTTCCGGGATCAGTTGAGGCGTGGGCTCAGTTGTGTTGGTGTCAGGTGTCTTGAGTTCTGCTGCGTTGACACCGTGTAGTTGAGAACCAAAACTCGTCATATCCAAAATATTCATTTTGTGCAAATGGAAAAAAAAAACATTTAAGGTTAAATGGTAAATGTTAGAAAAGATTTTATTTTGTATAATAAAAGATTTTTAAATCTATATGTTAATTTGGATATGAAGACTTTCGTTGCAAATGATTGGATATGGCCAGTATCGCCACCATTCCCCCCTCTCACAATTGCACCCTCTAATATAAAAGCACTCCAATACTTTCCAATCTTTAATGATCCATTTGACCTTGATTTTGGTGTTTAACTTAAATGCAATGGCAATGACATTGACTTTTGAAAGGTAGGTGGTTGGTGTATCGTTGCGTATATAATTTATACACGACACCTCCCCCTTCCAAAAAAATACAATACAATTTCTACTTATCTTATTTTAAATAGACAACAATAAATATTTTAAAGGAAATTAAGGTAATGTTTTTGAAAAAGGTTGCAACTAGATAATGATAATGTAAATTACAATTGAACAATAATAAAAACAATTATTAATTTAAATAAAATCTTTTACACCTTAATGTTTTCACACTTTTTGTTTTATTGTTTTTAACGCAACGACATTTAAATAATCCGCGATTGACACGAAAACATTAAAAACGAGACGAAAAACAATTAAAACACGCACCTGTATGCATTTCGGTCTGCTTGCAGTCCATCCTCAGCATCAGGACTGGTCCAGATAGTACATTTCTTTGTGGAATTTAGTTAGACGAGAGAAAAGAGAATTGATGATATGTTGCCGTTATCAGCATTGATTGCATTTCTGTCTTTTTGTATGAAAAAGCTCTCATATGCATCTAATTTTCTCTCGTCAGTTACTTGTTTTTTTACGCTCACATTGTTTATGTTTACATTAAAGTGGTTGAGGTTGAGAACATGTTCTGCGATCGCTGAGCACTGCGGTTTGTTTTGTTTTATATATGAACTATGTTCCTTGAATCTTTTTTCTATTGTGCGCTTAGTTTGGCCGTAATATACTCCGTCACAATCACCACATTTGATCGCATAAATACCCGATTTTTTCAAATTATCAACTTTGTCTTTTGATGAACCCAACAGATTTTTTTATTTATTTTTACTTGAGAAAACAAGTTCAACATTATGGTCTCTAAAGTTTTTGGAAATTTTATTTGTAATTTCTGGCACATAACACATAGTAGCGCGTTTCACTTCTCTTTTTTCCGAGTTTTGGGAAAATAATGTTGATAAATTTTGTTTTTTGATTTTGTTGGAGTGTTTTAAAATAATTTTGTCAACCAATTTGTCACTGTAGCCATTCATATGTGCTACTTTTTTAATGTAATCATACTCACATTTGTAACTTGCAGCTGAAAGAGGCAGTTTGCACAATCTGTATGCAAGCGAATGAAAAACAGCGTGTTTATGTTGTACCGGACAGTGCGAATCACTTGTTATAACGCGGAGAGTACTTGTTCGTTTGTGAAAAACAGATACTTCTATTTTGTTTTGAGTATTCCGCTTTAACTCAAGATCTAGAAAACATAGTTTTCTGTCTGTTTTAGTTTCAAATGTGAATTTTATAGAACTGTATTGACTATTTAACACTTCTAATGTACTGTCGACTTTATCTTTTTTCACGATGGAGAAAACATCATCTACATATCGACACCAAAATCGCGGTAACAATTGTTGATTTTTTAGATTTATTTCAAAAGCAGACATGAAAAGTTCCGACACTAATGGGCTGAGAGGATTTCCCATATTCGTTCCTTTTTCCACTTTGAAAAACTTTTTCCTGAATTGGAAAAAGTTTTGTTCCATACACACTTTTGCAACACTTAAAAAACACGCTTTTTTCTCATTGGGTATATATACTCAAAACAAAATAGAAGTATCTGTTTTTCACAAACCAACAAGTACTCTCCGCGTTATAACAAGTGATTCGCACTGTCCGGTACAACATAAACACGCTGTTTTTTCATTCGCTTGCATACAGATTGTGCAAACTGCCTCTTTCAGCTGCAAGTTACAAATGTGAGTATGATTACATTAAAAAAGTAGCACATATGAATGGCTACAGTGACAAATTGGTTGACAAAATTATTTTAAAACACTCCAACAAAATCAAAAAACAAAATTTATCAACATTATTTTCCCAAAACTCGGAAAAAAGAGAAGTGAAACGCGCTTCTATGTGTTATGTGCCAGAAATTACAAATAAAATTTCCAAAAACTTTAGAGACCATAATGTTGAACTTGTTTTCTCAAGTAAAAATAAATAAAAAATCTGTTGGGTTCATCAAAAGATAAAGTTGATAATTTGAAAAAATCGGGTATTTATGCGATCAAATGTGGTGATTGTGACGGAGTATATTACGGCCAAACTAAGCGCACAATAGAAAAAAGATTCAAGGAACATAGTTCATATATAAAACAAAACAAACCGCAGTGCTCAGCGATCGCAGAACATGTTCTCAACCTCAACCACTTTAATGTAAACATAAACAATGTGAGCGTAAAAAAACAAGTAACTGACGAGAGAAAATTAGATGCATATGAGAGCTTTTTCATACAAAAAGACAGAAATGCAATCAATGCTGATAACGGCAACATATCATCAATTCTCTTTTCTCTCGTCTAACTAAATTCCACAAAGAAATGTACTATCTGGACCAGTCCTGATGCTGAGGATGGACTGCAAGCAGTCCGAAATGCATACAGGTGCGTGTTTTAATTGTTTTTCGTCTCGTTTTTAATGTTTTCGTGTCAATCGCGGATTATTTAAATGTCGTTGCGTTAAAAACAATAAAACAAACAGTGTGAAAACATTAAGGTGTAAAAGATTTTATTTAAATTAGCTTTCGGTTTTCACGTGTTCAATTTTAACTAATTAATTACAATTATTAATGATTACTACAGCTGAGGTGATGAGAACCAAAATTCGCCATATCCATTTCAGAAATTCTCTCCATAACAAAATTTAATTCTTTAATAACTTTTAAATGAGAGTTGTTAGAAAAACATTTTGTATATCCAATCATAGATTTTGAAATCTATTTATTATGGTTTAAAGGAAAATTATATTAAGAGTTTCAAAGATTTATTATTTAATTTTAAGATTTAAGAATTACCATTGGCAGTGACAAGTTTTTCTGGCATGGATACGGCGAGTTTTGGTTTTCATCGCCTCAGCTATATAAAACTAAGATAAAAGCTAACAAAATACATTTTCAGTACCAATGGTTTCGATTTATTCTTCACAGATTTAAGTTTCCAGTAAATTTATTTTCTTAAATGAAGTAAGCATCACAATTTGATCTTGTTATTTAATTTTCACATCGTATATTTATCTTATTATGTACAGTGGTGGCCAAAATAATAAGAGTGGATAGGTTCATTTGTTTTCTTATCATAATAGAGTCTATGCCTTAAACATTTTTAATTGGAACAAATTATGCATACGAATTTTCTTTGACTTGACTGTAAAACATTTCCAGTGCTTCCAATCAATAATGATGATCACTTCCAATTTACCGTTAGTTTTACTTACAAATGTCAGATTTGCAATGGTCAAAAAAATAAGAGTGCTGTGTATATTTGTATTATTTCGGGTCTTTTTCGCTTCTTATCGCAATTTTTTTATTAAATTAACCGTAAGACTTGTACTTAAATGTTTAAAGTGTATTAATTTTTTTAAATATGGGACGTGGAAAGCATTGCTCTGATGAAGAACGGCGTTTGATCCTACAACTAAGAGATAAAGGCAAAACATACAGTTTTATTGCAGATGCTCTTCACCGATCTCCATGTGTTGTTTCTAGGGTGCTTAAGCAGCGAAATCTATCAAAGAAACTGACTGAAAAAGAGGACGCCCAAAAAAAAGCAACAACTTTGCTGGACAAAAGAATAGTCAGAGAGGTGCTTAAAAATCCGTTTACAACATCATTTGGCGATTGGGTTAATTCTATTTGCGTTGGGGTTAAATCTATTTGCGCTTGGGTGAAACTTATTTGCGTTTAGGTTAAACCTATTTGCGATTTGGTTAATTTAATGTGCGAATGCTATATTTTAAACTTAATTACTTTCAAAATTATTGAATTTCAATTTTTAATTTTAATTATCTTAATTAATTTCTCATTTTTGGGGCTCACTATCTCCCTCTTTTTGATGAATGAGGATAGATGAACTTGGGGCTCTATCTCCCTCTTTATTATTTTTATCTACAGCTTAAACCAATGATGCGATCTTCTTCAAATTTTTGAACTTAAAGCTTTTTGATGATTACCTAGAGTTGGAAATTGAAATTTTTGTTTTAGCTCTAAAAATATCGGTATTTGCCATACAACCGTAAATGAAAAGCTTATTTAATTTCAAAAACGGCTCCTACGATTTTGATAAAAAATCAGTGTTTTATCGTAGGTATGGTGTACATTTTGGTAAAAAAATACCAACAACTGTTACTAACTGCGATTTAATGTTTTTTTTCGATTTGCTCATTAACGGCTAAATGGATTTCAAAGAAAATTTTTAAGAGAAAGCTTCTTTGAAGTGTCAATAATATTTCATATCAAAATTATATTAAAATTTAAATTAAAAATAATAAATTTTAAATTTAGAAAAAAATATTTATTTTTATTTTTGAAAATTCAATACATACAAATGTATTTCAAAAACGGGAAGATAATTTTTTTTTTGAAACTAGGTTTATAAATTTATATTAATAAATACTCAAAATTGGCAAATCAAACATTTTTTTTAAATGTTACCAGATTTGTGTATACAAAAAATTAGTTTTTGAGAAAGCTGCTTCAATTTTCTTTTGCATATATCGATACCTTCCCGTTAGAATGTATTGAGCGACATTTTCAAAATCTTAAACTAAAATTTTAAAAAACCTCTTGCTTAGTTATTTTATTTGTGTATTTTGTTGTAATAAACAGATTTTTTAGGGGATTTTGAGTTGAAAATCCTGTGCCAAATCTTTTTATTGCATCAAATACACAAATAAATAACTGAACAAGAGGTTTTTTTTCGATTGGCGATAGAACATCCCCCTGTCTCACACACTGCCGCACTTCGAAAGAGTCGGATAGCTGTCCATTGTGTAAAACAAAATATCTTGCGTTGTTATAGGACTCTCTAATAATGGCAACAATTTTTGAGGGAACTCCCCTACCAAGAACTGATCTCCATATACATTCTCGGTTGACTCGGTCAAAGGCCTTCTCAAAATCCACGAACATGTGGTAAAGCGGTAATTGAAACTCCGCAGACTGCTCAAGAACGATACGCAGAATGTTGATGTGGTCGACACACGACCGCTCACTGTGGAAACCAGCTCGATGCCTCTTGAGTGTAGACTCGATTCCAAACTTTATCCGCTCCAGAATGATGGTTGGCATTAGTTTTAGAAAAATGGACAAAACTGTAATACATCGCCAATTGTTGCAGTTCCTAAGGTCACCTTTCTTTTGCAACTTAACGCTCACACCATTCTTCCGGTCGCTGGGATAGATTTCGTTTTCCCACAGCTTGTATCAACGGGTGTAGAATACTAGCCGTTTTGACGGGGTCAGCTTTCAGGAATTCGGCTGGTATTCCGTCAAGTCCAGCTGCTTTGTCGTTTTTGAGAAAAGTTATCGAAGATTAGATTTCCAGTACTATAAGGGGTCCGATGTCAATACCCCTATAACATCTACGCATCTCGTTAAGATGGGGCACTTCAGCACTCTGCTCAACGGAATCCTCATTAAGCAAGGCACAAAAGTGGTCCTTCCACCTGCGTAGCTGATCCTTGATTCATACCAAAAGTCTACTTGGGTACAGTTTCGGATCCAGCGTCCATAAAAACACTTTTTATATCACCCCACATCTCATCAATTGTTGAATGTTGAATTCCATTTAATGACGAAGCTCTTTCGTAAAGGTTGGTGACATAGTTACGACATATGTTGGGATCACTTAAGGCATTTGTATTGAACTTTGAACTCCTTGCTGCACCTTGTGATTGTCCTTGTTCAGCTGCAGTTCGTAGCTTGAGACTCATGAGAACAAAATTATGGTTGCTTTCCATATCGGCATTTCTAATGCTTCAAACATAACACAATTTGGTTTTAAGTTTGACCATCCGGATGTACCCAGATGATTTTATTTTATTAAGTCTTATGTTTAAACACAGTCCCACCCAGTAGAAGACGATTAGCGTTACAAAAATCGACCAGCAAATCGTCATTTTCATTCCGTGACTCAAGCAATTTTTCCCTATCACGCGTATGGAAATGAAAAGGGCACCCAGGATATAAGACTATGCCTTGCTTCTTTGTTCAACATAATTCCGACACCATGCAGCCTTTGGCCACCCTCTATCATCCTCCGCGGAATACAGCATTCTCGTTTGTCCAGAGTCAGATCTGTATTCGGCTCTTCCTCTCCACCTAGTTTCGCTGATCCCCAGGATAGTGATCTTAAGGTGAAGCATTTCACGCTCAACCTGCTCGTATCTACCTTCGCCGTACAAGGATCGAACGTTGAATGCTCCGATTTTCGTACGTATGCGGTGGCCAAAAGTATCATTTGCTCTTATTGAAAGACTTCTTCTATTTGTTAACGATTCATTTATTTTTATGGCGTCTTGATTGACGCTGGTACACGAAAGATGCCGCACCCCCAAATCCGATGTGCGGCTTACAGCAGCCGAAGCTGCAGAAGGATTCTCCATAAAATGATTGCCTTTTGGGGACTCATTTCCCGTTGTTGTCATATTTCATGTATGAGCTGAGCATATATCCTTCCACCATGGTGTTTTCCGAGATACGATAAATAACATACATAAGCATAGATTTGACAGGCAAACCCGCCTTTTGTATGGTAAAATACATAACTGCTCGAGGCCGTCCACTATAGGAAAACAGACGTCTTTTGTAGCCGCCCAATATGGGTCACAGACGCTGCTTGCTGCTGCAGTTGGTCTTTAAAAAAAAATGCTCCTCCGCCACCAGACTATCATGCTGTTGACCGCCACCTGCAGTTCATCCCTTTAAGGGGCTTATAACCATCGCGAGGACAAGTTTGTGCCCTGGCCAGAATTGCTGGGTTGTCTGCTTATCCCTGCATCCATTCGGTTCCCCTGCACTTTAGCGTTACACATAATTACTTGCATATTTTTTAGTTCTTGTGTTCCAAGCAACTTGACCATATGAGCAAGTACGTGTGATCCAGTCGTGAATTTTATTTAATTATAATAATAGAATATTATTATTATTATTATTATTATTATTATTATAAGCTTTATTCATCCATTCATTTTACACATAAAGTATCTTAATTTTTACTAATTACATTCAAATATAAAATTACTATAATAGTTAACTATTTCAATGTTTAATTTCAGTATTTTAAAGTTTTTATTAAATATTTAATTAAGTGTGGATATAAGCCTCCCCCAAGTTGTTCCAAGCTATCTTGTCTTTGGCAATTCTTTCCCATCTACTATTTTTTTCGGGCAATGTCATCTCTCCAACGTTTTATTTGCCTTCCTTTTCTGCGTAAGCCTTCTCTAGGTATCCAACGTGTACTTCTGAATGTCCAGCGGTTGTCATTCATTCTAGCTACATGTCCTGCCCAGTTCAATTTTTGCAGTTTCGCCCTGTCGATCACATCTCCAAATTGTGTCATGCCCCGTATTAATTCATTTCTGATTCGTTGTCTTTTGGAGATATTGAGAAGTGACCTTTCCATTGCCCTTTGTGTAGTCAGAAGTTTTTGTACTGATTTGGCCGATAAGCTCCATGTTTGGGATCCATATGTCATTACTGGCAGGATAGCTCCATCAAAAAGATACTTTCTGGATCTTTGGCTTAAGCTTGAATCGAAGATTTGTTTATGTTTCCAGAATTGTTTCCAGCTATTGGTTATTCTTCGATCTATCTCTTTATCTTCTCTATTTTCGAAGGAGACCGTCTGCCCCAGGTAAATATAATTGTCGACATATTCTATTGCTTTTCCGTCTACAGAAATGTCCCTTTTTTCACCTTTGCACATCAGCTTTGTTTTTTCAGCATTCATTTCGAGCCCTGCTATTTTGCAATGACTTTGCAGCTCTAATATCATGTTTTTGAGTTCTTGATATGATATTGATAATAAGACGATATCGTCCGCAAATCTTAAATTATTGAGAAACTCTCCATCTATTTTCAGTCCAAAAGAATCCCAGTTCATTTCTCGAAATATTTCCTCCAAAACAGCATAGAAAAATGCTGGTGATAATGGGTCTCCTTGCCTCACTCCTCTACTAAGCTGGAACTGTCGGCCTTTATTTTCAAGAGAATTTTTCGACATTGCGTTCGTGTATATGTTTTTTATTATTCTCAAACATTTTCCATGTACTCCCTGGTTTTTAAGTGACTTCCAAATTGTTGCATGTTCGACCGTATCAAATGCTTTAGTAAAATCGATAAATGCTAGTTTTAGGTCCAGTCGGTATTCATTACACTTTTCAATGACTTGATTCACCGTTTGCAGATGATCTGTTGTGCTAAAGCCTTGCCGAAAACCAGCTTGTTCCCTTGGTTGCTGTTCATCAAGGGTATTGCGAATCCTTCTGTATAGACACTTTGCAAACACTTTGTACACCACTGATATAAGACTAATTGGCCTATAGTTATTTAAATTTGTCGTATCTCCTTTTTTGTGCAGTAGAATGATTGTTGATTCTTTCCATTGCTGTTGACCGCCACCTGCAGTTCATCCCTTTAAGGGGCTTATAACCATCGCGAGGACAAGTTTGTGCCCTGGCCAGAATTGCTGGGTTGTCTGCTTATCCCTGCATCCATTCGGTTCCCCTGCACTTTAGCGTTACACATAATTACTTGCATATTTTATAGTTCTTGTGTTCCAAGCAACTTGACCATATGAGCAAGTACGTGTGATCCAGTCGTGAATTTTATTTAATTATAATAATAGAATATTATTATTATTATTATTATAAGCTTTATTCATCCATTCATTTTATTTAAAAATATCGGTATTTGCCATACAACCGTAAATGAAAAGCTTATTTAATTTCAAAAACGGCTCCTACGATTTTGATAAAAAATCAGTGTTTTATCGTAGGTATGGTGTACATTTTGGTAAAAAAATACCAACAACTGTTACTAACTGCGATTTAATGTTTTTTTTCGATTTGCTCATTAACGGCTAAATGGATTTCAAAGAAAATTTTTAAGAGAAAGCTTCTTTGAAGTGTCAATAATATTTCATATCAAAATTATATTAAAATTTAAATTAAAAATAATAAATTTTAAATTTAGAAAAAAATATTTATTTTTATTTTTGAAAATTCAATACATACAAATGTATTTCAAAAACGGGAAGATAATTTTTTTTTTGAAACTAGGTTTATAAATTTATATTAATAAATACTCAAAATTGGCAAATCAAACATTTTTTTTAAATGTTACCAGATTTGTGTATACAAAAAATTAGTTTTTGAGAAAGCTGCTTCAATTTTCTTTTGCATATATCGATACCTTCCCGTTAGAATGTATTGAGCGACATTTTCAAAATCTTAAACTAAAATTTTAAAAAACCTCTTGCTTAGTTATTTTATTTGTGTATTTTGTTGTAATAAACAGATTTTTTAGGGGATTTTGAGTTGAAAATCCTGTGCCAAATCTTTTTATTGCATCAAATACACAAATAAATAACTGAACAAGAGGTTTTTTTTCGATTGGCGATAGAACATCCCCCTGTCTCACACACTGCCGCACTTCGAAAGAGTCGGATAGCTGTCCATTGTGTAAAACAAAATATCTTGCGTTGTTATAGGACTCTCTAATAATGGCAACAATTTTTGAGGGAACTCCCCTACCAAGAACTGATCTCCATATACATTCTCGGTTGACTCGGTCAAAGGCCTTCTCAAAATCCACGAACATGTGGTAAAGCGGTAATTGAAACTCCGCAGACTGCTCAAGAACGATACGCAGAATGTTGATGTGGTCGACACACGACCGCTCACTGTGGAAACCAGCTCGATGCCTCTTGAGTGTAGACTCGATTCCAAACTTTATCCGCTCCAGAATGATGGTTGGCATTAGTTTTAGAAAAATGGACAAAACTGTAATACATCGCCAATTGTTGCAGTTCCTAAGGTCACCTTTCTTTTGCAACTTAACGCTCACACCATTCTTCCGGTCGCTGGGATAGATTTCGTTTTCCCACAGCTTGTATCAACGGGTGTAGAATACTAGCCGTTTTGACGGGGTCAGCTTTCAGGAATTCGGCTGGTATTCCGTCAAGTCCAGCTGCTTTGTCGTTTTTGAGAAAAGTTATCGAAGATTAGATTTCCAGTACTATAAGGGGTCCGATGTCAATACCCCTATAACATCTACGCATCTCGTTAAGATGGGGCACTTCAGCACTCTGCTCAACGGAATCCTCATTAAGCAAGGCACAAAAGTGGTCCTTCCACCTGCGTAGCTGATCCTTGATTCATACCAAAAGTCTACTTGGGTACAGTTTCGGATCCAGCGTCCATAAAAACACTTTTTATATCACCCCACATCTCATCAATTGTTGAATGTTGAATTCCATTTAATGACGAAGCTCTTTCGTAAAGGTTGGTGACATAGTTACGACATATGTTGGGATCACTTAAGGCATTTGTATTGAACTTTGAACTCCTTGCTGCACCTTGTGATTGTCCTTGTTCAGCTGCAGTTCGTAGCTTGAGACTCATGAGAACAAAATTATGGTTGCTTTCCATATCGGCATTTCTAATGCTTCAAACATAACACAATTTGGTTTTAAGTTTGACCATCCGGATGTACCCAGATGATTTTATTTTATTAAGTCTTATGTTTAAACACAGTCCCACCCAGTAGAAGACGATTAGCGTTACAAAAATCGACCAGCAAATCGTCATTTTCATTCCGTGACTCAAGCAATTTTTCCCTATCACGCGTATGGAAATGAAAAGGGCACCCAGGATATAAGACTATGCCTTGCTTCTTTGTTCAACATAATTCCGACACCATGCAGCCTTTGGCCACCCTCTATCATCCTCCGCGGAATACAGCATTCTCGTTTGTCCAGAGTCAGATCTGTATTCGGCTCTTCCTCTCCACCTAGTTTCGCTGATCCCCAGGATAGTGATCTTAAGGTGAAGCATTTCACGCTCAACCTGCTCGTATCTACCTTCGCCGTACAAGGATCGAACGTTGAATGCTCCGATTTTCGTACGTATGCGGTGGCCAAAAGTATCATTTGCTCTTATTGAAAGACTTCTTCTATTTGTTAACGATTCATTTATTTTTATGGCGTCTTGATTGACGCTGGTACACGAAAGATGCCGCACCCCCAAATCCGATGTGCGGCTTACAGCAGCCGAAGCTGCAGAAGGATTCTCCATAAAATGATTGCCTTTTGGGGACTCATTTCCCGTTGTTGTCATATTTCATGTATGAGCTGAGCATATATCCTTCCACCATGGTGTTTTCCGAGATACGATAAATAACATACATAAGCATAGATTTGACAGGCAAACCCGCCTTTTGTATGGTAAAATACATAGCTGCTCGAGGCCGTCCACTATAGGAAAACAGACGTCTTTTGTAGCCGCCCAATATGGGTCACAGACGCTGCTTGCTGCTGCAGTTGGTCTTTAAAAAAAAATGCTCCTCCGCCACCAGACTATCATGCTGTTGACCGCCACCTGCAGTTCATCCCTTTAAGGGGCTTATAACCATCGCGAGGACAAGTTTGTGCCCTGGCCAGAATTGCTGGGTTGTCTGCTTATCCCTGCATCCATTCGGTTCCCCTGCACTTTAGCGTTACACATAATTACTTGCATATTTTATAGTTCTTGTGTTCCAAGCAACTTGACCATATGAGCAAGTACGTGTGATCCAGTCGTGAATTTTATTTAATTATAATAATAGAATATTATTATTATTATTATTATAAGCTTTATTCATCCATTCATTTTACACATAAAGTATCTTAATTTTTACTAATTACATTCAAATATAAAATTACTATAATAGTTAACTATTTCAATGTTTAATTTCAGTATTTTAAAGTTTTTATTAAATATTTAATTAAGTGTGGATATAAGCCTCCCCCAAGTTGTTCCAAGCTATCTTGTCTTTGGCAATTCTTTCCCATCTACTATTTTTTTCGGGCAATGTCATCTCTCCAACGTTTTATTTGCCTTCCTTTTCTGCGTAAGCCTTCTCTAGGTATCCAACGTGTACTTCTGAATGTCCAGCGGTTGTCATTCATTCTAGCTACATGTCCTGCCCAGTTCAATTTTTGCAGTTTCGCCCTGTCGATCACATCTCCAAATTGTGTCATGCCCCGTATTAATTCATTTCTGATTCGTTGTCTTTTGGAGATATTGAGAAGTGACCTTTCCATTGCCCTTTGTGTGGTCAGAAGTTTTTGTACTGATTTGGCCGATAAGCTCCATGTTTGGGATCCATATGTCATTACTGGCAGGATAGCTCCATCAAAAAGATACTTTCTGGATCTTTGGCTTAAGCTTGAATCGAAGATTTGTTTATGTTTCCAGAATTGTTTCCAGCTATTGGTTATTCTTCGATCTATCTCTTTATCTTCTCTATTTTCGAAGGAGACCGTCTGCCCCAGGTAAATATAATTGTCGACATATTCTATTGCTTTTCCGTCTACAGAAATGTCCCTTTTTTCACCTTTGCACATCAGCTTTGTTTTTTCAGCATTCATTTCGAGCCCTGCTATTTTGCAATGACTTTGCAGCTCTAATATCATGTTTTTGAGTTCTTGATATGATATTGATAATAAGACGATATCGTCCGCAAATCTTAAATTATTGAGAAACTCTCCATCTATTTTCAGTCCAAAAGAATCCCAGTTCATTTCTCGAAATATTTCCTCCAAAACAGCATAGAAAAATGCTGGTGATAATGGGTCTCCTTGCCTCACTCCTCTACTAAGCTGGAACTGTCGGCCTTTATTTTCAAGAGAAATTTTCGACATTGCGTACGTGTATATGTTTTTTATTATTGTCAAACATTTTCCATGTACTCCCTGGTTTTTAAGTGACTTCCAAATTGTTGCATGTTCGACCGTATCAAATGCTTTAGTAAAATCGATAAATGCTAGTTTTAGGTCCAGTCGGTATTCATTACACTTTTCAATGACTTGATTCACCGTTTGCAGATGATCTGTTGTGCTAAAGCCTTGCCGAAAACCAGCTTGTTCCCTTGGTTGCTGTTCATCAAGGGTATTGCGAATCCTTCTGTATAGACACTTTGCAAACACTTTGTACACCACTGATATAAGACTAATTGGCCTATAGTTATTTAAATTTGTCGTATCTCCTTTTTTGTGCAGTAGAATGATTGTTGATTCTTTCCATTGCTTTGGAATCTCTTCAGAATCTAGAATCCAATTAAACATGTTTGTAAGACTGCGAATGAGTTTATTCTTGCCTATTTGGAGCATTTCGCCTTTGATTCCATCTTGTCCACATGCTTTGCCTTTAGGTAGTTCTTTTATGGATAGTTCAATTTCAGAGGGTAGGAACGGAAGTATATTATCTTCCTCTTCTTCAATATTAACTGATTCATTTTGTAACTCCTCATATGGGAGCTTAGATTTGCACAGATTTTCATAAAACTCTGTTGCCGTATTGTTAATATCTGTCCGGTTTTTAATACTCTTTCTCTTTTCTGTTAGTTTAACTATCCACTCCTTTCCTACGGATAATTCTTTTTGTGTTTTTTTCATAGATTTTGTATCTTCTATAATTTGCTTTATAACCCAGTTATTGTAATCAAGTAAATCTTTTTTTATTGCTTTTTTGCATAGCTTTTAAAGGTTTTTCAACTCGTTTTTTTGCAAATCTGTAAGGTGTGCTTTTTGTAGCAGTTTTTCTCTTTCTGTAATAAGATTTTTCGTTTCCATTGTGAGTTTATCATTTTTTTGTTTTGAACTTTTGAGAATACTATTCTCTGCAGCTTTCAAAATTCCATTTTCTAATTGGTCGTATGCATCTTGTAGACAGGCCTTATTTATAATATCCCAACTGCATCTTCTATCTAATTTTTCGAAGTATTTTTGCTTACTGTCTTCATCTAATGCTTGTGGAATTTCCCTTTTCGAATATTTTTTATAATAGTTTTTAGTTTTGTGGTTTATTTGAATCGTCCCTCTTACTAGCCTGTGATCACTATTGAAATCGAAATTATTAAGAACCGAAACATCTTTTAAGATTGATTTTTTGTTGACTATAATAAAGTCTATCTCATTTTTAATCAGCCCGCTTGGTGACTTCCAGGTCCACTTTCTGTTTTTAGTTTTTGGAAAAAGGCTATTTCCGATGCACAGGCCATGTTACAAGTCTTTCTCCTCTTTCATTTCGGTTTCCATATCCATAGTTTCCCATGATCAAATCTTCGTTATCCTCTTTAAAGCCCACCTTGGCATTAAAATCTCCCATTACACACATAAATTCTGCTTTGAAATCTTGATATACCTGGTCTACATCTTTATAGAATCTTTCGATTGTTTCAACTGATGACAATGTTGTCGGCGCGTAGATTTGAATAATGGATAGTTTAGTGTTTGAAACTTTAATTTGAAGTGCTGCTATCCTTTCATTATAAAAACTTATTTGTTCAATATAGTTTCTCCATTTTTCTTTTATAAAAAATCCAACTCCATAGAGCCCCTTTGTTTCTCCTTTAAATCCAAATAAATTACCGTTTTCTTTTTCAATTAGTTTTTCGCCAAATATCTTGGTTTCACAGAGAGCGACAACGTCCCATTTGATTTTACTCAATGCGTTCTCTAGTTCAATATGCCTCTCTTCGTCTTTTAAAGTACGTACATTAAAAGTACACACGTGTAAATCATTTCCTTCAATCTCAGTTTTGTTTTCAGTTTTTATAAGTTGGGTTTGGTTTTGATTTTTGTTTGGGGGGTTTTGATCTTCTCTCCCCACGGTGATCAGCCGGGTTGGGGAGGATTGGTGTTTTATGGTGGTTGTATGTGTTCTATTGGTTTTAAATTTTGTGAGTGTAGGTTGTTTTGAGATTTGGTTTGTTTTGTTGTATCGAAATTGGGTTTGCTATTGCAAGTTATTTGATTTACTATAACCCGGTTTGCCATCATCAGTGTTTGGCGAGATACGATTTTTACCTATGAAGCCGTTAGTATTTTGCTGTGTTAAAAACTTTTTTATTGGATTTGAAGATTGTTTTCGTGGATTGATGTTGGTTGACCCAATAATAGTAGTTTTTGTTTTGTTTTTGGTGCTATCCTTAGCTTTTGGTTGTTGCAATAGCAAGTCTTCCGTAGAGCGAATTCTTTTTCTTGGATTTTCTGGTTCAGTATCTGTTTCTTCTTTCCAAACTTGTCCTTCAACTATTAGTTCATCTAGTTTAAAATAGGCTTTTTTTCCTTGTTTTTTTAATTCTTTTAGTTTTGGTATGAGTGGCTTTCTAGCTTCGACAATAGCTTTTGGTAGGTCCTCTGAGATGATAAAGTTATCCTGAGATTTCTTTGCAAAAAGAATGTTTTGTTTTTTCTCGAAGCTTTTAAAAGTTAACCGTATTGGTCTGATTTTGTCTTCAGACTGCTTTCCTAGGCGATAGCAACTATCAATATCGTTTGTTGTTAGTTCAATTTGTTCGCTGCTTTTATTTAAAATATTAATTATCGTCGCCATCAGTTCCTCAGAGCTACTTTAATTTTCATCCACTTTAAAAATGACAAGATTATTTCTCCTCAATCCTATTTCAAGCTGAGAAATTCGTTTTTCCTGTGCAGCACACTTAGCTTCTTGTTTTTCCATAATAGCTCCCTGAGTTTCGACTATTTTCTCAAACTGTTCAACCATCTCGGAGAGAATCCCCACTTTTTCATCGGTATTTTTAATTACTCTTTCAGAAGCTTCATTAATGTTCTTAAAAATCTCCTCTTTTTGTTCTTTAAGAAGCGACTTCAAAACATCCAGAGTAATTGCCATTTTAGTACAATCCTACTGTCTAGTACTTTTTAGCTATAGGTGACGGCACTGGTACTTCTCCTAAAATATGTGCTTGCCGATAGATGGCTTTTTGTGGATTGGTTGTCTGATTATTGACAGATGTCTTTTTGACAGTTTGTGAATATCGTGGAATCGTGGTCCTGGTCGGTTTGTTTTAAGAATTGTTTTTATTTGATTTGATTAAATATAAATCTTTTATCTCTTGAGTGGTTTAAAAACTAACGTTTTTGTTTACTGTTTTCTTTTTTCGTGAAATACAATATTTTCAATTGAAAAATTACAGGAAAATACCTTATTTTTTATCAAAGTTTCGGTTGATTTCTTCTTTCGTGTCTTATATCAACGTTATACACGGAACCTTTATTATCTTGCCAATCTCAATCTTCGTAAATCGCTTTTCAAATCTCGCACTAATAATTCTTGATGTTCACCTCTAAATCTCACTCAACTAAAAAAAAAAAAATAATAATAATAATATAATAAATAATAGAATATTATTAATTTATAAATAATTTCTTTTGAAACTAAGCTTCTTCTTGGGTTGGGAATTTAATATAAATATAACGTTTAATTTCGTCTTTGTGCTTTGTGCTCTGTTAATGGAAGCTTTTAAATGTAAAATCCAGATCATTTTGTTTCAACTACGTTAATAAATCGTGTTAAGTTTGAGAAAATTTAAGGTTTGGGCTTTCTATATAAAATCTAAAAAAGAGCTTCCTTAAAAGTTCAACTTCTTAGAGAAGGGACAACTTTTTAAATTATTTTTACTTACTCATTTCAGAATTATTGCATATTATTAGATACTGCTCTTTGCCTATTTAACTATAGGTGAATAATGAATGTAATAATAAAATTTAACAAAATTATTAGGTGGTAGCTTAATTTACAGATATAAAATAATCGATATGGTCCTGCTTTCTTATAAACTTATTATCTATATTCATTAATTACCTTTGCTTAAATAGTTTCCAGGGGTTACGAGCAATGTTGCCATTTTGACTGGTTTCCCAAAAGTTTTTATTAAAATAGTGTGTGCGCGTTAATCTGTGTGTAATAAAATAAATCAGTGTAAAGTACCTAATTATCCGTGATAAAGTTAATCCCGAAAGCAAGCAGAGGTAGAACAATGGTTGAACCCTTGACTATTGAATCCGTCTTAGCTGCAATCGAGACTTTACTGCTTCGCGTGAAAAAGAACCAGGGTTCTGAGTACTCGCGAAAAGTCGGTTAACAATTCCAAGAAGTCACCGACAAGATAATTGATGAACCAAATGCAGACAACGGCAACCTGACGATGGACGAAGACATTGTTATACTCACTGGAGATGAACTTAACGACTGAGAATGAGAGCTCAGAAGAAGGAACATCACCAAAGGCAAAACGACAGAAGAAAGTTTCAAAGAAAGCTGCCAAAAAAAAATGAAGGAAAACAGTGAAAGCTTACCTTCAACGAGCCAGCAACCAACTACACCCGCTGTAGCAACAATCACCAAACAACCGCCAATTAACAAGCAACCGCCAACAGTCACAAAAGTAACATCAACAGGATCAACAGCAAAAACCAACAAGCCCGGCATTCCACCAATCATTGTGTTCTCCGGCAACATCGCGGAAATATGCAGGTTTGCTAAGACAATGAAAATTGACATCACTTTGAAGAACTTAAACACCACATAAACGATCATCAACGATGGCAACGAAGGATGGATTCGGCACACTATGGGACTACCTCAAATCCAAAAAGATTGAGAATCAAACGTACACCATCCGTGAGGACAGGAAGATTCTTCTTCTTCTTAAAGGAATTCAAGATACCTATTCTGCTATAGAAGTCAAGGATGAACTTCAGATCGAAGGAGTACCTGCCATCAACGTCACACTCTTCAGGTCAATTAAGTCCAAGAACAAAAGTTTCAACTCTTTCGTGGTGGAAGTCAGTAAATCGTGTGATGCTGCCGATATATACACAAAACAACTGATCTTCAATCAGAAGGTCCACTGGGAACGCCTCAAAAACACGGATATTGTTCAGTGTAAGAACCGCCAAAGACTTGGTCACGTGGCAACCAACTGCGGCATGAAGTATGTCTGTGTTAAGTGCAACGAAGACCACAACCCAGGGGAGTGTAAGCGGAAGGAATAGGACCAAGGAGTATACTGCGCTAACTGCAAAGAATTTGGTCATCCGGCAAACTACCTTGGATGTAAGGTTCTGCTGGCGAAGAAGGAAGAAAAGAAAAAGGCGGAGTCCCAGAAGGGGGCTCAGCAAGAATTCAAGGAGAAATCAGTCTGCACATTGACTCGCACCTCAGTAAGCTTTGCAGCTATGGCCAGGTTGAGAAATGCAGCCAAGCCTCAACCTCAACAATACCAGAAGCCAATTCCAAAACTCCAGCAGCCAACAGCAGTCCTTCCACCATGGAAACAAAAACCAAGGACTAACGGACCAGCAACCTCTAATAAGTTTAACCTGGATGAGGAAATGAAGGAACACTTCGGAACCGATCCAAGCAGTGCCAAGTGCCAAGCAATTACGCTTCGCTGTGTAAGGAAAAGAAGTCATTGGCTTTGGCCACCTTTATCTTCGACTTATGCAGCGCATAATGCGCATAAACCGGTTAAAGATATTCGCATACAATGTTAATTCATTGTATAGCGTTTTAGAAAGGATGACATTTCACCTCTTTCTGAAGAAGCACTCACCGGACATAGCCCTTATTAGTGAAACCAACGTCACCAAGTGAAACAGCATAGATTTCAAAGGATACAACACTTTCCGAATAGACAAGGATATAGGCAAGAGAGGCACAGCGCTCTTCGTAAAGAAGAACATAAAAGCCTCTCAAGTCGTGATCCCTAGTCTTAGATCGTTTGAAGCCACGACCGTCATCATAGAAGTTGAAGTTGGAGCAACACTAATTATTTTCAGCATATACAACAAATGCAGTGCCAGACAAACTGATATTAATCACGATCCTTTTATTTTCAGCAACCTAGCCGCCCAGCACACCTATGGACTGATTGGAGGAGACTTCAATGACCGACACCCACGATGGTACGACACAACTACATCTGACGCTGGAAACTTCCTGCTGGATGAACATTTTGAGCATCATTCATTCCTGGTGGTCTTTTAACCAAAGCCAACGTTCCCAAGAACACCATCCTGGTTGGACTTCTACCTGGTTTCCTCGAACTTTATCAACATCATTCTTGAGTGCGGAATTACTCGTGCCGGACCCTTACGGGAGATGCGGACCACGAGCCAGTGGAACTTCACATCAAACTGGGCCAGCCAATTCTAACAACAGATGCCCAAAATGAGAAATACATCAACTACAACCAACTGGATATCGACCGATTCCAAAGAAAAATCGAGGAAACCATAGTGATGCCGGATTTCAACAGAAACCTTTCCAACAATGGAATCGAGGAGGCCATTGAAGCAATGGAGCTCACCATAAACAACGCTCTGGATGAGCAGAAGAGATGGAAGACCCCAAGGGACAGATACCAGCATCTTCCAGAAGGAATCCTTCAACTATTATGATCATCGACAGTGATTGCGGAAGTGCCTACAAAGGATCCAACAAAGGGATTGGAACACGGCCATCGCTAACAAATGGTGAAGAGTGAACTTCAATGTACGCAAATTATTTTGAGGAACGCTCTTCAACATTTTAAAAACAACCAGTTCCAAAATAGGCTACAATCCATCAAACCTGGACCCGATGCAGATACCAGCATCTTCGAGAAGGAATCCTTCGACTATATGATCATCGACAGCGATTGCGGAAGTGCCTACAAAGGATTCAACAAAGGGATTGGAACACGGCCAACGGAAACTAACAAATGGTGAAGAGTGAACTTCAATGTACGCAAATTATTTTGAGGAACGCTCTTCAACATTTTAACAACAACCAGTTCCAAAATAGGCTACAATCCATCAAACCTGGACCCGATGCATTCAAGGAATTAAACAACATCATCGGCAAAAGACAGCAAATACCAGAGAAAATCAGCACCAGGCAAGCGGAAGTCACGATGACTCAGGATAAAGCGGAAGCATTTGCCGAATATTTTGAATGAAATTTCGTGCCAAATCCATCCAGCGATCCTTCGCTCTTAGAGGAAGTTGAGTAAACAATTGAGCAGCTGCAGCAGACAGACGCTGAAATTATCTTTTTTAACAATGAAAATCCTGCTAGTGATCCCGAGCTGACCTTCACCAACCCTGAAGAAGTAGCTGAGCTAATCAAAAGTGGATCACCTAAGAAATCATCCGGACCAGATATGATTTCCAGCTACATCATAAAGAAGTTTCCCCAAGTTATGGTGCTGTTTCTCACAATCCTATTCAACAACTGCGTCAGCAATTGCTACTTTCCGAAGCGATGGAAGACAGCTAAAATAGTACCGATACCGAAGAAAGCCGACAAAGGAACCGTTTCTGGATATCGTCCCATATCTCTTCTTAACAACACAAGCAAAATCCTTGAAGGACTTATTCTTCGGAGATTGAAGGCGTTCTGCACCGCGAACAGCGTCGTTCCGGACATGCAGTTTGGATTTCGGGAGAGGTACTCTACCTTACATCCGCTCTTGCGATTTCATAACGACGTTGTTAGCACCCTCAATAACTGTCAGGTTGTTGTTGGATGCTTCTTGGATATAGAGAAAGCATTTGACAGCATCTGGATACAGGGGCTAATTCATAAGCTAACCACTTTTAATTTTCCAGGTACATTAATAAAAATAATTTTCAGTTTTCTCAATTCCAGATCGTTTTTCGTCCAGATTGAAAACAGCCAGTCAACAACCAAAAACATCAGAGCAGGAGTTGCTCAAGGATCAAAGCTGGGACTGTACCTCTACAACATCTTCACCTCGGACCAACCTCAACCCAACAATGCTATGAATTTGCTCTATGCAGACGATTCACTAACATACGCCAAATCTTTTTCACCAATCATTGCAGCCCAAAGAGTAGAAGAGCAAGTGAGAAGGCTGTGGGAGCTCTACACGACATGGGGCATCAAAGTCAATTCAGTCAAATCTGAGTTGGCTTGTTTCAGAAGACCAGCAGGACAGCGAAATACACCGTCAGCCAAAAGCTGCCGCAGAATCATCATCAATCTGCCTGACGGATCGCAACTGACAACCAAACCATCGGTGAAATATCTGGGTGTAAACTTTGAGGAGAGTTTACGCTTCAATCCACATGTAACAGCTGTTCTGAAGAAAGCAAACTACGCTTTCCACCGCATCCATCCCCTATTGCGGAAAAGGAATGGACTCAGCCAAAGGACGAAGTTGCTTGTCTATAAGCAACTTCTCAGGCCGATCATCACATACCGCTTTCCTGTCTGGTTTACTATTTCCAAAACCGGCATGAAGAAACTGGGAGTGTTCGAGAGGAAGATCTTGCGGATCTGCTAACAACCCTTGACAAATACATGATCTGTGCTGCCAAAAAACTGACGAACAACCTAAGCAATCATCCAAACCCTCTGGTGAGAACCATCCCAAGTGAAGAGAGACACCCCGAGCCACGATACCTTGATGTGACAGCACTACTGGACGACGGAATTATTCCTATCAACGACAACGAGGCAATTCAATTTTACGAAGATACATCGTCAAACTTTCACCATGGCTAGAAGCCACCGAAACCCCACATCCTTCCAAAAAGACAACCGGATTTGAAAAACCCGAGATGAATCATCTTCATAGTATTAAATTAAAATTTTTGTAAAAATAAAACAATTTATAAAATTAGGCCCCTTATGTGCCAAAACAAATTAAAATGTCATTGCGATTAGGTTAATTCTATTTGCGTTTGGGTTAAATCTATTTGCGCTTGGGTGAAATTTATTCGCGTTTAGGTTAAACCTATTTGCGATTTGGTTATTTAATTTGCGAATGCTATATATGTAATTAGAAAAATAAAATTTAACGTATTTATTTAAATAGCTCGTGCTTTGAATTATAGCTGAACTGTTTATTTTTGGTGATCCCTAATTTACTAGTGAAATACATTGTTTCCGATATAAAAATTCGTTATTTTCATATTTGACAGTTTTTTTTGACTTGAAAAAAATGTCCTTATGTTTGACTGTTTTTTTTGTTTTTACTGGATTGGGAAAACAGTTCCAGTCAAGAGGTCAAATTTGACTGGATCTAAAATTTTGAACTGGGAACACTGTTTACGAGCGAGGACGTGGCAGTATATTGACCCCCACCCTCCTTACCACCAGCTTAATCGTTAATAAATTAATTTTATTTTTTTTTATTGTTGTTCATTCAAAATTATTCAATATAAATTGATGTATAATGCGCAGCATGCACTGCACTTGTGTGGATTTCCATTTACACACCAACCCAACTTAAATTGTAAATTAATTCTTGACCAGTGTCAACTCTTTCAACTCATCCCCCCACTTGTATGACCAACGAATTGTTGGCATACGAATCGGTGCATGGGGAAAAAAGAAAGAAACCGACTGAACAATAGCAAGCTTGTGTGTGTTAATAAAAATGCTAGTCGCTGTTGCAATTGATAAACAATGAAACCTGCATTGGGATAGAGCTAACCATGTGACTTCAGTGGCGCGGTGTGTAGTGCATCGGCCTCTGAATCGCAAGGTTCATGGTTCGCTCCCATATGACGGCAAAGAGTTTTTCAATTAATACGAGCATAACCAGACTAAGCACCACTAAAGGAGTCTAATGATCGAGGTGGCTCTCGTGAAATAGCTATAACTCCAGCCTATATAATTGGTGTAACACACACAAGTTGTTGTTGTTCATTCAAAATTATTCAATATAAATTAATTTTATTGTTTGTTTTAGGTCTAAGCATTCATCACATTTAACAATTTTTTAATTTTTCTCTTAGGGCTTCTATTCTTATTATCTTTTTTCTTATCAAAATACCATTTGCAATTTTTGCAGAGCAAAACCACTCTAAGCAAATCTATTATATCAATTTTATGCTCATAACATTTATCAGATATGTAGATTGAACAAGCTTGGAAAGTATCCATTTGTTTCAGTTATGCATTCTTTTATAATGCTTTCTTTCAGCTTAAATGCAAAAGATGTTTTCTGAAAATAGGTTGAAAATGTTTGTACATGAAGGCGGCACACTTGAAAAAAAAATTTCAGATGGCCATAAATGAACTGTGTTTTCACTTGAGTTTTCGTACTCCTTATGTTTAATTTTTATTTTCGTTAGTTCAAAATTGTGTTTGTCTTTCGACATTTCTTGAACACAGTTTTCACAAATTTTATTCATTTTCTTTATTGATTTAAAAAGGGAATAGTCTGCAAAGTATCAAGTGGCGAGGTCACTGATTTCTGGCACTTTCACCGATATCGCATTTTCCTCGATTATTTTTTATTATGTTGATGTTGTTGACATTCAGGTCATTTTCAGAACTTTCAACTTTTTCACTTTTGAGTTGCTCATGATCGATATTTATTCCTCCGTTTCACTCTGTAAGATGGCGTCCAGTCCACCTTAAGATATTCTGAATCCCCTTCGTCACAATTGGAACATTTGGATTTGAATACAAATTTCATCGATATAACTTTGGCTAGGAGGCAGCCAAAGTCTGAAGCATTTGGATTACTTTTATTAATATTTTCTCTCTTATTTTACCAAATAAGTTTTTTAATGGATCTTGATTAAATTTGTTTACATAAATGTAATATAAGTCTATATGATCCATAAATAATGACTCTCGTATTCTTAAAAGACTTTCAATAGTTAAGGCCAAACCTTTAAAACAAAACGTTCTGCTTCTTGGGTTTTTATTATATGTGTTGTCTCCATGTTGTGTGGTTATAAATGAAAATAAAATAAAAAATGTATTTAAAAATAATTCTTTTATTTAGTTTATTATGCTTTAATTTTATCACAACATTATATTAAAATTAAAATTTAGCGACGCGTTTCGGATTTTATTCCATCTTCGGGCTTAGTAAATTAAACTATGTTGTTATTGTGCCAATTTGGTTGTCAAATATTAAATTTGTTATTGTACTTATGGAATATGTATGTCTCTTTTTTATCTTCTGTTTCTATTGAGGTGGTAAATCGCTGTATCATATAGTGTGTTTTGTTTTATAGTTAATTTGTCGTTTAGTAGCTTGAATTTGAGATTTATAAAGCTAGTAAGATAGACAAAGACAAGCTACTAAACGACAAATTAACTATAAAACAAAACACACTATATGATACAGCGATTCACCACCTCAATAGAAACAGAAGATAAAAAAGAGACATACATATTCCATAACTACAATAACAAATTTAATATTTGACAACCAAATTGGCACAATAACAACATAGTTTAATTTACTAAGCCCGAAGATGGAATAAAATCCGAAACGCGTCGCTAAATTTTAATTTTAATATAATGTTGTGATAAAATTAAAGCATAATAAACTAAATAAAAGAATTATTTTTAAATACATTTTTTATTTTATTTTCATTCTTGGGTTTATTGGTTCAATGTTGAGCATATATATCTTCATTTCTTGTATAAAATAACATTTTGATCATTTTTTTTTTGATTGCCGGTTTTCCATAAATTCAGCTGTTCGTTTTGTAAATTGTGCTATATGTTCTGGAAATTTATTTAATTTTATTAAGGCTTTGATTCCACAAGCTACAGATCTGCTTAGAACCTGTGTAGCCAACTTTACATTCATTTTTTGGAACTCTGTCGGGTCAATGTGAGCTGATGTGAGCTTTGGACATATTTTAGTTGTATTAGATCTCTCTGTATTATAAAGATATTCAATTATTTTCCAACTGACAATTCCATCAGAAGTGGATAGATGATACTTAAGAAGATTGTTCCTAATACTTTTAATTAGATGAGGAATATCGTACATTCCATAAATGGGTTTTTATATGTAAATAAAGCTAGAACTTTTTTCGTCCGTGTTGAATTTAGTAAATAAACTTCGATTGGTTGGTCCTTGGTCGAAACAAATAGCTCTTACATTCAGCCTTATTATGAGTTTCGCCCGGAAAATATTTCACCCGAAAAATTTTTGTTCCCCCGGAATTTTAAAAGCTATTATGAGTTTCGCCCAAACTTGTCTTGGCTTAAAATAAACAAAAAACAGGCGCAAAGGGCTCCAGTACCACCTGTTTATCTTTGGTTCGTCTTTAAAAAATAAGGGATACTTTACGGTCTTAATTACGATGCATTTTGCCCCAAATGAGTACTCACAAAAAAGGGGAATTTTCATTTTTCGGGTGAAACTCACAATAGGCGAAAAGCGAAATTTCAGTTTTTCCGGTGGAATGTTTTTCACGTGAAACTCATAATAAGGCTGATTAAGTTTAAGTTCTGCGCATATATCAAGACAGTTATAAACCTCAACTTCAAGTTGTTGTGTAGGACTTTACTTGGACAGAAATGACATGGGTTGGGGTCAAAATTCTGCCGATGTGAAAATTCTGTTTTCAAAATTCTGCTTTTCAAAATTCTGCTTTCAAAATTCTGTTTTTCAAAATTCTGCTTTTCAAAATTCTGTTTTTTATAATTCTGTTTTACAAAATTCTGCAAATAATAAAAAAGTCGTGTGGAAAATGTTAAAAAAAAATGTTACGAAAAAACAGAACTTAATTTGTGTACAACATTTTGTTCATGGAAATAATTTTTTGGCGTATATTTGTTGATTTGTTGGCAATATTGTTTAAAGTATGCGGCAGAGAGCAAAGAATATATTTTTTTACATTCTGAGATCTCTCTTTTTTTTTTTTTTAATAATTCAATCAAAATTCAAGGATAATATTGCTTCATCGTTGGTGTGTGGTCAACCGGTTAACTTGTAATATTGCGGACTGTGTTTTGTGTAAATATATTTATAAAAATGAATACCTATTTCCATAGTAAAATCCAATAAAGGAAAAGACAAGTTGTGCGTTGACGGTTATTTTTTTTATTTGGAAAAAGTATCGAAATGCAAAAACTATAATTGGGCATGTTCTAATCGAATAAAAGATAAGTGCAATGGAAGATTGGTGACTAAATTGAATGGAGATGTGCATGCCATCGTAAGAAAGTCAGGTCAACACAACCACGAACCACGTGCAATAGAAAAATGTGTGCAAGTCTCTAGCATTTTAGTGAAGAAACTAGCAAACGAAACTGCTTTTTCCACTAGCCAAATAATTCAGAAATCCGTTGTCGATACTCCCGACCATAGTCGCTCTTCCCTCGAAAAATGAAAAATTGATAATAAATGAATATATTAAAAAAAAAAAACAGAATTAGCAGAATTTTCTTTTTCGTAAAGCAAATTGGCAGAATTTTGAAAAACAGAATTTCGTCGGACAGACTAAAAAAAAAACAGAATTTTGAAAAGCAGATTTTTTTTGGAAAAAAACAGAATTTTGAAAAGAAGAATTTTGACCTGTTCCCAAATGACATGATATAAGACTACCTTGAAGTTTCCACATATACTGTGAATCATAAAAACGCACGCTGATTTAGCGCAAATGTTGGACATTTGATTTCTTCCATAATCAACGAAACCTTTAATTACATCTTTGTATTTATTGTAGGTTAGATTCGCCTGAAGGATCATTTCGTGAAAAATGAGAACAACTTCCTTTTCTTTTGCTGATAGTTTTGAGGTTATTTTCTCTATTTCCTCTAAAATATTTTTATTTATCGCTGAGTGAAGTACTTCGTTTGACATTTTTTTCTGTATTTTTTCTTATAAGTTTTTGTGATCAATTTATGTGTGTGTATTGTGTATAGTATATGCACAGAAGAAACGAAATATTCAACCATGAGATACTAAATTCAACACATTTCTGACTTCAGGAAAGCATATTCTTAATATAACTATTAATTTTTTTTCAATTTTTTGTAAATTATCTTAAGTTGTAAGGTTTTTTCATTTCTTGTCTCAAACTACCTAAAAATGATCTTAGTTTTATGTCTCATCTAGCGCGAATAACCATATTAAAACAATTCAAAATTACAAATTTTATGTAACACACAAATACAAAATAAAATCAATATTATCAAATTTAATGTAGGTTATTTAGGACCTTATAACATTTTCTTAAAGATAATACCTACCTACCTAGGTCCACGTAGGAATATAGGTACAAACCTGTTCTATACATACGAAATGAAATTAAAATATTTTTCCTTTTATAATTTCATTAGTATTTTCAAATTATTTTGTATTTGTTTCCTATTACTAAACAACAAGTTCAAAATATTGAAATGGATTGATAATAAAATTTCTTTATATCAGAAACTAGAAAATGATTATATAAATAAAATTAAAAATGATAGGTACCTAGCTACCTAATCAAAAAATGCTGAAGACTAAAAACTACACGCTCATTCATAAGAAACCACCAACAACTGAGCATTTAAGTACATCTGGTATTGAAAATATACGAGTTTCAGGTGACATTGACGTTGCAGTTTCATACTTTTATCAAGTATTGACCAACTGTATTAATGACATATTTCCGCACAAATTACCCAAATACTCTAGCTTCTGCCATCCATGGTATACGAAAGAACTCAAAATTCTTCGTAATAAAAGAAACAGAGCTTGGAAGAACTTCATAAAAAGTATGTCCCTTCAGGACCGAGAATTGTATATTTCCTTGTTTGATGAGTTTCAAAACCTCTCCAATCATTTATACTCTGACTATCTTAAAAAAATGGAAAGTTCCCTAAAGCTTGACCCCAAAAGTTTTTAGAGTTTCGTAAACTTGAAAAAAAAATCTGATGGCTATCCAGTCAATTTTACTTATAATAATATTGTTTTAAATAGTCCTCCAGATATTTGTGATGCGTTTGCTAACAACTTTCGCCAATCATTCGTTGATACCCCTGTCGACGTTGATGAGAACTTTTTTCTCTACTTAAAAGACTGCCCACAAACTACTAATTATAATTATAATTGAAAACATTTTACATTATATGTCCTTACTTCATGATGATTACTCATCTGGACCTGATGGCATCCCACCAATAGTCTTGAAAAAATGTAAATCAATATTAGCTCTCCCTCTTCTTAATTTGTTTAACCTATCACTTAGCTCAGGTAAATTTCCAAGTATTTGGAAAAAAGCATTTATTACACCAGTTTTGAAAAAGGGTAACAGATCTGATATATGCAATTACAGGCCAATCTCCAAACTATCTTGCATTCCAAAGCTTTTCGAGCAAGTAATGTGCGATAGTTTGACATTCAACTGTAAGAATATAATTTGCAATCAACAACATGGATTCATGCAAAAGCGATCGACGATAACCAATTTACTTGCATTCTTACATAAGTGCTCTACTGCGTTGGAACATGGTCAAGAACTCGACTGCATCTATACAGATTTTTCTAAGGCTTTCGATCAACTTTCTCATGACATCATCACGTTTAAGTTAAAGGTGTTTGGGTTTCCTCCTCAACTCATCACTTGGGTTTCTTCATATCTCCATAATAGATCCTATCAGGTTAGATTTAGGAGCTCTGTCTCCAACCCTTTCTTTGCCAAATCTGGAGTTCCCCAGGGTAGTCATTTAGGCCCACTTCTTTTTATCTTAGCTATCAACGACGTATCCCTCTGTATACGTTATAGTGAAATTCTAATTTTTGCTGATGATATGAAAATTTCCAAAAGCGTCAAATCTATGAGTGATCGTTTACTCTTGCAAGAAGATATAAACAGTTTTGTTATTTGGTGTAATAAAAACGGTTTAAATCTCAACCCTATTAAATGTCAGGCGATGATTTTTTCTAAAAAAAAAGTTCCTAGTTTTTTTTTTTTTTTTTTTACACTTCAGATTCTTAGTTGTAGTGAGCTTAGAGCAAGCTGCAACCTACAATCAGAGGCTCATCATAAGTGCATGTGTTAGTGGTTAGTAAAATAAGGCAATCTAACACATGCATAATAATATACTAATACATTAACAAAATTAAACAAATCATTAATATAAATACATAATCAAACAATATACAAAATACTTTAGTCATACACGTGGTATCAAAAATAAGAACAATCACGACCGTGGAGCACTGGTTCGAAATATTTTCTTTAATCCCATCTTACTAATGTTAAAATCAACAGAGGAGCTGTTTAAATTAAAAATCTTGCACATGCGGTTAAGAGGCTCATGTATACCGTAGTTAGTTCTATGGAAATTAACGTGTAATAGTTCAAATCTTCGCAGGTGGTGAGATCCTCCGGGGTAGTTTATGCCTATACAGGCTAACAAATCAGGAGCATCTATTTGGCCATTTATAAGTTGGTGAAGAAATAGTAAATCATTATTAACACGCCTTTGATATAAGGTTTGTACCTGTAGTAGCTGGATCCGATGTTCATATGGTGGAAGGTTGTACGGATCAGCCCAAGGAAGACCCTTCAAAGCAAAGCAAATGAATTTATGCTGTATTGATTCAATACGATTTTTATGAATTTCATAAAAGGGAGACCATATTTGCGAGGCGTACTCTAGATGAGGTCGTACATAACAATTGTATAAGGAAAGGGTAACATATGGATCACTAAATTCCTTAGCCCAACGTTTTATAAATCCAAGCATGGAGCTTGCTTTATTAACGATGTAATTAATGTGGTCAGTGAATTCTAAATTTGAGCTAATGTTAACACCCAAGTCCTTGAAACTAAAGACTCGACAAAGTTTTTGCTGCGAAATGGAATAATCAAAAGCACTTGCAATTCGCTTTCTGGAGAAAGTAATTGTTTGGCATTTAATAGGGTTAAGAGAAAGACCGTTCTTACCACACCAAATGTTGAAACTGTCAATATCAGCTTGCAGAAGAACGTGGTCATGGTTAGTTTTTATTGACTTAAATATCTTCATATCATCAGCAAATATAAGTATATCACTAGAGCGTATACATGAAACAACATCATTTATAGCCAGGATAAATAGAAATGGGCCTAGATGACTTCCCTGGGGCACACTGGAGTGAGCAATGAATGCATTTGAAAGGCAGTTTCTAAATCTTACTAGGTACGATCTATTTTCAAGATATGACTTTATCCATGTGATAAAGAAAGTTGGAAAACCAAAAGCTTTAAGTTTGAAGATAATAATGTTGTGACTAAGTTGGTCGAACGCTTTAGAGAAATCGGTGTATATGCAATCAACTTCACTTCCATTTTCTAAGGCATTAGAACATTTATGCAAGAACGTAAGTAGGTTTGTTACTGTTGATTTTCTTCTCACAAACCCATGCTGTTGATCACATACTAAATTCTTGGTATGGAAAGCTAAAGTCTCACACACAACTTGTTCAAAGAGTTTTGGTATACATGACAGTTTGGATATAGGCCTATAATTCGAAATATCAGTTTTATCACCCTTTTTAAAAATTGGAGTTAGGAATGAAGTTTTCCATAAACAAGGAAATTTCCCTGATGTAATAGAAAGCTCAAACAAAAATTGAAGAGGTTCAGCTAGAATATGTCTACACTTTTTCAATAATATTGGGGGAATTCCATCTGGTCCAGATGAGAAATCATCATTTAACGATGATAGTAATTCTAAAACAGTACTCTGTTCCACAGCGAAATTATTGCAATTCGTTTGGGCATAGGAGTGTAAATTTCTGAAGTAATCTTCATCAATATCAAAAGGCGTGTCCACAAAAGAGTTACGAAAGTTTTTCGCAAATGCGTTGCAAATATCGATGGTTTCTTTCAACGCACAATTTTCATATATGAAGTTTGCCGGGTAACCATCTGAGTTTTTCTTCGAATTAACAAACTTCCAAAATGCCTTAGGGTCTTCTTTAAGAGATCTTCCCATTTCGTACACATGATTGGTGTATAGAGACTTTGAAAGAGATTTGAATTCTTCGAAAAGGGCAATGTAAGAGTTGTGGTCAACTGAAGAAAGAGTTTTTAAATATACTTTCCATGCTCTATTTCTTCTATTTCGGAGCGACTTTAACTCTTTCGTATACCATGAGTGGCAAAAATTTGTATTTTTTAGTGTTTTTATAGGGATAGTGTTATTTATGCAATTATTAAGTATGGTATTAAAGTTATTAACTGCTTCGTCAATATTGCTAGATACTGATATATTTTCAATACCAGATCTAGCTAATTCTTCGGAGAGCAACTGAAAGTTTGCCTTTCTGAAGTCCAAAGTATTTGAGCGATCATAAGCGTTGCTATTTTCTTTAATATGACTGCTCAAGTCAAGAATTATATCCAAAGGAGGATGGTAACTATCTATATTAGATATTCCTGAACTAGATTCTAGGACAAGAGTACTAATAGCGTCAGATGAAAATACTAAATCGAGAATTCGATTCATTGAATTTTTAATACAGCTTACTTGCTGTAAGTCAGTTGCAATAATTCTATCCAAAAGCTGAAGCTCAGTTTGTGAAGACGTTAAAGATGCTTCTTGAAAACATTCATCCTCAGAAGGAATCTACTCTATTGACGGTAAATTAAAATCTCCGTGAAGTAATATGGTGCTATTGGAGTAAGACAATTCAATAACAAAATCTAAAGCCTTAGAGAGTTCAACATAGACTGCGTTCGCGCTTTTTGGGGGAATGTAAGCATTTAATATATAAATAAATTTTGACTGTATGGTTAACTTTATGCAAATTAGTTCAATTGATAAATTAAATGGAAATATAATACGTGAAGATATAAATTTATTTCGAACTGCGATCAAAACACCACCTCCCACTTCTTTTGGTTTATCAACATGACGATCTTTTCTATAAACTAAGAACTCTTCATCAAAAAGTTCCGTGTCCAAAAAGCTTGAATTGAGCCAGGTTTCTGTCAAAATAAAGATGTCATGTGAAAATGCCTGGGAGTTAACATAGATATCAGCAGTTTTAGTACGAAGCCCTCTTACATTTTGGTAGAAGAGGGTAATCCTATTAAGTTTTTTGGGGTTGCTTTTTTGGGTGAATTTCTTGAATGTCTATTTTTTCTAATTGAAAATTCTTTGATAAGAGCTTCAGGAGGCCAATTACCAATATCGCAAATAGAATCAAAGAACGAAGAATGTGTAACTATTTTAAATGATGAGACAAAACTATTAACTTTACTGATTTTTGTACACTTAATAGAAGTATTTGTAGGGATACAATTTCTAGCTATTAAGTGGCTTACAATCTCTTCAGGAACAATATCTGGTTCAAGTCGAGATATGAAAATTGTTTTCGGTTTGGAGACAGCTTTGATGGGCCTTGGATATACTATATTAGATATAGTAATACAATCCGCTTCAGGAATATTGCTGGGAACCGTCACTAAATCTTCATTCGCTACCTGAACCGGACAAGGTAAATCCGAAGCATTAAGAGGATTAAGGTTTGTTCGTTTAGGGGGTGAACTGGTATTTTTGATAACTAATGTGGTATCCCGACCTCTTTTCTTGCTCTTTTTGGCATCTGATTCGACATCACTGCGCATTGTTGAACTGGACTGCGCAATCAAATCATCATCCACTGGCAAACTCAATGGAGGGAGAGATTCCTGTATTAGGTCATCAGTAGATGTTCCGATATCCACGGGATCATTTGGGAGAGTCAATGAGCCAAAATTTGAGACTGCTGTGTTAAAATTACAGAGAAGCTCTTCAAATCCCTTAGAAAGTTTTGCAATGTCTGATTTGAAATCAGACATTTTAAAAGCCAATTGAGACAGGGAGAGCTTACGGCAATTCGTACAATACCAATATGCAAATTTGGAATTTGTTATCTTCTCAATAAACGCATTAGTTGAACCAATGCATTTAGCGTGGTAAAGATTTCCACATGGTCCGAAACAGGCATATAATGGGGTTGAATTTAAGCCCTCAGGGCAGTTTATGGCAGAGCAAACCATTTCAAAAAAGCAAACAAAAATAATGAATGAAAAAATTATTGTAAAAATTTTGAGAAATGTAAAAAAAAAAAATAAAAAAAAGAACGGAAAACACCAGGACTCGAACCCACACAGCGAAGATCTGGGGATCTGGTGCTTTTTTTTTTTTTTTTTTTAAATTCACTTTTATTTTTACATTATCTTAAAACTATCTTAAAGCTAGACAAAAATTCATAAAAACTAGCCTACTTATCAATATCTTACAACTAACTTACTGGCCCCATTCGGGCGCTCTAAGTTAAACTACTAACTTAATGCTAATGCCTTTCGGCCTAAGAACTATCTTAAAACTAGAATCCATATCGGTTTTATTTTTCACCGAGAAGAATTTATAAAAAACTCGGTATCTTTGTCTTTATTTTTTTGTTTTATATAAAACTTACAAACTAAATAAAACTAAATTAAAACTAATTATAACTAATTAAAACTAATTAAAACTAATTAAAACTACTATAAAACTACTTAAAGCTACTTACAAACTACTTACAGACTACTTACAAACTAGAACAGCCACAGCAAGCATTTTCGGGTTTTTATAGTTTTTTTGTGTTTTTATTGGTTTTATAATTTTTTTTGTTTTTATTGGTTTTATAATTTTTTTGTGTTTTTATTGGTTTTAATTTTTTTTTTTTTTTTTTTGGTGCCACCCTGACTGTCCCTACTTAAAACTAACTACCTAAACCTATGTAAGTCGGCCATGGCATAGAAAAATGCAGTCAACTTTTAAATATCCGAAGAATCTTCGTGTTCAGGTTTCAACCACCAGAACTGGTTCTCCTGCTTTACCCTATCTCTTCGGTCCCGATCGGACACAGTCCTGCTGAACCGAAGGTGCTCCGCTCCGTGTGCGAGGACGTCTCGACTGTAAAGGAGCCGCCGATCTACAGTTCTACGGCCGACGTGGTAGATTAGCGGAACCGCCGCTCTATCCTGGATCAGCCCTCGACTGTCTAAGTAGAGGAATGCATCGGGCGGAATAAAGCCGCTTAGACGCACACTCTCGTAGTAATCGTTTTTAGGGTAATAAGCCCCAAAAATTAAGCTGTTGGTCGAGGACATTGCTCTTGCAATGTGACCTCGAATAAGCTTCAGCAAGAAATTATCTATCCTGTTTATGTTGGCGCCGTTGTATAGAACCAGGTTGGAATAATAATGTTTGTACTCCGACTCTGGTGTTCTGTGTAATCCAAGGCAGCGTCTAAGACACTGCCTCTCAAACACCCGAATCTTTTCCATTTGAGATGGGGCAACGTTGAACCAAACCGGGCACCCATAGGCAATCATCGGCCGTATGAGGGCCATGTAGCAAATCACCTTCACCCTGCTGTCAAGCCGGCTGCTATAAAACAACCGTTTCGTCCGGGCAAAAGCTCCCCTAGCCCTGGACAGAGCAGCATTTATATGTCTGTCGAAATACAAATACTGATCCATCCAGATGCCAAGGTACTTTACTACACTTTTACTCGCCAGTGGCTGTCCATTTGGCCCTACGATCACCAGCTTACGCCAGTTCTTTCTCGTATCCCTTGTGGCTCCATGCAACGGAGTCCTAAACAAGATAGTTTCTGATTTCTGGAAGTTGATTTTCAACTTCCAGTCATCGCAATATCGCTGAATCTTCTCGAAGTCACGCTGCAAAAGAATTCTGATGACCTCGACTTTTGGAGCTGTTCTGTACGCAATTAGATCGTCGGCATACGCAATTGCCTGAGTTAGACTACTTATCAGATCGCTGGTGTAAATGCTGAATAGAATCGGCGAGTTGACCGCTCCCTGCTGAAGACCATTTTTACTTGCGATATAGGTACTATAGGGCAAGTTTTGGATTCGTGCAAAAAAAAAATTTCGAGATAACAATCAAACATGACATTACGATGATAGAGAACACGAAAAAAGTGGGTGGCACAATTCTGTCTGTCTGTCTGTCTGCCTGTCTGTCTGTCTGTCTGTCTGTCTGTCTGTCTGTCCGTACCTCAACCTACAGCCTAAACCACTGAAGCGATTTTCTTCAAATTTTGAACTTAAGGTTTTTTTATAACTCTCCAGAGGGAAAATTGAAATTTTTTTTTTAGCTCAAAAAATAACGGTACTTGCCATACAACCGTTAAGGAAAAGCTTATTTATCTCAAAAACGGCTCCAACGATTTTGATAAAAAAAAATCAGTGTATTATTGTAGATATGATATACCTTTGAGTAAGAAAAAAAATCACCAAAAACATTTATTAACGGTACCTGCCATATAACGGTTTTTTTGATTTTTCGTTTTCTCATTAACCGCTCATCCGATTTCAATTGAATTTTTTGCACAAAAGCTTTGTTAAAATATAAATAATACTGCATACCAACATTTTTGAAAAAATAAATTTTGGATTTTTAAAAAAAGATTCAAATTTTTTTTTTCAAAATTCAATATTTCGAAAACGGGTTGATGAATTATTTTGAAATTTCAGTTTTAAATGTATATTAATATATACTCAAAATTGGCATACCAAATTTTTTTTTGAAAAATGTTACAAAAATTTTATATATAAAAAATTAATTTTTAAGAAAACGGCTCCAACGATTTTTAATTTTTTTTTTGCATATATTCATATTTTTTCAAGTAATCAAATTGCATACTTTTTTTTGAGCTCTAAGTTATTTATCAGGCTGTTTATACAATTAAAAGAACGATTTAAATGCTTTTTATACTTTTTCTATAATTACTTGAATATTTTTTAAAGTTCTTAAGCCCCACACAACTTGAACATAGGAGCAAGTACGTGCGATCCAGTCGTGCAATTTATTAATATTAAAGGTTGTGGTAGAAGTCACATTGCCACTCTTGACAACAAACTTTCTACCATTGAGCATATCATAAAGCATATATAATAGTGGTTTACTAATGCCAAGTCTGGTCAGCTTTAGATAAAGACCCTCTAGCCATACGGTGTCGAAGGCCTTCTCCAAATCAACCAGACAGGCACCCGTACACTGCTTTTTAGATTTGTTCCATTGGACATCAGAAACGAGTTTAGACGCGGCATGAATGGTGTCATGTCCCGCCTTAAAACCGAACTGATTATCCGGTATGATATTATTGTCCTCTGCCCACTTTGACAGAGCTCTATTGATAACTTTTTCGAATACCTTGCTGATACTCGGAAGAAGACTTATCGACCGGAGATTCGCCGGATTGGAGTTGTCCTTTCCCTTTTTCGGGAGAGGATGCACCATAGCCGTCTTCCACCGCACTGGATAATATGCATTATTCAGAGCGTTGTTAAACAGTGTGGTATAAATGTCTACTGCATCTTGCGGTAAATGTCGAAGTACAACGTTGGATATGCCATCGACTCCTGCTGACTTCTTCTTCTTTAATGAATCGAAGATGAGCTGAAGCTCTACCTTCGTAATTAACAGGGAACTGGGCCCATTTCGCTCGGCGATTATGGCGTTTGCCAAATGATCTTCATTGAACCCGGTGAAACTGAGGTTCTCTGATCGCCATTGCGTTATGTCATTCCGAAGGTAGAAGTGGTGGAGCAAGGCTCTGCTTTCCAGGTCATGGTTCGGGCGAATGCATGCATTCACCTTGTACACTTGCTGGAAAGCAGCCCCCACAGCCTCCACTTTCTCCTGCGGATCTTCGACAATAAAGAGGTCATCGTCCAAGACGGCGTCCTCTGGATCAATTCCTGCTGTCAGAAGTACGTCTCTGTTATCTGTCGTTCTCTGGAGCTTAAGACACGGAAGGTCGTTCTGATCATTCCTTCTAAATATCTTGTTAATTTGGGGAAACATACTCGGGTCACTAGAATTAACGGCCCGGATTTTGTTATCCCAGTACAAATTAATCGACAACCGATAGTTTTCCTTTATTAGTTGGTTGATGTTCTTGATCGACGACTTCAGCGTCCCAATCTCCAGATTGTGTGGGTCAGTAAATCGTCTGTACAAGAGTTTGAGTCTTGTCAGCAGTCCACTTTTTTGTCTGTGCAATGCGTCAATGGTCGCATTCCGGTACATGTCGGTTGCGTCCCGTTGTTTGTACTTTGGTATCGTTCTGTCCATTGTTCGTTTGATTGTCCCGTCCATTTGTTCAAGATATTGGTCTATTTCATTATTTGTCAAATTCCTGTCATTTGGTGGGGATAAGTTGTTCGAACTGATTTCGCTCGATAAGGCGTTGGTAAAGCGTGGCCAGCGCACCTTACTGTAATTGTAAGTATGCACAGGCACATACTCATCCAACTCCACGAGCTCGTTCGGAAGCTGTATTACGGCGGCGAGTCCGCAGTGGTCACTGTCGTACTCGATCGTTCGTAAACAGTTTCTTGGTCTTTGACCCACAGTGTCAGTAATTGTCAGTCTTGAGTCTATTAGCAGTAGATCCAGATAGGCACCGCTTCTTGGAAACGATGGCCGATCCGTAGCCAGCAGGTCGACACCATATTCAGTGTTATATCGACTCATCCAATTAAAAAGATGAATACCTCTTGGATTCTGTCTTTGATTTCCCCAATCTAGATGTTTGGCATTCAAATCACTGGCCATGAGAAAGTAATTTCCTTCCAAGCTCAAGCGTAGACATTCGAAAAGTTTTTCAAGCTCTGTCATAAAGTCAGTTGGCTGAGGTGATTCCGGTGCATAAGCCGCAATCACATACATTCGCTTCCCCTGTTGGAGAGGAATGCACACGACGCACGCCTCTAACAGCCGAAATCTACGCAGATCACTATTATAAATAACTTTATGATTAATGCCTTTTCGTATGAAGATTGCGACACCACCCCCTTGAGTGGAGTTGGGTCGATCTCTTCTAACGATATTGTAATTGTTGTTAGTCAACTTATGTTTCTGGTTCAGCTTAGTTTCGCTGGCCATAAACACATCTGGACTCTGGTCTTTCAACAGTTGAAAAAGATTAGCTCTATGTTCGGTCCTAATCAGTGAATTTACATTCACAGCAAGGATCCTTAAAGGCCTCTCCGACAGCGCGCCTTTAACCTCTAAAATGCGATGGGCTAGGCAAAACAGAGTAGAGATGATCCACCCTAGCCGCCTGCTCACTTATCTGTTTTTGAAGTCCTGTCAACTGGCCTTGAATTGCCAGCAACATGCTTCTTATTTCGGCCTGAGCGTCCGGAGCCTTAGGCACGAGGGCCGGTTGGGCTACCTTAGCTGCAGGCTGTACCGTTTTTCCCCTTCCTGCCGCCATTTGGGCGTAGGAAATTTGGGGATTGACGGGCGTTGCTGTAGGAGCACGCGTTGATGGGCGTATCTCCACCGCTGTTTGCCTAGCCGCTTTGTTGGTACGGATTTGCTGAAAAGCTGAGCAACCCCTATAGTTAGCAGGGTGCCCCTCCTTTCCGCAAAGTGCACATTTAAGCTGGGTCATGTCTTCGACCCGTTCCTCCCCGAGCTTGCACTCTCCCTTAATGTGGTTCTCACCACACTTCACGCAGCGTGACTGCATTTCGCAGTTTGCTGCAGCGTGGCCGAACCTTTGGCAGCGCATGCATTGAAGCATGTCGCTGCGTCTCTTTAATTTATCCCATGTTACAACCTGGTAGTTGAGGACGGAGATACTCCTCAAACTATCCAGTTTGCTGCTGGGCGAAAGTTGAACCAAGAAGAACGGCAAAGACCGCTTCTCCCGTCTGGCTCTGACTGTAGTGAACGGCTTGACCCCGATAAACTCGAGATCGCCGCTCGCTTTTTCACAGAGCTCCTTATAGAGCACCTCCGGTTCCGTGCAGGAATCTATGCCCTTCAGGAGGACCGTTTGACATTTATCCACTTTGGGGGTAAAACTGAAGAACTCAGTCGTGGATTTTTTTAATAATTCTTTAATTATTTTGTGCTGCGCCACTGTAGAGCAGTGGATCGCATGCCTATCTTTACTTAAGCGTTTTATAAAAAAGTTTTGGCCTATGGCCGACTTACACAGGTCTATGGTTTCCTGAAGCTCCATTTTATAGGTGTTAATTGGTGGCACCTTTTCTTTTTTATTTTGGTTTTGTGGCGGCTGTGGCTGCTGCTGTTGAACTCTCTGCTGCTGCTCGTTCCGCTGCTGTTGGTTCTTCTCCTGTGGTTGCTGCTGCTGCTGCTGTTGTCGTGTTTGTTGTTTTGGGCGTTGCTCCTTCGGTTGTTGCTGTGGCTGCTCTGCCGGCAACTGTTGTTGTTGCTGCTTATTTTCGGTCTGCTGTGGCAGTTGCTGCTGTTGAGCTCGGGGATTTGGCACTTGCTGTTCTTGTTGTGGCGCTGCTGATTTTTGTGGCGCCTGTGCCGCTTTTTTTTGCTCGCGCTCCTTTCTCTCCCGTTCACGTCGAGCTTCTTGCTTTGCCTTTAAGGCTTGAATCAATGGGGTTATGACGGCATTGAGACGTTCCATCTCCCCCCGGATTGCGTCGATCTTTTGACTGATGGCTTGCTCATCCAGTCCGTCTTGCGCCTCATTTTCTTCTTCGGAGGACGCCTCTGGTGAAGTTAAATCCACAAGCAGGTTGTTTGTACTGTCCCCTGTTGTGTACAGTCCCTCGCCACCCTCGGACATATATTCGATGTCATCGTCGGATGGCGAGGTATTCAATTGACGTTGTATCTTTGCTGCTGCTGAAGTTTTTGCTATGCGCGCCGTCTCCTTCACCCCAGCTGGCAGCTGGGCTGAGGTGGTGGTGGAGCGGCGCTTAACAAGGTTCGGCGCACAGCTAATCCTCTTCCTCCTCTTGTTTTTGGTGTCGGCTGTTGGTGCCGTTGCTGGGTTTGCCGTTTTCGCTACGGCACTAGCTGACGGTATGGCTGGTGGTGCCATCGCCTTCGTTGATGTTGTTGGTGCTGATGAACTTGCTGTTGCTATGGCTGGTGGTGCCATAGCTTGCTTCATTGTTGTTGTTGCTGCTGGAACACCTTTCGATGTCCCCGCCGTTTTATTTGTTTGCTTATGCCGCTTATCACTCGCGATTATATTTTCCACCTCGCGATTGTGAAAAAAAGCGGCTAAAATTTTTTTCCCTGACTGGGACTCGAACCCACTACCCTCGGATTCTCGGTCCGCCACCTCTACCACTGAGCTATCGATGCTATTGAAAATAGCTTGATTTTAAGTAAACTTTTGGTATTCACTCCGATATTATAACTTTAAATAAACTGGGAAGCCGAAAACGTGTTAACACCTCCACAGTACGAGATCGACTGGGATCTGGTGCTTACTATCTGCACCACCGGCGTTAATAAATATTGAGAATAAAAAATTTAATAATAGCTAGAGCAACAGAATTTTAAAATAAGTAAAATGGGTTTAAGAAAAATGAGAGCGGGACAACACTAAGTTACATGAAGTTGAAAGCTTAGGTTTGAGAAGAAAAAAGTAGGGGAAATAACTATTATTAAGGTATAGATGCACATACACAATAATACAGATATAATATTAGAAAGAAAGAAAAAAAATTAGTTTAAATTCACTCAAATAGAGGAACACAAATTTTGGTTACTTAAAAAAATATACCAAGCAATTTAAATTTTAATTTTAAGACACAAAAACACATTAATTAAGCAAAACGTAATTAATTTAATTACAATTCTAAACTATTAAGTGAATTAAAGAAGAACCACTAATAAACATTAACGAGATATGCATAAAATAAATAAAATAAATACAAGCGATGTGCACACACAACTAACTAGAACAAACCAGTATTATTAGAGCTGTTCATTTGATTATGAAATATCGCAGCACACATTGAGTCGTGTTGATAGTTTCAAAGTCCTAGGGGTTCATTTTACTTTTAATCTTGATTTTACGAAGCATATCAATTTAATCGTCAACAAGGCAAACTCTATGTTAGGGTTTGTTAAACGATGGTCTAAGGAATTTCAGGATCCTTATGTTACCCTCGCTCTCTACAACAGTCTTGTTCGCCCTCATCTTGAATATGCATCACAGGTATGGACTCCTTCTTACGATGTCCATAAAAATAGACTAGAAGCAGTACAGCGTAATTTTATACGTTTCGCCTTGAAAGGACTACCGTGGTCCGATCCTTATAATCTTCCTCCTTACGAACACCGGATTAAGCTTCTTCAGAATCAAACTTTGGCACAAAGGAGAATTAATAATGATATTGTATTTATTCATCAGCTTTTAACGGGCGTTATTGATGCACCTGATTTATTATCTTGTACAAGCCTTAACTACCGTGGGGGAGGTCACAACACTCGTAGTCTAGAACTAATGCATATATCTCAACACCGTACCAATTATGGAATGCATGAGCCTTTTACCCGCATGTGTAACATTCTGAATTTGAACTCAAATTTTTTTGATTTTAATATAAGTAAGAATAGACTCAAAGCTTCATTGAAGACCAGTGTACCACGCTCCTAAATGTTTGTAATTGTTGATTTTTTCAATGTCATTGTATTTGTTATTTTATAATTATAGGTAGGTAGGTAGGTAGGAATGGCGGCCACGAGCAATACTCTCGCTCGGTGACCCAATTAGCGCTGGAGTGCGCCGTTTTGATACCATAACTCGTTTGACCTGTGGAGTAAAGTGGATTAGAGTAAGGGTTTGTGGGCTTTACAACAAAAAGAAACCAGGCTAGGTAGCTTATTGCTTTATTCAAAGCTCGAATAACGGTCCCCGAGGGGATCATCATGTTGCATGATTGGGTGCAACATCACCGTGGGCCTCCGTCTGTTCACTCCGCATTACGTGAGGTTTCCAGCGGATGTCACCAACCACTCACGAAACCAGATGTACTCCCTGGTTTGAACTATAACGGATGACGTGTGGATATGGTGTGTTGTGAGCGAGCACAAAACGACAAGAGGTGGGTCAAAAGACACTCATCCAATTGGGTCACATCCCGCCCCGAGGCCAACCACATTATGCCAAAGCTAGGCAGGTAGCAGAATGGCATCGAAGCGCAGACGGACCAACTGTGTGATCCTAAGGTCATTGAGCACCACGTAACCCTGCAGACACCCGAATTCCGATGGTGCACGGTCTTGGGAGTCCGCACGGGAGTATGATGCAGAAGCAACCAATTTCGTCTTAGATCCATTTAGTCGCGTTGAGGAAATAGATCAAATCCCTGATCTTTACCTCGGAAAGTTCGTTTAGGTCGTAAAGAAAAGCCAAACCAAACGATTGTGCTCTCATTCTGGCCAGAGCAGGACATTTACAAAGGAAATGAAGAACTGTTTCCTTTTCTTGATGGTCTCCACAGCTACGACAGTGAGTATTGTGCGGAATACCCAGTCTCGCTGCATGTTCTCCTACAGGCCAGTGCCCAGTACAAGTTGCAACGACCCTGGCTATGTCTTGCCTAGGTCTACAAATCAGATCGGTTGTTCGGGATTTATTATAGGCGGGCCAGATTTTCCTGGATATTTTGCAGTTGGTTAAACTGTTCCACCTACGATTGGATTCACTTAGGAAAATTGAGAATATATTGCCCTTCACAACTCCAAAGGGAATATTGACTCTTTCCGCAAGTGAGCTGTGAAGGGCTGATCCTTGCCTGGCAAGCTCATCTGCCCGTTCATTTCCCTCAATGCCAATGTGACCAGGAACCCAGATCAAAGTGACCTTGAGGTCAATATTCAGGCTTGCGAGCTCATCACGGCATTGTTTGACCAATTTAGAGGATGATGTACTCGAAACAATGGATTTAATAGCTGCCTGACTGTCTGTCAGGATAGCTGCATTACGATTTTGGTTTGGGTCTAGTTTAAGTATCTTGCATGCTTCCCTTATTGCTTGGAATACACTTGAAAAATTGGGTAACCGAAAGGACCTAGTGATGTTTAGAGTCTCAGAGAAGATTCCTGAACCAACACCGCACTCCATCTTTGAGCCATCAGTATAAATAGTTGTGTCGAAATCTCTCGTCACGATGTCATCATCCCAGTCTTTTCTAGATGGGATAATAACTTTAAAATCTCTACTGAGGCTCCCTGAAGGGGCGCAGTAGTCAGTGGGAGTCGAAAAGATTTCAGTGGGAATCAAATTGGTAATATTGCTGTGACCATAAGGTTTAGCAACCCAGCAATCTGATTCTTTTAGTCTTAGTGCACTGCAAGATACTAGATATTTAATGTGTAGATCAAGTGGTAAAAGGTGTAGAAGAACGCTTAAGGCATCCGTTGGACAAGATCGAAGAGCCCCTGTAGTACCAACGCTAGCTGTTCTTTGAACCTTTTTAAGTTTATCGATGTTATATGCTCTGTTAAGTGCGGGCCACCAGACAATCGAACCATAAGTTAGAATCGGCCGTACCACGGCTGTGTACGTCCACAAGATCATCCTTGATTGAAGGCCCCACTTTTTACCAAAGGTTTTGCTACAGGCGTAGAAAGCTATGCAGGCCTTCCTGACCCGTTCTTCAATATTTTGCCTCCAGTTTAATATAGGGTCTAGGATAACGCCTAGATATTTTGCACTGGAAGATAACGAGAGTGATTGACCGTTTAGTCGGGGTAGAGTGAAGGGCTGTATTTTAGTTTTGCTCGTAAATAGCATTAATTCAGTTTTGCTCTGGTTAACTCCTAGACCACAACTCGTAGCCCAGTTGCTAACCTTCCTCAGAGCTACCTCCGTGATTTCGCTTATCACAGAAAGGAATTTTCCCGACACCAGAATAACCAAATCATCCGCATAAGCAACCGCCTTCACGCCACAACTTTCCAACTTAAAGAGGATTTTGTTCATGACTAAAATCCATAGAAGGGGTGACAGAACACCACCCTGCGGTGTTCCTCTACAGACATGTTTTGTTGAGTTTGCATAACCTAGCTTGGCTTGAATCCTTCTATCGCTGAGCATGGATATAATCCATTCTCTGATGTATTCCTCTACACCAAAGTCAACGAGTGACTCAAGAATGGATTCAGTAAGCACGTTATTGAAAGCCCCTTCTACATCTAAGAAGGTGGCCAGAGTATATTCTTTATAGTTGATAGTATTCTCAATTGTACGCACTACCTCATGAAGGGCCGTCTCCGTAGACTTACCTTTCAAATAAGCGTGTTGAGAGTTTGCTAGGGGGCATTCATCTAAAATGTCCCTAATATGGTTATCTAGAATGCGCTCTAAGGTTTTGAGCACGAAAGAGGTCAGGCTAATCGGTCTGAAATCCTTCGCGGATTCATGCCCCCGCCTACCTACCTTCGGTATAAAAACCACCCTTACCTGCCTCCAGGACTCGGGAACATGGTTGAGGGAGAGACATCCTTTGAAGATCATCTCCAGCCAGGGCACTACCACATCTTGCTGTTTCTGGAGCATTATTGGCAGTATGCCGTCCTGACCTGGAGACTTATACGGAGAGAAAGTATGTATAGCCCTATCTCTTGTTATTATGGTATTCATATGTTCTTCATAAACTAACGGTAAACGAGTTCTGTTCTGCGTTTCGGGGTTGCTATCCACGCAGCCTGGAAAGTGCGTCGCCATCAGTAGTTCCAGGGACTCAGTCGGAGAAACTGTCCAAGATCCATCAGGCTTTTTCAGAAAAGACGGATTACAGTGCTCCTTGGATAGAACCTTGCTAAGCCTGGCAGATTCTTTTAAGCTCTTGATAGATTGGCAGTACTCTCTCCAACCCTGTTGCTTGGCTGATGCGAGAGCACGCTTATAGACTCTCAGACAATCTTTATAAGGTTGGTAATACTTGTGTTTGTGGCAGATATTGAAGATTGTCCTTGTCATTTTTCTAAGATTAGACAAGTCTTCATTCCACCATGGGGGAGGGTTTTTCGGCTGTATTTGACTGGGCAAGAGACCTTAAAAGCGGTGTTCATGGATGCTTCAAGAGTTTTCACCCTTGACTCAAGATCTATTACCGATTCTGGACTCAGATTCGGTATATTGCGCAGTTTGGAATTAAAAACTTGACCGAACTTCTTCCAGTCAATTCTTTTCGGATTTCTATAGGGAGGAGGGGTTTCAGACTCAAAATTTACATTGAAGAGAATCCACCTGTGGTCCGAAAAGAAATTAACCAGGGACACTCTCCAATTCTCCACCGCTAAATTAAATTATCTCTGAACTACCCCAGAGAGTATGCCGTGCGTTTGCGTCGCATCCAATCAGGAGGTTTGTCCCTTTCGCCGCTGCTTCGTTTGTGAGTGTGCGCCACTCATCTGGCGGTGACTGCCTGTCATGCGCCGAGTATGCAGATGCCAACAGTAGACCGTCTGTATTTTTGTCATCCAACCTAAAAACTGTCAGATCGGAAGTGCTATAGCTAGGACACAAAAAAGCTTTTAAGTGTTTTTTAACTAAAATACAAGTTCTAGGCTTACCTTGGTCTTGGGTTACAGGCTTGTAAAAAAGATCGTATTGGCTGTCTTGGAGGCCTCTCACTCTGAGGCCGTTTACCCACGGCTCTTGAATAACGCCGACGTCTACGTTTTCCTCCATCAGGAAAACTCTCAGATTATCTGAAGCACATTTAGAGTGCTTCAGATTAATCTGAATGACTCGCAGCGCGTTTTTAATTCATATTCGATTCTGCACAGTCAGGGCCCAGCGGCTCGTTAGGGACCTCGACTCCGTCAACGACATTGTCGATCTCAACATTGTCGTCAACTTCATCGGGGTCTGCTCCCTGACTCTGCCGAATCTTTATCTTCGCATTTCTAATGCCAAACTTCAGTTTAAAATTGGCCTTCTCAAGGGCCCCACGGCTTTCTTCGCTGATCATCAGAAGATAAGATCCGCTGTTCTTCTGCGGTTCCTCTGCCTTAATGACAGCCCATGCATAGAAACCAGCGGATTTAGCCTCTGAAGACCGCGGATCAGCTCCTGTCCGCTTGGTTTGACACCCATGAGGGGCAACCAAATGCGAGCCTTCGGTTGCCTAGGGATGTCCTTAGCCAGGATTAACTTGAGCTTCAAGCCATCCCAGTCATTGCTAATCCTAGCAATGCATGAACTAAGGAAATCCTTAGAAAACTCGTCTGCACATTTGATTACCCTATATCCCCTGAGCATCTCGCCAGAGTCGAACATGGGGTAGGGACCTTCGTTAGCCGACAACGTGTATAGAAACACCATCTCAGAGAGCTTGGCCTCGATTGAGCTCCACACAGCAAGCAGATCTCTGCCGTTTGTGGAGAGCTCATCCACAACCGATACTTGGAGGCCGTCTCTGACAACCTCACTGAGAGTACGTGGTTGCGCTGCTCTAGGGGACGATGATTTAGCGTTCTTGTTTGGACCGTCTAGCTTACTTTTTTTCGAAGGCTTGACTGTCATCTCGAGATCTGTTGCGCTTGACGGTACTCAGAAGATTATTGTATTCCTCAACAATCTTCTGGTATTTAATCTTATCAGCGCCGTCCTTCTCATGGACCTTTCCAGCTGCCTCATTCCTGGCAATCTTGCCTAGAATAAAAGACGCCTTCTTGAACTGCACCTTGAGAAGAGCGAACGCCGACTTTTTGCTTCCGCGTGCAGCGCTGCTATGGCTGGCATTGCTACACGAGGTTGCCGGGATGGTACATATGGGTTTCGGATGCACAGGCGTACTATGGCTGGTACTGCCTGTGCTTCCTGAAGGTTTGGGTTGCTCAATAGCACCAGAACTACCGGTACTACTAGAGTTCCCCTTAAGGGTTTCCTGGCTGGAGGCCAAGAGCTCATCCTCTGTGTCAGCGGATGGCAAATCGTCTATTACATCATCAAAAACGTCCATAGTAAAAATAAAAATAAAAATTTGGTTCCCACGAGTAGGTCGGAAAAAAGAGGTCAGCCCCGGCAGAGCCGATATACTGGGGTAAAGCAAAAGTAAGACGGACCCAGCCACGGCATCCGAATGAGCTCGTTAGTGACTGGTTTACCCCCCAGCCTTCCATTTCTTCGGCACGGATTATGAAAATCGCTCACACCACCACTGAAAATTAGGGAAAATTGTTTTTATTTTATTTTGTAAAGTGTATGTCTTAAGTAGTTTGTGGCTTACTAACTACTAACACTACACTAAGTGATGAGCCTGATAAGCACTTAAGTGTTTGGCAATTCTTTGGTCGCAAGATGTCGCTTGTACTAAGCTCTCTTCGGCAAAGATCTGATAGTGTAAAAAAACAACCGAAAAAACGAATACCTACATTTTTTCTATCATCCACATAAAGAATATATTCTCCATATACATAAACATATAGATCAATGCTGAAAAAGATTTAATAATATACTTTTTATTCATTGTCGCCAGCCTCAGACGACCTTAATAACAACAAAAATCGTATATAGCTAGAAAACGTAAAACAAAAACAAACATCATCGCATTGTCTTTCGTCTTCCTCTCGATCATTACATAGAAATTCTAAACAGAAAAACAGGTTTTTATTCAATTTTGTCGCCATTTACCAGAGATGTGAAAGAATGCAATAAAATGATTGTATATATATAGTATTATCTTTGTATATAAAATCTACAGTACTATCATCAGCCAATTTTTTTTATTTTCATAAGCCTTCACCAGGCGGCGCTAATATGGAAATGTATTTAATATTTGAGAGTTGAAATAGAAGAAAAATGTAAAAGCAAAATGAAATAGTCGTAAGAGAGGGTTATATTACATTGATTCTCGCAACAATAAGGGGAGCAAGGGAGACAAATGAATCAGTTGCTGGTGCCATACTAACGACAAGAATAAATGAAAGGAAATAAAAATAAAACAAATTGCTTTCTATGACTCGATTGTGTTTGTATGTGAGCTTGAGGTGTAAGTTATATGTTTGTTTATAGATTTATACGGTAGTACCTCGTGGCTTGATGGTTAGTGCGTAGGACTGTCATGCCGAAGGTGTGGGTTCGATTCCCAGCCGTGCCACCTAAAAACAGAAATGTTTTTATTCGAGGTTCTGCCTCTTGCGAGGAACTGACAAATCCTCCAAGAGTATACTTGTCATGAAAAAGTGCTTCTCATTTAGCCGTTCGGACTCGGCAAAAAACTGTAGGTCCCCTCCATTCCTGCCAACAATACACGTGTTATGAATATGGTCAATGACACCACCAATAAGAATGACATCGACATCGTCAAACCTTGTTTAACGACAAAAACAAGCAGATTCTAAATAAATGTGAAAATGGGAACGGAAACGAATCAAATAACATTTCATTTCCTTTCCCATCAAACTGTTAACTATGTATATATTATTTGTAGGTGAAATTAATAAAGAAGGGCATTCATTGACTGACCAGCAAAAAGTAAAGTGTTTTTATTTTACCTTTCTTACTTTTAAAGCTAAATAGTTGTGCAATCAAAAACAAATAAAGTGCAAGAGACAGTGATTTTTTTTTGAAACAATATAATAATTGTGAGCTAAAAATCAGCCACAAAAAATACATTAAAAGACAGTGTTTGGTTGTTTACCGTCCACAACCCCTCCACCACCCTGATAAAAAAAAAGTGAAGTGAGAGTTTAAAAATAAATTGTGTTTGCCATCCACAACCCCCACCTCCTCCCGTGAAGTAATAAATAAATACATCAAAAAAAAAAAAAAAAAAAAAAACATTGATTGAAGTGTGATACAGTCAAGGACAACGACAATGACTCCGTAAGAAATCGAACAACAACAGCAAAAAATGCAGCAATGCATTACGATGCTTACTCAGTTGGTAGTGCAAAGCACTAGAGCGGCAACCAGTATGCAGAAGGAATTGGATTTCATACCAATTTTCAAGGGTGAACCTGGGACGCTACCGTCGTTCATCGATATAGTAAACAAAAAGATGAACGACTACAAAAATGAAGAGGAAAAAAAATCTGCTTTCGAAGTTGTATATAATTGGAAGATTTCTGGCCCAGCGAAAAATCTATTGAGGGTAAATCCGCCCCAAAATTGGTCGGAATGTGAGGAAAGGCTGAGGACCCATTTCAGACCGAGGAAGGACCAGCTGACAATCACCAATGAAATAATGAATTTAAAAGTAAGTTCTATTTTAGAATTAAGCAATAAGTTAAGTTCATTAGTAGAAGACATTGCAGAATATGCTGCATTTTGTAAAGAAGGTAGCACAATGGCAGATATTTTTAGTGGAATAGCTATACAAAGGGTTAAGGCTTTAACATCAGGAGCCCTAGCTTATTGTATTATGGACAAGACTAATTTGACAGACGTAAGAAATACCATAGATAGTTTCATAGGTCAGGATAATTCAAATCTAAGAAATATTAATAAACAAACAGAAACGTTTAGAAAGATTGGACGAGATAACAGTCCTAGGGAATTCCATAGAAATAGTCATAAGAATAATCGTTTTCCAACTTTGAAGCAACCAGATCCATATAATCCAGGCAATAGAGATTCAGATTACAATTCGAGACCAAGTACAAGTCAAAATTATAGGAATAATGTGTGGAAACCAAGGTCGAATACCTTTAGACAGCAGAGTAATAGCAATTCACACCAAATGCGACCTGCAACAAGTAGTCAAAGTAAAAAATATAAAGAATCGGATCATATGTCTGTAGATGCGATGAGCGACGAAGTTAATGCTATACATGATACATTTTTTATAAATTAGCCTCGGAAAATAAAGTTATGCTGACCTTGACATTACAAAAAAAGAAATATATAGCTTTGTTAGACACCGGGTCTACAATAAGCTTATTAAATGTAAATAATTGCCAAGAATTAGAGTATAGAATACTGAGTGAGGAACCAACAATAATAAAAACAATACAAGGTGAAGAAGATAAACCCAATAGGATTGTAGCTACGGTATGTCCAGATGAATTTAAGTGTCCGGTAAATGCAAGAATGAAATGGATTGCTATAGGAATGGATAAGTCATTTAATTTTATTTTAGGTATGGATTGGGTAAACAAAAATGTAAGGGAAATTAATGTAGAAAAAGAAGAAGTGATCATGAATAATGGGGTGAGCCTTCCATTCTTGACAAAAACTTTAGAAGAAGTAAATGTACTTGAAGTAAGCGAAGTGCAAGACATACCATTAGATCATTTAAATGAAATGGAACGAAGAGGAATAGAACCTTTAATTAGAGAATTTAACAGTCTATTGTATCGGGAAGGAGATATTTTAACTAGTACCGATACTATTGTCCATGAAATAAATACAACTACAGACGAACAAATTAATTCAAAGTTATATCGTTATCCAAAAATACATGAGGTAGAAGTGCGAAAACAAATGGACGAAATGGAAAAGAATGGGATTATAAGAAAAAGCAAAAGTAGGTACAGCTCACCGATTATAGTAGTACCCAAGAAAAAAGACCAGTCAGGTATCCAGAAGTTTAGAATTGTTGTCGATTATAGAAGGTTAAATCAGTTTACTATAGATGATAAGTACCCGACACCAAATATTGATAGTATACTTGACAAACTAGGAAAATCCCAATATTTTAGCACTATAGACCTAGCAAAAGGATATCATCAGATTATGGTAGCTGAAAAAGATATAGAGAAAACAGCATTCGTTACTCCTGGTGGTCTTTACGAATTTGTAAGGATGCCTTTTGGCTTAAAGAATGCTTCAGCCACATTCCAGAGGATGTTGAATGAAATTCTCCGCGAATATATCAACACGATTTGTGTGGTTTATATCGATGATATTTTAATTTTTTCAACTTCGTTAGAAGAACACATATTATCACTAAGAAAGATTTTTACTAGGTTACAACGACATAACTTAAAAATCCAAGCAGATAAATGTAGTTTCCTCAAGAAAGATACAGAATTTCTGGGTCATGTTTTAACTAAAGATGGGATGTTGCCAAACCCAGACAAAATAAAAGTTATTCAGGAAATTGAAATACCGAAAACTGAAAAGCAGTTAAAAGGATTTTTAGGAACAACAGGATTTTATAGGAAGTTTATTAAGGATTATTCGAAGATTGCGTATCCTATGATAAAATATTTGAAAAAAGGTAACAAGATTAATATAAATGATCCGCAGTATATAGCAGATTTTGAAAATTTGAAAAGTTTGATTTCATCACATCCAATTTTAAGATATCCAGATTATGACCAACCATTTGTTGTAACAACAGATGCCAGTGATTATGCTATAGGAGCAGTGCTATCACAGCAAGGTCATCCAGTATGTTTTATTTCAAGAACACTCAATAATCACGAACAAAACTATAGCACCACAGATAAAGAGTTTTTAGCGATTGTTTACTCAGTCAGCTACCTTAGACCTTATTTGTATGGAAAGAAATTTAAGATTGTGACAGACCATGCACCGATCAAATACTTGAATAGCAAATATAAGGGGAAAGAGTTTTCTCAACGACACCAAAGGTGGATACTAAAGCTTCAAGAATTTAATTATGAGATCGAGTATTTGCAAGGTAGTGAGAACAAGGTTGCAGATTACCTAAGTAGATTAGAAAATTCTCAAAAGATAAATGAAAATAATGATGAAGAATCAAATTTAGAAATATCTGATGGTGAAACTCAACATTCAGTTGATGAACAAAGATTGGATCACATTGGTATAAAAGAAGATATTGTCAATAAATACAGAACACAGATTTTACTAACATACAGTCCAGAACATGAGGTTCAGACACTTCTTAAGAGAACAGTTATAGAATTAAACCCATTAGAAAGCGAGAATTTTATAAAAGATATGCTAAGGAGATATATAAAGAGAGGGCAAATTGGAATTTACTCTGAAGTTAATGACTCAGATTACAATAAGATACAGCTTATACTGATATCAATGTTTTCATCAGACAACAATATAAAATTCATACGATGTTCGAAAAGAGCCCAAGAAATAAAGACAGAGGCAGAATTACACAAGCAATTGTCACTTTACCATACTAAAGAGTCAATGCATAGTGGAATGAACGAATGTTACCATAGCCTTAAAGATAAAATATATTTTCCTAAGTTGAGAGATCATATTCATCTTATAATAAGTAATTGCAGTAAATGTAGAGAAATAAAATATGATAGGAAACCGATTAAAGCAAAATTTAAAATCACAGAAACCCCATTAGAAAAAAATGAAGTTATTCATCTTGACATATTTCATTTTAAAAAACATGCTTTTGTAACTACAATAGACAAACTAACTAAATTTGCAGCAGCTTATCAGATTACTGACCGTAACTGGAGAGCGAAAAAGACATTAATAATTGAGCAGTTTGCTAAATTCGGTAAACCAAAAAAAAATTATAATGGACAATGAGTTTAGAGCAGAACAACTAATTGAATTCTTAGATGCCGAAGGCGTTGAAGTTCATCTTACAAAACCAAATAACCATACAGGTAATGCAGACATAGAGCGGCTTCACTCAACTTTATTAGAAATAATAACGGGAATAGAGGGAAGTGAGCTCTCAATTGAAATGAAGATTCAGATGGCTATAGGAAACTATAACGATCGTTATCACTCCACAATAAAATGTTCACCTAGACAGACAAAAGATGAAGAAGATAGTCAAAATTTAGGAGCAAGAATAGAAAAGACAAAGGGAAATATAATTAACAAAAGGAATTTAAGTAGAGAAAATTACAATGAAAATAGAGATATAGGACATATTAGGAATTATAAGAGACTCAGACATAAAGATGAGCCTTATTATAGATTAAATCCTTTAAAGAATGTACATGTGTCCAATATTAAAAGACCTCTCAAAATTACAGATTTTAATCAACGTGATAATCTTATTAATAATAATACCAGCAGTACAGGGGCTACTACAGGTAACTCCGATTCATGAAGAGATAGGATACACTACCATCAAGGTCAAAGAAGTTGAAATCGTCAACCAGACCACAACCATCCTCCACTTAATAAATGTAAACAACATGGACAATCTACTTTCCCAGATCGAGAATAATATTAAGAATTTTGACATAAATAACAAGGAATTGTTAAAAACAGTTATAGACAATATCAGAGCCAAAATCAGGTCAATAGTTCCAAAAGAAACTAGACAGAAAAGAGGTCTAATCAATTTAGTAGGTACTGCAAACAAATGGCTTTTTGGTACCATGGATGACAATGATACGCAAGAAATATTGGAACACTTGAAAACTAACGAAGAAAATAATCACAATGCTATTTTCAATTCGAACAAACAAATTTCGATTAATAGGCATTTTGATGATACTTTCAACATTCTCAGAAAAGCAATAGAGCAAGACAGAAATAAGACAACAGAATTCCTTAATTCGATTTCGGAACTTAATAACGACATGAAAAGACAATCACTGTACTTAGATCAAATACTAAAGTTGAGATATTTAGAGAACAAAATAGATCAAATACAGGATAGTATAGCTTCCGCTAAAAATGATGTCTTTCATCCAAGTATTTTGACGTCAGAGGAAATTAAAATGTACAATATTGATTTTTATATGTTAAAATTAGTAAAAATTGGTGTATTAAAATATGTTAACCAATCATTAGTTATAGCAATTAAAATTCCTAAGAATTATATTAAAGTAGATCTTAAGCTAATTTTTCCTCTACCAAACTCGGAATTCTTTGAGATTGATGAAAAAGAAGCATATTTTGTAACAATTAAAAACAAAAACTTTGAATTCCAAGAAAACAAACTGTTAAAAGAATTAAAAGTAAGTAAAAATTGTGTTTGGAAAAATGAATGTAGACTTAAATTTAATAATAAAACAATTATTAAAAATATCGATGATGATACAATAGTAATTTTGAATGCAGTTCAAGAAAAATTATTTCAAAACTGTGATGATCGAACTATAATATTAAGCAAAAATAATTTAATAAATTTTTATAACTGCAACATAGAAATTTGTCAAGAACAATTTAACAATCAAGTAACGAAAATTCAAGCTAAATATTTTTATCCAAGTAATAATGTAAATAAAACAATACCGAAAGCTGTAAACTTTGAAAATATTATGATAAAACATTTTGAAAACATTAAGGAAATCAAAGAATTGAAATTTCATAAAAATGTATCTTATGCTTTGAATGTAACTATTATATTAATTGCTGGAATATTTGTAATCATTTTAATCTTATGGTTTAAAAGAAATAATGCAAATGTAAAAATTGTAAATATTGATGTAAATAAAAGAATTCAGGAGAATTCAAAGTCTGGCGGTGAAGGTGTTATGAATATGGTCAATGACACCACCAATAAAAATGACATCGACATCGTCAAACCTTGTTTAACGACAAAAACAAGCAGATTCTAAATAAATGTGAAAATGGGAACGGAAACGAATCAAATAACATTTCATTTCCTTTCCCATCAAACTGTTAACTATGTATATATTATTTGTAGGTGAAATTAATAAAGAAGGGCATTCATTGACTGACCAGCAAAAAGTAAAGTGTTTTTATTTTACCTTTCTTACTTTTAAAGCTGAATAGTTGTGCAATCAAAAACAAATAAAGTGCAAGAACTTAACTCACGCACACAGGAATGGTTGTGAGTTGTAAGTCACTAGGCCCTGGTTCTCCATGAGCTGTTGCGCCACCCAATTTATTTATAGATTTATACGTACATACATAATGTAGGTAGGCATGTAGATTATATTTTCGTTTATTATTTTAATTTTGTTTTTTAAATCTTGGGTATTTTACTTGAAATTTTTAATCTTTGTAGCAATGTTGCAACTTTTCACCACATCTATGAAGGAATTATTATTATTATTATTATTATTTTTATTACATGTTGGGATATTTTAATTTTTTGTATTTACCTTAGGTAGGTAGTAGGTATTTTATCAGTTTTTTCCAAATTTTATTATAACATTATGATAACAGTCCTGCGATAACCATTCATGGAATTTAAACCATCATCGCGTAAAATAAAGAGTATACTAAGTTTTTGTTAGGAAAAAATGCATTAGGTAGTTTTATTTTGAATAGTTTTGTTTTGATCTATTGCTATTGAAAAAAACTTTTATTTTAACTACTATTGGGATGCAATTTTTATTTATGTATTTGTTTGTTTAAATTTCATGTAACTCCAGAAATAATTTGTGTTTAATCACTTATGACACACACTATTGGTTAAAAGTAGACAAGAAAAAAAAATCCTACAGGAGGGGGTTTTATTTCCCCCCGCTTGGACAGAAGGGGCAGTTTTATAAAAAAAAAATAGTTAGGTACCTTGGTACTTAGAATGGACAAAATATACCTATTAACAAACAACCACTTACAGTATTGTTTTGTAGGTTTTCGGAAAACCAGAAGTCCATTCTCATGGTTTATTTTCAAATAAAGTTCTTTTCGTAAACAGCTTCGACAAAAATTGTTTTCAAACTAAAAATTGTGAAAAAAATTGTTTTTTAATATACATTATGTATGTTTTTCCATTTTAAGTATTTTTTACTTGCAATATAGGTACTATAGGGCAAGTTTTGGATTCGTGCAAAAAAAAAATTTCGAGATAACAATCAAACATGACATTACGATGATAGAGAACACGAAAAAAGTGGGTGGCACAATTCTGTCTGTCTGTCTGTCTGTCTGTCTGTCCCTTAGAATAAAAAATATAAGGAAGCGCCATTTGTGGAAAAAAGTGAAGCATTTTTCATAATAGTATTTGCTCTCACAAACACAAATACATTCCAAAAGGGACGGAGTGATTTTTAATGGCAACTTACTAGGGCGCCATAACAATCATTTGTTATTTTCTTAATTTATTTTTCTTCTCAGCGGTATGATCATATAACCCTCTAAGGTGCCGATAAAATGTTTTAATATCTACTTTCTCTAAAATTGTGTTGTTTCAGTGGAACATTATAAATTTACTTAGTTTAATTTACGCATTTTTATGAAAGAAGGCTCTCCAAAACCAATGCGAATCATAGCAATTCATTCGCATCAATACAAAATTGGCACCCCAAATGTGGCTTTACTTCATCCACTTTCAGAATGGTCATCCTTTTACCACTCGACTTTCGGAAACCCTTTAAATTTTTATGAAATTATTTTAAATATTTTAATTTTTGAATAGACAAATTAATTAACATTAAAAAAAATGCACTAATAACTTCACTACAGAGCAAATTGAGCAAAATTCTGAAGATGCACATGTTAACATAAATATACGAACTCCAAACGTACAAAATCGATTTAATAACAAAATGAATTTCCTTATATAAAGGGCGCTTAGCAAATAGTTGCGCCTTACAACCACCAATAACAAAAAAAATACGTCCCTGTTTCACAGAATCGCAGTTTGACATTACTACTATTCCATATTTAAACCGAAAAACCATGTGCAAGTTTTCAATTAATTTATTAATTTTCTTAGTTTATTTAAAATTTAATCATTTTAAATGTGTTACTTGATTGGTGATTAATTAAAATATGATCAATTCACATCACTTTCTTTGAGAAAAATATGATAAAACTCACTTGTGAAAGGAAATGATTCTTGTCCGCCTTATTCTGGCTTTTTTTTACACAATTTAACACTGCACTTCATATTTTTGTATTGTTATTAGTAAGTATACATACATTTCTAAGTAAATCACTTCAAACTATTTGTTTTTTTTCTAACAATTAATGATTTATTAATGTTTTTTGTATTGTATCACTTTTTGTTTACTTTTTTTCTTCCATTCAGTCACCGATTTGACATTTCGGGTATACAGTTTTCTGCTTCATTCACGTACACTGTATATGTGATATACACCAGTTCCTTTACTTCTTCTTCTATGGTTTGTCCGTATCTCAACCTACAGCCTATACCACTGAAGCGATTTTCTTCAAATTTTGAACTTAAGGTTTTTTTTGTAACTCTCCAGAGGGGAAATTGAAATTTTTTTTTTAGCTCAAAAAATAACGGTACTTGCCATACAACCGTTAAGGAAAAGCTTATTTATCTCAAAAACGGCTCCAACGATTTTGATAAAAAAAAATCAGCGTATTATTGTAGATATGATATACCTTTTAGTAAGAAAAAAAATCACCACAAACATCTATTAACGGTACCTGTCATATAACGTTTTTTTTGATTTTTGGTTTTCTCATTAACCGCTAATCCGATTTCAATAAAATTTTTTGCACAAAAGCTTTGTTAGAATATAAATAATAATGCATACCAAAATTTTTGAAAAAATAAATTTTTGATTTTTAAAAAAAGATTCAAAATTTTTTTTTGAAAATTCAATATTTCAAAAACGGGTTGTTGAATTGTTTTGAAATTTCAGTTTTAAATGTATATTAATATATACTCAAAATTGGCATACCAAATTTTTTTTTGAAAAATGTTACAAAAATTTTATATATACAAAATTAATTTTTAAGAAAACGGCTCCAACGATTTTAAGTTTTTTTTTGCATGTATTGATATTTTTTTAAGTAATCAAATGGCATGCTTTTTTTTGCGCTCTAAGTTATTTATCAGGCTGTTTAAACAATTAAAAGAACGATTTAAATGCTTTTTTATACTTTTTCAATAAATACTTGAATATTTTTTAAAGTTCTTAAGTTCCACACAACTTGAACATAAGAGCAAGTACGTGCGATCCAGTCATGCATTTTATTTATAAAATTGCCGCCTGTCCAAGCGGGGGAAATATACTTTTTTTTCTTGTTTACTTTTAACCTAAGTACATTACATGCCCTTGGCAGATTTTACGCGAATCACCTAGTATGCTGTATGCACAAAAAATATGCCATTAAATTAACCCCTACAGCGACTAAAGGGATGAAAATAAAAATCTGAAAAAATTAGGGAATATTTTTTTTTTTTTCATTTAGAATCGGTTTATGCCCACACAACCTGATCTTTTTCTTACGACCACCCTAATGCACCTACCTACATATCTTCCTAGCTATCAACATTTCAAGAGGCTTAGAATTTTTGAAATTGTGTGCATAAAAACTAGATGAAATACATAAAAGAACAATGTTCGAAAGCATGAAATTGATTTAAGAAAAACGAATGTCATCCATGTACATTAGGGTGGTCCTTAAATTGGACATTGTCTTGGATAGCCCTCATTCGATTCAAAACATTGAAAAACAATTTCCCTAACTTTTTCAGATTTTTATTTCACCCCCCTGGTCTCCCTTTTTTCACTTCAAGGTACAAATAAGGGAGTTAGGGTGATTCTTATAACACGCAAAAAAAAAGTCAGAACTTATAGATTAGATTCAGACGAAAAAAAAACCGTGTTGGAGAGGGGGTCTATTCCCTCCCGTTCAGGCAGGAGGGGTAATTTTCTAAAAATTTTACCAAAAATAGAAAAAAAATTATTAAAAAACAACGGGACCACTTACAATGGCATGCTATAGCTTTTTTTAAAGCCATGAATCCAGTCTCTAATATATCTCTTAAATCAAGTTTTTATTGTAAATAGTTTTTGAAAAAATAATTTTCAAACCTTAAAAATAAAAACAAAAATAATAGTTTTTTACGTTTGAAAATTATTTTTTTCAGAAACTGTTTACAATAAAAACTTGATTTAAAAAATATATTAGAGACTGCATTCATGGCTTTGAAAAAAGCTATAGCATGCCATTGTAAGTGGTCCCGTTGTTTTTTAATAATTTTTTTTCTATTTTTGGTCAAATGTTTAGAAAATTACCCCTCCCGCCTGAACGGGGGGAAATAGACCCCCCCTCCAATACGATTTTTTTTCATCTAAATCTAATCTATAAGTTCTGACTTTTTTTTTGCGTGTTATAAGAATCACCCTAACTCCATTATTTGTACCTTGAAGTGAAAAAAGGGAGACCAGGGGGGTGGAATAAAAATCTGAAAAAATTATGAAATTTTTTTTTCTCCGTTTAGAGTCATTTGATGCCTATCCAAGTTGGATTTTCAAAAAAACCCAAAATAAGGACCACCCTAATGTACATGTACATAAATACGAAAATATTAATTTTATACCAATAAAAAATTTGAAATCATTGGAGCTATTTATTAGAAAAATTTAAATAAAAATTTGGCTTTCTGGTTTTGAAATTCAACACTTTTGTGAGACAAATATTCTAGAAAGATATAGGTACTATTACCATTTTATTTTTTTTTTGACCCTTCACCGTTAGTTTAAAAAATGTACTAAACAACAACTTTTTATGGTCTTTTCGTAAATCTTTTGTTTCCTTGCAAATATTGATTGCATGGCTTGCGTTGGTATGCATAATTTTAGACTTTTAAATCATCAATATTCCTGTAAATATTCAAATAGATTCATGGAACCGTTTTTCCACACCAAATTTTCAAAGTCTTACAAACCAGTTAAAGGAACAAATTGTGTTGTTCCTAAACATTGCGTAGTCGTTATCAAAATGACAAGAAATTCATCAACCCGTTTTTGAAATATTGAATTTTCAAAAAATAAAAAAATCAACTTTTATCTTTAAATGCGATTTGCGGCTAAACAAAGCGTCCTAGAGGCATCAAAGTTGACACCTTTAAACTTGATTTGCGGATAAACTAAGCATCCTAGCGACTTAAAAATCCAGATTCTTTAAATGCGAAATAAAAGAAACTTTGCATACACCCAACCTCGCACCCACCCCAATTCCTATAATGGGCCCAAACAGGGGGGTTGCAGGGGGGCAGCATGCCCCCCGATACACACATCGCTGTTCATTCGCGTTTATTTGTCATTCAAGGTACTCTTGCTCAAGAGAACTCAATTAATGCATAGCATTATACGAAAAATCAACTTTTATCTTTAAACGCGATTTGCGGCTAAACTAAGCGTCCTAGAGGCATCAAAGTTTACATCTTTAAACTTGATTTGCGGCTAAACTAAACGTCCTAGTGACTTATAAAATGCATATTCGTGATCTTGGAATGTGCATGTTCCCAAAAATCAAAATGAAATTGGTAAAAAGTTTTTTCCAAACCTTTGAAAGAAAATATTTTCAGTTTTTTCGGCTAAACTTTAGCAATTTTTGTTGTCTTTTTTAATTTTTTGATATTTTCTTTAAATTATGATATTTTTTTCTTTAAATGCAAAAGGAACTTTGCATACATCCAACCTCGCACCCACCCCAATTCCCCCCCCCCCCCCCCATTCCTACAGCAGCCGTTAATGACAACCACCTACGTGCTTACCATATTCCAACAACAACCAAATAACAAAAAACGATGTATGTATGTATGTATTTTTATTGAGACTTTTCTTTCTTTCTGTTACATTAATACAATGAATTCTTATGTTCTATCTCTTACATTTAAGTTAATACCGGAGGCTGTAATGTATGGCCATCCTGTTCGGTTACATTATTTGTGTTTATTGTGATAGTTTTCACAATTTTTAAATTCAACAAAATTAAATAGAACAAGATTCAACTTTTTTATATATGCGTTTAATATTCAAAATTAACTTGCTGCAAACTACTTGTGGTATAATCTATATCTCAACGACTAGTAGTTTTTTATGATTTCATTATATAATTCAAGAGTGTATTTATGTTTCGTTAAGTATAATTTGAGAGTAATTCAGCATATTTTTAAGTGTTAACTTTTAAGTTTTATTTAGTACTATTTTATTTATGTATTAATTTAAAAGTAGTTTTTTTTAAAAGCAAATCATTTCAATAAATTATAGTTCAATATTAATTATAACATCTATGGCATTAACATTCTGCCCGCCTTGAAGTATCTTAGGGATACCTTCAATCATCTGTTGGTATTGGTGCTATCCGATGAATAGCTCTTCGAATAAGTCCTTTTTTGGTTCTTATATCAACGACTCGAACCTTACCATCTGAGGATTCAATCAAATTTGTAATCCGTCCCAAAAGCCAGTTTTGTGGAGATGCATTGTCATCCCCAACAAGAACAATTGTATTGAGTTTTGCGTTCTCTGACGAAGTCTGGCATTTGACTCTTCTTTGTAGCTCGACAAGATACTACTTCGACCATCAATTCCAAAAATGCTGCTTAATTAGCGAAAGTCGTCGCCACCTCTTCAACGCAGACATCTGGTAATCAGTGACCACTGGTTCGACTACAGCATTCATTGGCCCACCAATCAAAAAATGACCAGGTGTAAGAACTTCCTCACCGCTCGGGTCACTGGACATCGTATACATGGGACGAGAATTCAGTAAGAAAGGCTTCGCCGATGGTACGAACAAGATGATTTTTGGCTGACTTTACGGCTGCTTCCCATAGACCACCGAAATGTGGAGTTCTGGGCGGTATATGATGAAATTGGATTCGCTCTGCAATACACCAATCGCTTATCTTCTTTTCTATCTGCTGTTCCAGAAAGCTCCGCCGGAAGTCATCTAACTGGTTACGGGCTCCAACAAAATTCGTCCCATTATCGCAGTACAAGTCTTGGCACAAACCACGCCTTGCCACGAACCTCTTGAGTGCTGCAATAAAACCTTCACTGGACAGGTCCGAAACAACCTCTAAATGGACAGCCTTCACAACAAAGCAGACAAAAACTGCTACGTATGACTTGGTGAATCGCTGCCCTCGCAGCTTATAAGTCGTCTGGAAAGGTCCACAAAAATTCGCACCTGTTTTCAAAAACGGTCTTGCAGGTTGCACTCTGTCGGTAGGTGAATTGCCCAAAATTTGTCCCAACATCTTTGGTTTGTACTTGAAACAGTCCCAACAGCTATCAACGACCTTCTTTGCAAATCTGCGGGCATCTAGCACCCAGAACCTCTGTCGCACGATTCCAACTAAGGCTTGTGGACCTGCATGATAATTTTGATTATGTAAAGAAGTAAATATGTTTTTTACAAAAGGATTAGATTTAGGAAGAAGGATAGGACATTTGACAGAATAAGGTATGTCGCATTCAGCAGACGCCCACCCACTCGGAGGAGTTTGAATGAGTCACCATCAAGGAAAGGATTGAAATTTTTGATGGGACTCGATGGGCTAATCTTATCTCCTTTATTTAATTTATGAATTTCCTCCTGGAAATTCTTTTGCTGAATATTCCAAAGAATCCTTAGCAGAGCGGCATTTATCTCATCTGCTTTTAAGAATGTGTTAAAGCGCAGTTCAACTTCCTCAAAGAATTCAGCTCCTTTCATCTTCTTTCGAACAACAATAATCCAACGAAGTACACGAGTAAATGTTCTACAAACTTTATCCGTGCTTTTGAACCGCAAGTAGTGTTCTTCAAAATTTGCATCTATTATTTTTGACAAAAGAACCACATTACATTTCCGCATTCCAGGAGTATCTTTTTCTATCACAGATAGATCTTTTTGTACAGGCCACATCTCTTCTGGCAATTTAAGAAATTTTGGGCCTGGAAACCATATACTCGCACTCTCCATCAATTCACTTCCAAACGCACCTCTCGATACAATATCTGCAGGGTTTTGTTTCGTACTAACATATTTCCAAGTACCCTGCGGCAAACTTGTTTGTATCTTTGATACTCTGTTGGCTATAAATACTTCCCAATTAGAAGGATGAGCTGAAAGCCAACACAAAACAATCTCTGAGTCCGTCCAGAGGTAAATATCTTCAACTACGTGTGAGAAATTTGGAAGTATCTTAGAAACCACAGAAGCTAGCATTTCCGCTGCGCATAGTTCCAACCTCGGCAAGCTTTGAGTTTTGATTGGAGCTACTCTCTATTTAGCTGTTATCAAATTACAAGTGGTGATACCCTTTTCGTCAACTGTTCGTAAATAGATGCAACAACCATGATTGAACTGATTCGTCCCAATCAGTCTTTTTTACCCAAAGGCTTTGCAACAAAATTTTACCCTTAACAACGACTGGGTTAATTAGCCCTAATGGATCAAATAAAGAAGATAGCTCAGAGAGAATAATACGCTTCGTAATTTTTGGTTTTGAGTTAAATTCTGGAACAACATATTGCAACTCATCTGATGAGGGATTCCATTTGATTCCTAGAGTTTTTATGATATCCGCATCATTTATTCTAAGTGGTTTCTCTCGGTCCATTTCCGGAACAACTTATGCAAAAGGGTCCTAACTTCTTCATAAATGCCAAATATCTCCTCTGGCGAATCTCCTCCACTTATAAAATCGTCCATATAAAAATCCTCGCTCAACACTTTGGAACCTAATGGAAATTTGAAGGCCCCTTCTTCGGACAAAGTTTTGAGACAGCGAGTGGCCAAATAAGGAGCGGAAGTGGTTCCATAGGTCACCGTATTTAACTTGAAAATCTTTAATGAATCGGTACGATGAGTCCTCCAGAGAATGCATTGATATTTACGATCCTTTTCAGCCATAAGTATCTGACGATACATTTTCGAAATATCGGCTGTCAATGCAAACTTGTAACAGCGAAAACGTAAAATTATTGAAAAGAGATCATCTTGCATTATGGGCCCTTTCATTAAAATTTCATTTAGTGATTTGCCGGATGAAGTTTGAGCACTACAATCGAAAACGACCCTAAGTTTCGTAGTTGAAGAATCCGGTCTTAGTACATACTGATGAGGCGAAAAGTATTTCATATCCTTAGCTTCATCGAAACTTACTTCAGACATATGTCCAAGATCTTCGTACTCCTTCAAAAAATCAACATATTGGCCTTTAACAGTGATTTTCTTCTCAAGTCTTCTTTCTAACGACATAAATCTGTGTTTTGCAATTTCAAAAGATTCTCCTAACGCTGATGGATCTTCTTTGAACGGAAAACTCACAACAAATCTACCTTCATCGTTTTTTGTGACTGTATTTATGAAGTGTTCTTCACATCTTTTCTCTTCAGGCTTTAAAAATTCAGAAGTTATGGGATAATTTTCAACTTCCCAAAACTTTTCAACAAATTCGTGGAGATAGTCATCTTTTGACTGCTCTTCACTTCCTAACAAGCATACTGTGCTTGTTGAGTCATCTGACAAATCATGTGAGCCTGAAACAACCCATCCAAAAAGGGTCTTTTGAAGCGTAAGCTTCTCTTCTAACTTGATTTGTCCAATAGCTAGCAGCTCAAAGAAATGGTCTGCGCCTATTAACATATCTATTTTCGCAGCTTCATTGAAATTAGGATCCGCTAGTACAATATTTTTAGGTATCTTCCAACTATCTACTTTGAAAGATTGACTAGGCTGAAGATGAGTAATATTTCGGATTATAAGTAGATCTAATTCGGTCTCAAACTCTGAAATCCTTGATTTACAACTAGTTTTTGTGGTGTGTCGAACATTTGTAACCTCATTGCCTATTCCGCTTATTTGAATCTCTGACTTTGATTTGTGTAGTTTTAGTCTTTGTGACATACTTTCAGTTATGAAATTCAATTGAGAAGCCGAATCTAACAAAGCGCGTACTGGTTGATATTTACCAAAGTTATCTTTAATCAAAACTACAGCTGTGGGAAGTATAGTTTGGTTAGATGATCTACCCACCAATGTAGCTGAGTTAGATGTTCCTTGACCTCCAGTTTCACCACCATTGTTGACAGTAAATCTATGAAGCAACTTATGATGGGGTAACGAACAAATTGTGCATTTAGGCTTTGTACAATGCCGAACAGAATGCTCCTTTCCCAAACAATTTATACAAAGGATTCGTTTTTTCACTTCCAGGAACCTCCTTCCCACTGGTAAGCTTAAAAAATCTGGACAAGAATCAACTAAGTGTTCCAAAGACTGGCAGTATTCACACTTTATACGCTCCGCAGCTAAAGTTGTACCCTTAAACTTTCTAAACTGTTTCTTTCCACTATTTTGCAAATTTGGCTGTTCAGATTTGGCATTACTCTTAGTAGAACTATTCGGTTTTTGCACCCTAGATTCCTTAGCTTCTAAACTTTTACAACGACGATCCAAAACCTTACTAAATTCTTCCCACGTTGGGAGCTTATTGTAGTCTATTGCATCCTGCCATTTAGTTTGAGTTTCCTCATCAACTCGATCCATCGCTAATTAAATCAATATACAATTAGCGATATCTTTATGATTTCCTATCGAAAGCATTCCAGTTAAATGTGTATTAAAACTATCTTCCAAGTGTCGCAAAGAAGAAGCAGATACCTAAGACATTTTTGGAAACTCCAGCAAACTATTTATATGCTCTTGAAATATAAGAGTTTTATTATCAAAACGGCTTTTCAATCTATCAAGGGTTTTTTGATAATTTGTTCCAACGATGTTAAAGTCTCTAACAGCATCCAACGCAGATCCAGATAAACTTCTAAGTAAATAATTAAACTTTTGCAAACTATCAAGGCTTTCATCTTTATGAACCAGATTTGTAAATAATCCTATATAATTATGATAATCTGTAAATTTACCGGAAAATGTAGGCAATTTTATAGGCTCTAATTTCGATCGAGGACGAGGTTGTTCTGGAAAATAAGTTGCATTTAAATGTTCAGCAGCAGTTGTATTGCCCCTCAAATCAGACAAAAGTGTCATTATTTTTGTTTTTGCGCAAACATAAATCTCTTCCACCTCTTCACGAAAAACCTCATTCGCCGTTTCTTCATCAGGATTATTAAATCTTTCAATTGACGTTTGAACATTTAAAATCTGCTTGAAATACGATTCGAGTATTCCTAATCGACATTCTAGCTCTGGTTCTGACAACGTACTTCCCTTCTGCATGATAATGTTTTTCGTTCTGCTCAAATTCCCTTTCGCTGATGATCGCAACCCTTTCAAGTCGGATAAAGTTTTTCCTAAACTATTATCACTTTGCGATGATTCATCTTTGCTCTGTTTTTCATTCTCAGACATTTATAACTATTTGAGTTGAAAAACCTTAGTAAATTGAAGAAACCCCAACGACCAATAAATCTGTACACCTCTGCAGCAAATCAGAAACAACAACAAATTATTCTGACTTCCGAAACAAATCCTGTGTCTAATTGTAAATTTATTTATGTTAGCAACAAATTCCTCCTCAACTTCACCAGCAACAGCAGCAGCAACGGCAACGGCAGCAACAACAGCGAAGGCAACCTCAACAAAGCGAATTACAACTAAATTCATCCAACAACAAGCTACCCAACTTAGATACAGTCACCTATCAACAAAATTCGAATCCTTATCAACGAAAACTTTAAACTTCCAAGTTTATCCAAAGTGATTGAGTATAATAGGCTTTTCACACCAAACCCCAAAACCGGTTTTCGGCGAAAACATTTCAAAAACTCGAAAACCATTCACACTGAACATTACACGTTTTCGTTTGACATTCCAGTTTTTTTTATACAAACCGCGCACATTTTTCTTTATTTTCTTTGATTTTTTGGAAATGAAAACGGTGATTTATTAAATAAATAGGATCCATATGAACAATTTGACATACCATACACAATTATTTATCAATTTTAAATAAATTATTTTATTTTGAGATTCGAATTTTATATTTGATATGACAGAATTTCGTCAGCTGTTTTCAATTTCTTTTGAAAGCATCCCATCAGTTTCTTTTTTGACTCTTCAATAGGCGCTGAACTCATTGAAAGGTATGTTTGTTTTGTTCATCTCTGAATTCCAACAAGTTTTCGACTGGTTTTATATAAAACTTGTGTTTTACGAAAACCTGAAGCTACAAAAAATGTATGATAAAACTTGTGTTTTCGATTAGGTTTTTCTCCAAAACCAATATTTTCGCGAAAAGCGCGTTTTGGGTTCGGTGTGCAAAGGCTATAACAACTACAAAATTATTTATGCACTCAATAATGCAGCAAGGTAATAATCAGCAACAACTATTCTGTTTGTTTACCTTTCCTATTTGTATCAACATATGTTGACTGCTAACAACATCCAGCAACAATGTTTCAATAATAGGTTAACTATTCACATTTTTCTATAGCAGCAAGTTCTAATTAAATTGTTTCACAACAAATTCAATCATCGGCAACGAATAAATTGACAACAAATTATGATTATCAACTCACAATTGATCAGCAACACACAATTTAAAATAAAAGCTTACGTGGTTAATAAATCGATCTCCGATACAATCCACACTGCAACACTCGATTAAAGCTTTTCTGTTTGAGTTGAGTCCAACTGATGAAGATGATTGATGACTTATCTATAATTCTGAGTGGGAGCTTTGTTTTGATGCGTTGTCGACCTTTTAAAATTTAGATGTCACTGCAATGATGAAAACGATGACGAAAAGCTTTAAGTACATATAGATTTATATGTATGACTCAGCGATTTCTTCCTCGTATGGGATGCCTTGCAATTGAGTTATGAGTTTAAGCACTTTAACCAATTTACCAGCACTTTTTTTTATGAGAGATTTGTAGGGCAAATTCTCTTGAGGTATTACCTTGCTCGGAATCTGGTGTTCCTCAGGGGTCAGTGCTTGGCCCTTTACTATTTTTAATATATATAAACTCTATTTTTTATTTGCCTCTAAATGGAAATATTGTTGCATTTGCGGATGACCTGGCTCTTGCTTACTCTGCAGCTGATATAGTCAACGTTAAGCAACAAATAAATCTTGACCTAGCTTCATTGAACTTTTGGTTCAAACATCATGATATGGTTCTGAGTAGTAAGTCCAAGGTCATGTCATTTTCGCTTTCAAAAATGTACAATCTGGATGAAATAGAATACCATGTCACAGGCTGTGATCGTTCAATTTGCAGTGCAGAGTGCCTATGTCTTGAACCGGTGAGGGAATACAAATACTTGGGAGTTACACTTGATAGTAAATTAAACTGGAAATCCCACATTGCTAGTGTAAAACAAATAATCTACATAAGCTTAAATAAAATATATCATCTTCGTAAATTTGTTCCATCGAATCTCTTAATAACAATTTACTATGCTCTTGTAAATTCCCGACTTGAGTATGGGATAACCTGCTGGGGAAGTGCATTTATAAGCTATTTGAAACCACTTATTACTGCGCAAAAAAAGGTGTTAAGGGTAATGGTTTTCAAACCAAAATGGGAGCCTTCACTCCCATTATTCAAAATTCTTGAAATTTTGCCTCTTCGTTACTTATATGTATTTAAGGTATTGAAAATCTTCTTTTTACGAGGAGGACATAACATCACACGCAGAAATCTAATTCATTCATTACGAAACTCAGCTTCGGTTGTTGTTCCTAGAGTAAGGACGGAACACTATAGACGTTTTGTTACAATAATTGCTCCTTTTATTTATAACAAGCTACCATGGGATATACGCAAACAAATAGATCGTAAATCAAAATTTTTCAGTGACCTTCGAAAATGGCTACTTAATAGAGATGATGTAGAGATATTGTTACAAGTATTGAACTAATTTTTCTCATTACAACCCTGAATCATTATTTTTCTTTTCTCAGATAATCTTCTTCGCTTCAAATTCAAATAAAAAATAAAAAAAAAAAAAAATCGCTTTCTCAGTTTGTGCGGCTCCACATTGCATATAAGTTTATAACAAACCTCTCTTTTTTTGTAAACACTTGATACTGGCACATCTTGCCACAAAGTGTATTAGGTATACAATCCATCTTCATGGTTGAATAACTATGTTTTCTTTTGTTAATCAGTTAATTGTTGCTATTGTATATATCTAATTGTAAAACATTGTAAATTTTGTAAAATATTGTAACCTGAAATAAATTCATTCATTCATTCATTCATTCTTTCTTTCCGATGTTTGTCCGATTCGATTTATTGTAATATTTTATTACTTTAGTTTTATGTTTTAGGCCGTGTGCCAATTGCGTTAAAATCCTGGTTAAGCCTAGTACGCTGCTGATGCGAAACGAAAAATCCCATACAAAAATGACACAACGAAATCATAAACGAAAAATTTAGTTTTAGTTTTCGTTCTGCAGTACGCTGTTCGATGAACGAAATTGGAAATTGTTGCATATTTTTTGGAGAAGTCTACACTCTTTTTTCGCACACAATTAATTACCCAGGCCATTTATTGTGTGCGGAAAAATGACATTTGTGTTTTTTCGTGTGTATTTTTGTTTTTTCTTTGCTTCCAGCGTGGCTGTGTGTGTTCTGTTTTTTCAGTTGGATTTGTTTTGAATTTTTGAATTGGTGTAACTGTCAATGAATATTTTTTCGCTGTGGTTTCGTAAGCATTTCGTTGTCTTGTTGGAGACCAACTAAAAATTTCGTTTCGCATCAGCAGCGTACTAGGCTTTAAATTTGATCCCATGGCTAAATTTTGACATTACCGAGGTGAATATAGACTTCAAAATTTAACCTGCTCAGGAGCTCGTTAAAATTTTAGTCGGTGGTTAATTTTTGACATGTCTATGGGCGCGTTCGGCTGCGTATCTTAAGCGATCCGGATTTGTTTGTGTTGTTGTAAACCCTTATAAAAAAACAGCTGAGGGAGATGAATGTAGATAAATATTTTATTTTGCTATCAAGAAGTCATGAATCCTATCGGGAAAGATGAAAAATGGAAAAAAAAAACTAAAATTAAATGAAAGGATTAAGAAATATAGACAAAGACCTTATAATAAATTTAAGTATGCACTCAAGAAGAAGTTTGAATAACTTGATATAAATCCTTGATAATGTAAAAGAATCAATAAAATTTATTGAAAATACTTTTTCAGATGATTAATTCATTTTGCAAACTGATATGTTTGCGAACTATCATTACTGAGAAAAATGCAACAACAAAACAAATGGGAAGTGAATATAAAAAAAAAATCCCATTTAATCCAATTGACACAGCAAAAACCTTAAATTTTACTCACCCCTATAAAAAGGGATAACATTTAACTGGGATCAAATTTAACCAGAATTTTGACGCAATTGGCACACGGCCCTAAACATTAATTCGTTAATGATTTAACGTTTAATTTTATACTGGGAATACAGAATATTCCCGGGTTTCGGCATCAATGTTTATTGTGATAGTTTTCACAATTTTTAAATTCAACAAAATTAAATAGAACAATATTCAACTTTCTTATATATGCGTTTAATATTCAAAATTAACTTGCTGCAAACTACTTGTGGTATAATCTATATCTCAACGACTAGTAGTTTTTTATGATTTCATTATATAATTCAAGAGTGTATTTATGTTTCGTTAAGTATAATTTGAGAGTAATTCAGCATATTTTTAAGTGTTAACTTTTAAGTTTTATTTAGTACTATTTTATTTATGTATTAATTTGAAAGTAGGTTTTTTTAAAAGCAAATCATTTCAATAAATTATAGTTCAATATTAATTATAACATCTATGGCATTAACAATTTGTTAAATGCCAACATAGCTAATTGTTTCATTTTATTTCTCGGAGCTATAAAAACTTTGCTTTAGACCAGCCATACTCAACCTTTTTTTCATAAGGGCCACAAAGACGTTTTAGTTATGTGGCCTCGGGCCGCAACGTGGAATATTTTTTGCACTTAGGTGTTAAGTACCTCAGATTGAATTTTAATACAAAAATGAATTATTTGATTTCTGAAATTTAGGACACTTTTTCAAGATCTGGCTTGTTTCTGCATGCTAACCTAATTCGTTTACATATTTCTTTACACATTTTTTGTAGAATAGAATAGGATAATTTCCAAGCGTATGTAGATCAAAGATACCTATGTTGATTTTTCAATCCAGATGACTCTTTTTTCCTGTCAGGAAGATTATCTATCACCTGAATTAGAAGGAGGAAATTTAAAAAAATTCACAGTCTTATTGTTGTTTTTTTAGTTTGCGTCTTCACTTTTAAGAGCAAAACCGGTCAAACTTCTCAAAATAACTTTGAGATGAATCAGCTGCAAAATCAGTGCCTTTCCCACGTTAGCAATATATTATTTGATTTGTCATAGCGTTTTCGTTTGGTAATCGGGAGGAATTTTCGGGAGCTCTCCGATCCAGATTTCAGAATGCCAAACGAACAAGTTGCAACCCTTTTCTTGACTCTGAAGTTTGGTTGTATTTGTGCAATTGGTTGTTGCATTTGGGTGATGAATCGTTCAAAGGGCTGTTCTCTGAATATTGATATTCCATAATAACAGCAACGAATGTCTGCCCCTTGGGTTTTTATTTTCCCCACCTAAGCAAAATCTCTATTGCAAGGTATGAAGATGACGATAATGGAGAGGATGAAATGTTTGGCCTATACATTTTTTTTCATTACTGTTTCATTTTAACTCTTAATCTCCAAATTCACATTGGCAATTCCAAAACTAAATTACAAATAACATCTGACAATCTTGGCGCCTCAATTGATCGCATGTATTCGTTCGTGCTTCTGGTTTTGATTCTTTCTTCAAATCCAGAATAGTTGATCTCTCATTTTCAAAAAAAGAACTGTCATCTAGTGCCAAATGAACTTTTCCAGAAACATATGAAGTTTCCTATTTTGGGCTTTATATCCCATTTGATTTATTATTTCGAGCATTGTTTCATTTAATAAAACAAAGCGACGAAATTAGGAAATATAATCCAAAATGTTCAATCTTTTTTTGGGTGTTATTTCCAAATTGATTTAGTTTGGCACTTTTTCCAAACGGCAGTAAATTTTGATTTATGGCATTCAGTTTTTCTATGCAATCACATATTTTTGTAAGTATGCCAGGTGGGCCACTTAAAATACTCGACGGGCCACATGCGGCCCGCGGGCCGCAGGTTGAGTATAGCTGCTTTAGACGGTTGTCTCTATTTACATATAAACAGTTCCTACTTATACCTTAAGACTAAATATAAAAACACTAGAAAATACATAATATACATGTATACACTATTATTATCGAGTTGGAGCGAATACGCTTTTAAAATCAATTGATTGTGTAGAAGACACATGAAAGAAATGTTCTTTTATGAGCGAGAACGCTCTATATGATTTTAAATAGAAATGTGGTGCTTAGATGCACGCGTGATTTTAACATACAAACAAACATTTTTCAACGATTACGTATGAAACATAAAACAGTTACTGGTAGGCAATGAAAAATTTAGATGAGAGTAGTTAGCAAGACATTCGATAAACTTTAAAATTAACACAGGTGGGCACTGTTGATTGTTAAGGCTGGAGCTGTTTCTGTTGCATGGTATTCCCTTTTCACGGTTAGCGGGTAACGTTGGTTGGTTGCTGGAGTCGGATCGGCTGAAGAGATTGATGTGCAGGGCTGGGACTGGGAACTGCTAGGTTGCTGTGAGGTGTATAGGTGTACAGGTGTATACCGTTTTCTCGGTTAACGGCTAACGATTTACCGTTTTGTCGGCTAACGGTTAACGGGTTAATAAATTCGCGGTTGCTGTTTTATAAAAAATGTCAAGGGTTGTGCCGCGCACAACCTTCCCCTTTCGAGGCCAAATCCGAACTCAACAAAAAACGAAAGTAAACAAAACAACCCAAAAATATAAACACTAAATGACAAAGAAAATTATACCTAACAGCAGCAACCTTCCTCCACCAAAGCATTTTTACGACTGAAATCTGATAAAAACAAAATACGAAAGACAACACAAAAGTAAAATAAACAAATAAAAAGATTTAAAGTAACCATGGTTACAAATACAATCTTACAATATAACTTGCAAGCATATATTTTGTTGTTTGTTTCCAAATACATATTTTTTCTTTCCCAACGATAGAAAGAAAAACAATCATGCTTTCATTTCAGCTCACATCAGAGCCAAATACGCATACATACCCAACTCTCAACATATTATTCATTGACAAAACCAATACCTTTAAAAAAAACAAAATTGCTTGATTTCTTGCCTCCTTCCAACTCTTATAAAAAAAAGTATACAGCTCTCTCATTATTTTATTATTGCACTTTATTCTTCATTTGCCATATTCTTAAGTTTATAATTCAGCTGTACACACTTAGTTAGGCTCAGCACCAGTAATTTCATAAGCCGTCACTTGGTTCGTGCCAGTCGTTCGTCACCCATGATAGTACTATAGATTCTATATACAATGGTATTATATAAAATCAGATCCATAGAATAAAATTGCAATCTGTTAAAATTTGTTTATTTTATCATTTTTCAACAAAAGTCTTATCAATTATTAGTTTTCATTTCTTCCGTTATATAAGTTCAATGACTGCATAGTTCAAATTACAATTTATCTTAAATCTGCAAAAATATTTTTTTTTGAACCACTCTAATCAAAAATATTTTTTCTTCCATAATTCGCTTCAAACATTAACCACGTCGAATTTTATTGAGTTCCTCTGGAAAACATAGAAGATAGCCTTTTTTGGGACACCCTAATATGAAAATATTCAATCGAACTTTTTTGTCTCGAAATACGTGGTTCACAAAACTTTCTGTATACTTAAAATATATTTCATCCTAAATTTGCAAAAATACTTTTTATTGAACCACCCTAATTGAAAATATTTTCTCTTCAATAATTTTGTTTCAAACATTAACCAAGTCGAATTTAATTGAATTCCACCGGAAAACATAGAAGATAGCATTTTTTGGGACATCCTATTGTGAAAATACTGAATATGAAATATTTTTTGTTCAATAATTTGTTTCAAATATTTACCACACCGAATTTTATTGAATTCCATTTAAAAACTTGGAAGACAAAATTTTTAAAAGGCACCCTATTGTGATTTTACAAAATTTTACATTTCTTTTCAATACATTCATATGCATATACGAACCATACTTTTTGAGCAAGCACGTGCGACCCAGTCGTGTCTTTTATTTTTTTTCTTAGCAGATTTGAAAACGCACTTCATTAACTCTGTAAATCAAACTTTTAAGAACATCGCGATTTTTTTTTGTCGATTTTATAAAAATCAAATTCAAATTTTCAAACTCATTTTTGTACTCGTTTTTAATGTAGAAGAACAAAAAAATGGTGCTATGTAAAAAAACAACCTCCATATAAATAAGGACCACCCTAATATACATACTTACATGCTATGTAAGTGCATAGAAATCAAGTACAATATTTGAAATATTTTTTTCTAATTAATTGTTCAATTTTAAATGGCATTGAATCTTAAATTAGGATGTCAATCCTTTTTTCATTTAAACCTAAATATAACTCTGCTTAAATAATTTAAATAAAAACATTGTGCATTTTTCTTTTTCAATCTAACATTTTGTTTCATATTGTGGTTAATTTCGATATCTTTAGAAGTATTCAAATAAATTTAAATACATAATAGTTTAAGCCTTCATAAAGATTAAAAAAGAATCCAAGTAGTTAAAAGACTTTCAAGAAGTTAAAAGACTTCATGCAGTTAAAAGATTCATGAAGTCAAAAGACTTCAAGCAGTTAAAAGACTTCAAGCAGTCAAAAGACTTCAAGCAGTTAAAAGACTTCAAAGCAGTCAATTGACTGCAGTCATAAGACTGCAATCAAAAGACTTAAGGAATGCATTCTTTGTAAAAGACTTCAATGACTTCAAGCAGTCTTTAGTATTGCATTCTTTTAACTTTAAGTATTTTGACTGGTTTAAATGATTGCATTACATAAGACTCCAAAATGGAATGGGAATTAATCGTTGAAGTAAAAAGACTTATAAAAAGTAATCAACTGCATTCGCAAGGGAAAGTAAAATGACTGAGATTTCAAAGAATGAAATACCAAAGTATTGCATTCTTTCCCAACTCTGCCATTTACATATATATTCTGAGTAAGGAGCCAGTTATAGCGATCAGGAAAGCGCATCAGGAAATATGTTTCAAATGGATTATTTATTATGTTTTCAACGGATTTGAAACACAAGTGCTACACAAATCAATGACAAAACACTCAAAAAATTTTTTGTGCAAATAAAATTTTCAATTGACCAATCATTTTTTCGTAAAAATATATTTTAACTATTTTCCTGATGCAAATTAATTTTTCGTATCAGGAAAATTGTTAAAATACATTTTTTAGAAAAAATAATTGTTGAATTGAAAATTTTATTTGCACAAAAAATTCTTTGAGTGTTTTTCATTGATTCGTGTAGCATTTGTGTTTCAAATCCGTTGAAAACATAGAAAACAATCCATTTGAAAAATTTGTCCTGATGCGTTTTCATGATCGCTATCACAGTACACATATTGAAGGTAATATCATTAGCGTTTTCATTTTTGTTCAGTTCTGCGCATCCATCAAAATCAGTGAAAAATGGCGACTCTACGTGACCCCGACTAGTTAAACATCAAAATTTGTTGTGTGTTATGTGTTCATTTGTTACTTATTTAAATACAAATACAATTATTTCAAGCTTTTTAGTGTTTATTAACATTTTTTTAGTGTTATTTAAATTATCCTTTTGTGTTTGTTTTCTTCGTTGTTGTTGTAATACAGTGGAAGAGGTCACGTAAGGCCGCCATCTTGAATTTCTTTGACAGTTCTCATTTCGGACCACATGCGCAAGATAATACCTTAGATATGTGTACTGTGGATCGCTATAACTGGCCCCTAACAAAGGAAGAGAGAAACATATGAGCGAGCACGCTATAGAGAACTTTTTGCAAGAGACAAAGAGCTTTCTGTATGTGCTTTACTATCGACAGGCAAAGAGCTTTCTTGCCTGCTGATCGTCTGCCTGGTGTAGACAAAAATTGGGACATTTTTTTCTATGGGGATGCTTCATCTGTATAGTTTATTATCTGTGCTAGTAGGTTCCGAAGTGAACGAAGTTCTTTGTTTCGATTTGACGTTGGCAAGGGAATGTTTGCATGTATGAGTGAATGCAGATTAAATCTTTCAAACTAGAAAGATCTGATTTTTCTTCTTCAGCTCTCACCTTTTTTTTTTAATAAAACATGAATAAATGGAAAAAGTGCAAATCTTTTCGCAAAATGATCAAATCTTTTCAAACAATTAAAGACGACTAATGTGATCAGTTGGTACGATCAGAGGACCCCAGGGACTAGAAAGTATGGCAAGTATCTATGTAGTCTCTGATTGGTCAGATGTCAAAATATTGTTTTCCAATTAAGGTATGTTTATTGGAAAGTTGACTGGAAAGTAGAGTCAAGAAAAATCTCCCTTATGTTGTTTTCCTTGGTTTCACTCAAGGAGACACTCATTCTGAATCCAATAGAACAGTGCTTGTTACTTCTACTCAATTCTAAAGTTTTTTCCTATGTTGGTCACTCATAAAATAAAGACTTTATGCTGCCACACAAAAAGTGAATTTTATTAACAACAATAGTGTATCTAACCCTAAACTACAAATATTTTTTTTTCTTTTCGTTTTTCTATTTGTTTTCGAGTGCACAACTAATTCGAATGAACATTCCATTCAAATTCATATGAAGTTGCACTGCAGTTTGTTTTGACGTTTGAGTTTGAATGTTTAGTGCTTCTCAAGTGGATTCTGATTTCAAATCTTGAAGCGAAATTCCCTTCTCAGAATCTTCAGAAGAAGAATGGTTTCAGGAGACTTCCGGACGCTTCGGAATGCTTCTGGATGGAAAACGACAAGTGAATTGCAGTTGTGTCAGAATATCAGCTGATTATATTTTGTTTCTCAACAGAAAGTTGAACTTTATTGTTTTTTGATTTGTTTATATTTTAACACGTCCGTTTTTATCATTTTGTGGGAATGTGTTTCTTATCAAATACCAAACAGAAAATTAAAAACTCCACGATAAGTAAAAATATTGAAAATTTTATAGTCTTGTGGAACAATTCGTAAAGGGTTTATGCCTGGTGTGAGGTGTTTTTTTTAGATACAGACAATATCTTTCCTTTCTTCACGATTAACTGAAGGTAAGGTTAGCCCACATCACCTCACTCGGATCTCAATGGATCCATTGCGCTCCCCAGGATATGTAAGATGTAGGTAAATGAAGGGTAAGGGGAGGGAGTTAGTGGGAGTTATAGGAAGGGGGTGCCTCCCTGAACCATCCTGAATTCTGAATGAATTTTAGGATGCTTTTAAGTGGCAAAAATGAGACGTCGCCCAGTTCATCGAAAAAATATTCTCCGAGGGCTGATTTTCTAGTTCTGGCTAGGCTGGGGCATTCACAGAGGAAGTGGGATGAGCCCTCCTCCACCTCTTCGTCCTGACATCCTCTACAAAGATCAGATGAGCTGATGCCCATTCTGGCCATGTGGGTTCCCATTGAGTTGTGACCCGTTAGGATTCCAACCAAGAGAGACAGTTGAGGTCTGCTTAGCTTAAGTAAATACCTTGTTTTTTCTTTGGAAATGTCTGGCCAGAGATTCCTCGAAACCCGACACGTGTCAATTCCTGACCATCTGTCGTTAGCGGCCTTGAGGAAGCTTTGATGAATTCTATTTTTTTCCTGTTCCAGTGGCTTAAGTACCCAGGGTACAGATTGGCTCGGTTCAAGCGATGAACCGTTTTTGGCCAGTACATCTACCATTTCATTATCATAAATGTCACTATGTCCCGGGACCCATCGAAGGGTGACTGAGTTTGATTCACCGAGCAATCTGAACTCACTACGGCAACGATCAACCAGATTTGACTTTGTGACAATTGATGAAATGGCCTTAATTGCCGCCTGGCTGTCTATGAAGATGTCAATGTTTTTATTTATCAGTCCACATGTGGAAAGATATTTTGCAGCCTCGCAAACTGCTAGCACTTCCGCTTGGAAAACACTGCAAAAGTTTGGGAGCTTTATCGATTTGTTTAAGGGTGGGTTTACTGAGATACCTGACCCTACCCCAGCTTCCGTTTTGGAACCGTCCGTAAAAACCGAAACATGATTTTCGTTTAAGACCCGGTTTTCCTTCCAGAGTTCTCTTGTTGGGAAATCTGTTAGAACAACTGGGTTAAAATCTATGTACGGTGAAATGTAGTCCGTTTGAATGTCTATGTCAGTGTAGTTCATTATGGTTCTGTGTCCACAGTGGCCCCGTTTCCAATTCTTACACTCTTTGAGTCGTAAGGCACTTTTGGCCGCCAACTTTTTCGTAAATAGATCTAGTGGGGCTAGTGAGAGGAATGTTTCTAGGGCTGCGGTAGGTGTAGTTTTAATGGCACTAGTTGTGCCAATACACGCAATTCTCTGAATTTTTGTCATGGTTTTAAGATTGGTTGCCTTATCCAAGGCTGGCCACCAAACCAAACATGCATACGTAAGAATAGGCCTTGTAATGGCTGTGTACATCCAAGGAATGGTTTTGAGGCTGGGTCCCCATCTCTTTCCAAAAATTCTACTACAGGTATAGAAAGCTATTGCAGCTTTCTTTTCTCTTTCTTTGATGTTTTCTTTCCAGTTTAGTTTTCGATCGATAACTAAACCAAGATATTTAGCCGTGCCAGTGATATGGAGCGGTGTCCCATTAATGGTGGGAGGGTTTATACTTGGGATGTTACGTTTCTAGGTAAACAAAACCAGTTCTGTCTTAAGAGGGTTGACATTTAGTCCGCAGCTACTGGCCCAATTACTGAGCTTGTCAAGGGCGGTTTGTAGGAGGTCGCACAGTGTGGGAACGAATTTTCCTGAGACCATTAACACGATGTCATCAGCATAAGCTACGACTCTGATACCGGTTAGATCTAGTTCAACTAAGATCCTATTTACGACCAGAAGCCAGAGCAGGGGAGATAGGACCCCCCCCTGTGGCGTACCCCTACACGTCCTGACTTTTAGCTTGCTACCACCCATTTCTGCATTTACAATTCTAGTTTGAAGCATGGAATCAATCCAGTTTGATAGCATCGGATCGATGCTGATGGAGTCTAGGGCTTGTCGAATAGCGTAATTTTCGACATTGTTAAAGGCCCCTTCTATGTCAAGGAATGCACCCAAGGTGAATTCTTTGAGATGGATTGATTTCTCAATTGTGCCGACCACTTCATGGAGCGCCGTCTCAACACATTTGCCCTTCATATATGCATGTTGGGCCTGAGAGAGAACACTATCATTTAGCTTTAGGCGAATGTGCGTTTCTATTAGCCTTTCTAAGGTCTTTAGAAGAAAGGAGGATAGACTAATTGGTCTGAAATCTTTCGGTTCGGTGTGGGTGGGCTTGCCAGCTTTCGGAATGAAAATGACGTTCACTTCTCTCCAACTAGATGGAATATAGGTGATATTTAAACATCCCCTGAATATTTCCACCAGAATCGGTACGATCAAGTCCTTAGAGCTTTGGAGCATAATTGGCATTATTCCATCGGGACCTGCAGACTTGTATCCTGAGAAAGAATCTATGGCCCAGGCCACCTTCCTACTATCTACTATTTGATTACTTATATTGGAAAGCTCACTTATGGTAGGGCCTCTATCCATGGGGGATACATCAAAAATACACCCTGGGAAATGAGTGCTCATAAGTGACTCAAGAGTTTCGGAGCAGGAGTCAGTCCAGATATCATCCGGTCTTTTAAGAAATCCCGGGGGAGTGTGGACCTTTGACATGACTTTCCTGAGCCTTGCAGCGTCATTTGTAGACTCAATGTCTGTACAAAATTTACGCCAGGCTGCTCTTTTTGCATAAATAGTATTTCTTTTATATTCACTTTTGCTGATCTTGAAAAGATCCCAATCAGCAGATGCACTGCTATATTTAGCTCTGTTGTAAAGCCTCCTGGAGTTTGTCCTTAGGATAGCCAGCTCTTTGGACCACCACACTGGGTTGAGCTTGCCTTTCCTTTGGATTTTGGGGCAAGAACTTTCATAAGCGTTAGTAATAGCTGACGTAAGTTCATTGACACGTTTTTCAATCATGCCCTCGCAGTCTAATATAGTCGAGTTACCAAAATGGCCCAGTGATAGGCCCAGTCTTATATTAAAGGCTTCCCAGTTTGTTTTCCTAGGGTTTCTATAGGGCTTTGGATCTTCTATTCTGTGCTCTATTTGGAATGTTATCATCCTATGGTCCGAGAATGTAACATTACTTGAGACTTTCCAGTTACTGATTGCAATAGAATCAGAATTTGAGGAAAGTGTCACATCAAGCACCTCTTTTCTATTTTTGGTAATGAAGGTTGGTTTATTTCCTCTATTTAATATCCAAAATATTTTTCTTAATAATGCATTCAAAAAGTGACTCACCTCTTGCATTTGTATCCGTACTGCCCCACTGTATATGATGAGCATTTGCATCGCAACCTACCAGGAGATCCCACCCGTTATTACCTGTTGCTGCTACCAGTTCATCAAAAGCTTCCGACGGTGGAGGGCCCGGTGTGTCACCTGGCATGTAAATGGACGCTAAGATAAGGGGCGGGGCCCCTTTTCTCTCGCACTTCACCGTCGTCATGTCTGCGCTACAATGGGTGGATAAGAGGAAAAGATTTATGATTTTTTTCGCCACTATACATGCACGATAATTACCTTCTGTAGGCCCTTTCTTAAAGTACAGGATGTAATCATTAGACCTAAGTCCACAGATATTGCCATTGTTGACCCAGGGCTCTTGTACAAGGGCTATATCGATGTTCTCTTTTGACATAAAAGAGGTTAAGGTGGCAGAGGCCAACTTACTGTGCTGCAGATTTATTTGTAGCACTTTCATCATCATTATTGCTTTTCTTTTGTAAGTTGGCTACCGTTACCGGTCGCACCCTCACCTCGTTAATGCCAACTCTTAATTTGTAGCCTTTTGATGGAAGCATTGCCATAGTCTCATGGTTAAGCATGACCGTGGCTTCTTGGCCTGCTTTCGTAGGCGCTTCCATTTTCAGAACCTGCCAATCATCACTTGGAAGGTTAGGATTTTGGGTTCTGAGGAGATTCGCCAACATTTCCTTCGTAATTGTCGGGCCCGGAACAAATATTCGGGCTTTTGGCCTGGTTGGGAGGTCACTTTTGGAGGCAACTTTTAATGTTACCCCCTCAAGTAACCCTTCCATATTTTTAATTTTTGCTTGGAGCCATTTCAGGGTGGGTTCATTACAGCATGAGAGGATCTTGAACCCTTTCAACGTCGACAGCGGCCCGAAAGTTGGCACAAACCCAGTAGCGGCAAGTATCTCGGTGTTGATGGAATCGAGAAGCTTGACCTCCACTTGAGCCCACTGCTCGTTTGTAAGCCGACATTCGGAGCTCCCCTTATTGATAACGGCCACCTGGAGGCTCTCTTTTATCACTTCAGCTAGTGTACCTGCGCTGCCGGTCGTCTTTGGCTTTTTGTTGACGGACATTGGAGGGGTTGTCGATACGTTGTGCCTGGTCCTCTTCCTATGACTACTAGGTTCAGCGCTATCGACCCTTGCGTGTTTTGGACCGTTGAACAACAGTCTTTCCGATATCGGTATCACTTGAGGGTTGCTACCTTTAATAGTTTTGGAAGATGATGAGGCACTCTGGTCCTTCTTACTTTCATTTTTGGCCTTCATATCATCCGGTTTGGGATTGGCTGAGGGCTTGTCTTTGGCCTCTAAATTCGCAAGAAGCTTTTTTGCCCAGCTCAGCCTCTTCCAATCACGGAAGTTAAGTTTCTTTGGATCACCTTGGCCATATCTTCGGACGGCTCTTTTGGCGTTCTCGATCCAGTTTGCCTCCCTTATTCTGCTTTTTTGGATGCACCAATTTCTCCTTGATCGGGGTTGGCCCATGCGGGCTTCGATCTTCGGAGATGGTATGCAGCAGGGTGCCAGAACACCCTGCGCCATCCGCGCAGACTTCGGTCGGTGCACTGTTTCCAGACCCTTTGGGAGTCGAGGTTGCTTTGGCTTCCGTTAATTTCAGGGGTTTGGCCAGAGCATTGCCTTGGTTATCCATGTTCAACTGTCGTATAGCGGGGCTTTCGGCCACAGTGACGTCTGCGTCCGAGCTGGCGAAAGACTGATAGTCGTCTTCGAGGAGTGTGTTTTCCTCGTCAGACGCCATCACCCCCTCGCCCGCCCCCACAGCCCCGTCCTCAAAATCAAGGAAGTCCATGAGGTCCTCAGAAAGGACCTCATCAACCACGATGGCGCCACCACTACCGACAGGATTGCCTTCTGTAGCATTGTCATTTAACGTTTGCGTTTGTTGTCTTTTTATAGGTTGTTTTTGTTTATTGGTCACTGGTGACTTATCCTCTTTCGAGGCCAAGCCATCGCCGACAGCCGTGACTACTGCCGACTCTTGAGCGTACATATATCCCCACTCGATTTTGTTCATTTATTTGACTTTTTTCCATATTTATTTATCATTTTAACATCTCTGTTTGTTTTTTGGTTTTCTTAGTTGTTTGATGCTGCAGCTGGGTTGCTGAAGAATCGAAACGTAAGCCCCCCCACCACGACGAGGTGAAACCTCGGGGGGGGTCTGAAGGTAAAGGTTTGAAGTAAAATTCGAAGTTTGAAATTTCAAAAAGATTCCTTGGTCAAATTTACGTTCAATGTCCCTGTTCTCACGTGAAGAAATTAAAGCATTTTCTGCGATTTCAGATGAAGAGCGGGGTAACTTGCAGAAGAGGGAGTTTTGTGTTCCTTCTTCATCCCATCAATCGAATCGTTCCATTGTAAGCGCTGGTATGAATACGAACTAAACATTAGGTTTGTTTGGTTACTTTTGTAGCATGATGTTCAAAAACTGTCAAATTATTGAAAGAAGGGGAAAATTCTTTCATAGAGGGGAAAACTTGCTACAAAGTTAACAAACGCGAAAAACCAATTTTGTATCACTTTTGTGTACGAAACTTCAAACGTGACACACACTATCAAACACTACAGGCAAATCTTAAGACTCACACAAACAAAAATACACACAGACGTGGATTTGACAGTTTTTTACTTCCTGCAAACAGAAATTTGTGTAGCAGAAATTTGCAAGATTTTTCATGGGGGGGGAATTTCCTGCTCTCTCATTTTGCTCTCTCGTTGCTACACTTTGGAGTTAACAAACAGGAATTTGTGAAATGTAGTGCGACGTCGTACGAATTCGTACGAAATTTCAATAACCAAACAGACCTATTTTATTTTTCGGCATTTAGAAATTACGAAAAGCAAAGAGAGGAAAACAAAATTTGCAGAATAATACAAACAATATCGGTCCTTTCTTCACGATCGAAGGTAAAGATTAGAAGTAAAATTCCAAGTTCGACATTTAAAAAAGTTTCCTTTGTCAAATTTGCGTTCAATGTCCCTGTTCTCACGTGAAAAAATTCAAGAATTTTCTGCGATTTTTGACCAAAAACATTGCCCATGAATGGAGGATAAGCAATAATGCTCCATCCCGGAATATTTTTGACTTCAATCTTGAGGGACCGCAAGAGAAAGTGGAACTAATTTTGTGTGTTTCTTGCTAAGATCAAATAGAATTATATTAAATCTCATCATAGAAAAAAATTATCTACAATATCAATATTTCATATTTTCTTTCTGTTAAATGCTTACTTAGTTGTGGACTTTTTTAATCGAATAAATTTAATTTATGGCACCGTATCTGAGTACTGCAGTGAAACAACTTGTCCAGTAATGTCTGGTGGCTCAAGGTATGAATACCTTTGGGCAGATGGAGAAAAGTAAGCTTCTTTTGACAATAATAAAGTGATTATACATATAAAACATGTTAAATTGATTTATTTAAAAAATAGCTACAAAAAGCCAACTCATTTACCAGCCCCACGTTACGTTGAACTTCTCATGGATTGGATAGAATCACAAATAAACAACGAAGCTGTATTTCCCGTATCGACGGATGTGCCTTTTCCCAAAACTTTTGTCATGCTGTGTAGGAAAATTCTGACCCGTTTATTTCGTGTATTCGTTCATGTGTACATCCATCACTTTGATCGAATTGTTAGCATTGGAGCTGTATGTAAAAATTCTTTCTTTTATTTTAAAAATTTCTTTTTACTTAATGTCTTTCTGTCTTTATTTTCTATCTTAAACAGGAAGCACATGTAAACACCTGCTATAAGCATTTTTATTACTTTGTCCAAGAATTTGATTTAATTTCAAGCAAAGAATTAGAGCCGTTAAATGAAATGACTTCGAAAATTTGTAAGGATTCATAATACTAATACAAAATTCTTCTTAATACATATTATTTAAATTTCAACCAAACAAACTCGACCGAAATAAACATATAAAATAAAATGAGTTAAGTCTTAGATGATAATAATGTAATGTTTGTGTAGAATATTTTTATTGTTCCTTTTTCTATTTAAAAATATCAGAGTTAGCAATTATGAAGTTTAAGATAAGAACTTAAATCCAAGGCCAATCAATAATTAATAATAAATACCTAATAAATGTATTATATTTTATGCAACTATACAAAGCAAAGACAAATTATAATTTTGTTTGTAAACTAAAAAACTTTAATTGTATTGTATTTTTACGAATAATGTGTGTTTTCAGTAATATAAGTTTATGTTCTCACTTTAATTTAAAAACAAAAAGGAATGTATTAAGTATGCTGTGTATATAAAGTTAAACTAAATGAATATAAAAGTATGTATGAACGATTTTAAATATTTCTCTAGCTAATGGTTTTACGTATACAAACATATTTGGAAACGTAGCGAACCCTAGATCACGATGGATCTTGCCCAACAAGCGTTACATTAAATAAAAGGCGTGTTCATCTCCTGTCCTCCAACAATAACGCAAAGTATTTTGCGAAATTTCGTCGAGATTAAGATTTACTTGCACTGTGTTCGATTTGTGTGGAGCACACACTGCACACAGAGCTGCAAAATTAAAAGGAGGGGTGAACTGTGAAGGGAATGTACTAGTTTGGCTATCGTAAACGCATACCTACTAGTTGACGTAATTTGGTACTGTGTCTTACGTTAACAAATATGCGACCGTCTAGTTCACTCGAAGTGTCATTCATCGAGCCTGGAGTGACCGGAATTTTATTGAAAATTAACTTATTTAAGAAAAATGTGAGTAATTAATACAACTTTGAATAAATTAATATATTTTAATATATTAACTTTATAAATGAACATTGCATAATTATTTTAATCTAAACCAAAACAATCAAAATGACATAATGGACGCGTTCAGAACTTGATCATTTAAAATTTTTTTTATTTAATTTAATCTGCAACAGTCATTTTGACATTTTATACGTTACTTATGCTACATTTCCACCTGACGCTAATCTGAGATTTACCTCAAATCTCCTTCAAATCTCGGAGATTTACCATACAAATTTATTTCGTAAATCTTGAAGATTAGAAATTAATCTTGTTAAATCTTCCTAGGATAAATAGTTTTACAAATCGAACTGACCTTTTCTTAAATGGTGCTGAAAGATTCATTCGAGACTCGCATTCAGTTCTTCATTGTTTCACACGATTCAAACATTCTGTCTCATTCGCACTTCATAAGAAAAATTGGAACGCCATTTGCATTTTTGAAGGTGCTGTCAAATTTAATCTTTTTTAAATCTTTTTGTGCGGTGGAAACACTAAAAAGATTTATTAAATCTAATCTGAGATAAACCTTTGGTGGAAACATAACATTACGTCAATTATCGTCAGTCGCGATTCCAGAACGTTCAATCGATTGACAGGTGACGTAATTTTCATTACCTCGAAAGCCCATCAGCTCAGGTAGGTCGGCATTTACATGATCCGATTTTTTCCATGACGATCGTTTTGTTTTTGTTGTAGTACATTGACTTTCCCCTCATTTTGAATTCCCTCCTATTCCCTTCACCGACAAAAAATAAAAATCGCACTGGAAAAATCGGGCCATAAATGCCGACTAGAACGCGATTCGGTCCCAGCTGCTGGCAAGGATTATGTGTCAGAGGAAGAGATATTTTCCTTCCGAATTTCATGATAATATGGTAAATATAATATGTTTTGTAGTAGATGTTGCTGTTTATTGATTCATAAAGAGTCTGATTAGACAATTCGTTTTTTATTCGTTTCGTATTTCGTTTTTCGCAGGTACGTATCTTCGTGATTACACACAACGAAAAAGGTCCACTCGTGATTTTGACGTTAAAAAATTTGAGGTTCATTTATTGGAAAATATGCTGTAATAATAATTAAATATATTTTTAAATCACTTCTTATTCAAATTTATACCTATTTAGTTATGAAAAACAATTTTTAATCTCATTATTTAAAGTTTATAAGCCTCTACTCATTTTTCAAATCATAAACGTCATAGTTCAACTGGAAAAAATCTTAAAATTTTCATACGTGCTTTCGTTACTCCATCTCCCCTTCATTTCTTCACCTATCACACAATGAGTCAAAAGACGAAACACGAAACGACCGAAAAAACGAATCAGATGCATACTTAATTATAGAAAAAAAAAGAGTGTGTGTGCAATTCACGGCAGATGTGAAACTTCAGAAAAGAAGCCTACGAGAGTATGAGATATACAAATTTCACATAAAGCAGGCCTGGCAAGTAAAAAGATAAAAACATTCACAGTCTCTATACACACAAATATTATTTTGTATAAAATCAAAACAAATAATTTACAAATTTTAATAAATTAAGGGCCAGTTGCAGAATTATTTATCTCGTGGTTCACTAATTTTAACTCATCGACTTAGGAGAATGAGCTGAGGTTCAGCGATGGTTTCGGTATTTAATTGGCTACTATAACATACTGGAAACTTCAACCATCGTTGAACCTCAGTTGAATGCGAATGTTTGGATGATTATATGGACTGTATGGTGTATTGTTTGATTAAATATTTTTTTTTTGTAATTGTCTTTATATTAATTGTTGAATAAAATTAAAGCCTGAATGTTAATTTCAATTAAATTTATGTGTATTTGTCAATATATACATATTTGATTTTGATACGCAGGTCGAATTCAAAGAGAAAGATTATTTGTTAACATTCTTGTTGGCAAGTTACAAGAAAGTGAGTGCAAAAGAAAATAACAAATTTAGTGAAAATATGTAAACTGTGATGACAACTTGTTATCGCAATATAACTGCATGTGCATAGATTTAAGTTTTAAGAGCAAAAATTCATAGGGTATTATTTTTAATGTTTGGCAAGTTTAGAAAATATTTTACTAAAATAAATTTGATCAAATGAAAATAATTTTGATTGCAATTTTAAATCAAATTAATTTGTAATGAATTGAATGAATGATTTGAGTTAATGTTTGGATTTAAATTTAGGTTGATTAATCCTGAACATTCCGGCCCCCCTGGAACGAGTTTCAGGACATAGGTACTCGTGCCAGCTTGGTGATTGGACGGATATATGTTCCGCCAGCCGTCCTTACAGATGCCACTCGTACTCGACCATCAGAACCTTGAGTTGTAGCTTCAATTTTGGCAAGAAGCCACTTCGTTGGTGGAAGATTTGGCTCCTTAGAATAAGCAGGCCCCCTGGGTTTAAGTTTGGAAGGGATCGCTTCCACTTTGGACGTTCTTGAAGGGTGGTGATGTACTCCATATGTCAACGTCTCCAAAACCCTTGAACCATATTTTGGAGGTAATTCCAGTGAGAGAGTCGGTTGACTGGTGTGTTCAAAGTAGTAGGATCTGGGACTGCAGTAAACGGTTCACCTATAATGAAATGTGCTGGGGTTAGAGGGTTTAAATCATTATCTGATATAACACATAGAGGACGAGAATTCAGAACAGCTTCGATCTGAGTAAGAACAGTGTATAATTCTTCGAAAGTGAGTTTGGTTGATCCAATTACTCGTCGTAGGTGAAACTTGACGGAATTGACACCAGTCTCCCACAAACCACCAAAATGGGGTGTCGATGGGGAGATAAAGTGCCATTCCACATTGTCCTTTGCAAGTGCCGTAGCAACGGCTTCGTTGTATGCTTCTGATAGCACCAACTTGTGCATCTCGTTGAGACATCGACGCGCACCTTGGAAGTTGGTCCCATTGTCCGAATAGACGTTTGAACAGAATCCACGTCTCGAAACAAATCTACGGAAAGCAGCGAACAAGGCTTCGGAAGTGAGGTCACTCACTAGCTCGAGGTGGATAGCTCTTGTGGCCATACATACAAAAAACATATGTAAGCCTTGGACGTTTTTGGATTACGACCTCGTGTTAAAAGGCCCAGCATAATCACAACCTGTATGTGAAAACGGACGGCTTTGTGAGATCCTTTGCGATGGTAAGTCACCCATTAGCTGCGTAGTGGCGTCTTTTCGCAGTTTGTAACATCTATTACAATCAAAAACTATCTTCCGGATGATGTTGCGAGAGCCCAAGATCCAAAACTGTTGTTTTACAATGGCGAAGGTTGCGGATACTCCTGGGTGAAGGTGTGGATATCTTCTATAATCAGAGAAGAAAAATTGTTATTAGGTAGAATGTAAGGATGTTTTATATTAAAAGATATATTAGCATTTTTTATCCTGCCTCCGACTCTTAGAAGACCTTTGTTATCTAAAAAGGGGGAGTATTTCAGAAGTTTTGATTTCAGGGGTAGTTGTTTTTTGTTTATTAGGGCACGAATATCTTCTGTTATGACACCTTTGAGCCGTGCTTTCCTTTTGGGAGAAGAGCTCAAAAGCGGACAGAAATAAAAAGACTTTTAATTATATTTTGTTTATAAAGACTTAAATGGTCCGCTGTCTATAGCTGGGCTGCGACCAAGTAAGTAGTAGTTTTATTATTATCAAAATTGTTCTGTGTCAAATTTAAATATTCCTGCCCTTTTATACTTTTCTATTTTACATATTTTATCCCAATACACACACACCCTTCCAACCATATATCCACCAACCGATAATTTCATAATCGATCCCAATTGGTAATATTTCCAAATTAGAATAATCGAAAAATATTTAATGACCAATTGTGACCTAGTTGGAATTATTTAATATAAATAAAGTATTCCTAATTGTTTCTTCACAAGAGTGCCGCCGCATCATATTTCACATGTACCTACTTAACTCATAGTGTCGCTTGCCCTTGCTAAGATGCATTCTCAGCATTTAGTATGGGTATTCCTCAATGCCTGTAATTAATGCATTGGATTTGTTTACATTTACAGTCCATTGGACATTGGATATCCATTACTCATAGCAGTTTTATGGGTTTTGACGTAACTATGGCGAGTGAGTATTATGATGACCTAGTGACGATTTATTTGTGAGTCAATATGTTATGGTTTTTCATTATTGGTGCAGTATCGGTGGTTGAAGTATTTTTGGAAAATGCGTGGGAATAGGGCAGAATGCGTTAGTGGGGGGGTTGGAATGTAGTGCGATCACTACATCCTTCCCCCCTTCGAAAAAGAAAATTGACCTTGAAGAGGTTAATTTTCTGTAAAAAGGACGGGAAGTAAGTTCTAAAAAATATTTGATTCTTCAAGAATAGGTTACGAAAGTTGACATTTTTTTTTGGTATTATTAATTTTAATTCTCCTTGAAGAGGTTACAAACAAGGACAGGAAGTAAGTTTTAAAAAATATTTGATTCTTCAAGAATAGGTTACGAAAGTTGACATTTTTGTTTGTATTATTAATGTTAATTCTCCTTGAAGAGGTTACAAACAAGGACAGGAAGTAAGTTTTAAAAAATATTTGATTCTTCAAGAATAGGTTACGAAAGTTTATTTTTTTTGTATTATTAATTTTAATTCTCCTTGAAGAGGTTACAAACAATTATGTATTTTATTTATAGGTATATTTTAACATTTTTTTTTTGTTATTGCTTAATCTATTTACTATACATATACTTATATAATTTTTTTTTTTTATAAATTTTTTTTAGTTACAACTTTCTAAAGATAGATTTTCATCTATATATTTTTTTTATATATATAATTTTTTTTTGTGTGGGATAAAAATTCATAAATTAATCAATTTATTTGGTGCGAACAATGCGAAGAATATTTTCTAGAACTCAATCTCCTAATAAGATCAAGTGAAAATTGTATGCCCTTTTTATTTTGTTCAACGTCTTTGTCTGTCTGTGGAGTTGTAACAGTTAAAGAGTGGGGTATGATTTGTCGTTGTGGTGTGGGTGTTATAATCGTTTGTTTCAATTTGTCTGTCTGCCGAGTTGAAGAGTGAGGTACGATTTTTGTTTGTGGTGTAGAAGGTATAACCGTTTGTTTTAATATGGGTTGAGAAATGATAGTATTTGGTAAAGCACGAGGTAAAGGTGGAGGAGGGGGAATATTCTTGGGTTTTTCTTTAGAGTCTACAGTTAATTTTTCAGGTAAAGGATTCTGTGTTTCTGTTGTACATATTTTTATTGATGTTACTGGCGTATTTGCTGGCTTTCGTTTGGAATATAATCGTTCAAAAAGATAAAAAAAGAAAGGGTTTGCACTGGATGGAGAGGGGTGAAATTTTGTTAAGTTTTGTTTTGTCCTTCGGTTTGGTTTTGTTCATTGCTGTAGTAGTTGTAGGTTGTTGTTATGAATCATTTTCGATTTTTTTCCAATTTTGATAACTGTATTTTCGTCGGATATTATTTTGATGACTTCGTAAGGTCCGTCCCATAGGTTTGACAGTTTGTTTTGTCTCGTTTGGTTTTTCATTAATACTTTGTCACCTACCTTAAATTTTGTCTGCTTGGCGTTTTTATCATAATACTTTTTGTTTTTCTTTTTCTTCTCGTAAATTGTTTCTCAACATGTAACCATGTTGCAGACGGCTTTTGAGTTCTGTGGCGTTATTTTCGTAGTTATAATAAGTCTGTGGTTCTCTGTTCAGTGAATTGGGGATCCGTGCAGGATAACCATATAACAGCTCAAATGGGGTGTAATTTGTACTACTGTGTGGGGTAGTATTTTATACGAACATAGCGTATGGAAGCCATGTGTCCCAAGTGAGTGGGTCCTTGTTTATGTAATGCCGCAAGTATTCTGCAAGTGTCCTGTGGCTACGTTCTAAAGCGCCATTAGTTTGGGGGTGGTATGGAGTGGTTTGTAATTTTCTTGTCTTGAGGACCTTGCATACCTCTTTAAACAAATTACTAAGGAAATTTGTTCCCTGATCCGTAAGGATGGAGTCGGGTATTTCAAATCGACATACTAACCGTTCAACTAACATACGTGCTATAGTTGGGGCTTCAGCGTTTGGCACAGCTATTGCTTCGGAAAATTTTGTGAGATCGCCCTGAAATGTCAGAATGTACTTGTTGTTTTCGTAACTGACGGGTAGTGGACCTACTATGGGTGATATGCATAAAAGATAGTAAATTCTTTTACTTGAGAATTTCTACTTATTTCCTTTTTTTGATATGCATAAAAATGCAGTAAATGCTGAAAATAAAGTATTTACTTTTGGCCACAGTACTTAATTTTTTCGAATGAACTTTTTGAGAAAATACTTTATTCTGTATGCATAAAAACTAGCAAGTACTTTTTTTCTGAAGGAATTACTTCTTTTTTCAAAGTCAAAGAATAGCAACATGAAAATTTCAAAGTACATACTTTTTTTGCTTTAAACACATAACTATGTAGCCTCGAAACCATAAAGACTTACAGTCTTAGCTCTTTTCTCAAGGGATTCACGTCGTTGATATAAATTAAAATTAAGTTAGTGTTGACAGTACTGAAATGGCCGAATTTGTACACGTTAGTTCACAAAAAGCATATTAAAGTCGAAGAACGGGTTTAAAATCAAATTTTAAACAGCTCTATCGTTTTGAGAGAGAAAACGTAGATTGGTTGCGTGAATACTTCATTGGTAAGTCATTGCAAAATCGTAAATTCTAGTTTTAAAACTTATTGACACGCCCTTACTATTTGGAGCCTTTTGTTAGTTCGTGGAAATGGTGTTAAACTTCTATTTTCGTATTTGCTTGTAAGCTTCAAAATATTAATTTAATTTAATTTTATATAATATAATTCTTGAAGAAGTAAAAACTTATGAAAATTGTTATATATATTGCGATACTACCAATATGCTTCCATTAGTTAAACCAGAGGAGTTTTTAGTTACTGGCGAAGTTTCAAAACTTGCCCTTAGTCATAAAGTTTATAAAGAGCCTTATGTTGAACAAATGATTTATATATATAATAATATTTTTTAGGTATGGTATGTATGTTTATGAAAAGTTGTCAGTGTACTTTATTGTACATCGATATAAAATAATGCTTACCAGGAATGCAAGAGATAGATGGATTTTCATCTGCGCTCAAAAGATCTTTGAATATTATTTTCCATTCTTTAAGCTTAATGGGCTTATTCCCCATTCACTTTAGGTCCGTCATTTTCTTAACATCGGACTTAAAGTTATTTAACCTTTTCCTTACTTGGTCTTCGCTCAGTTCAACACCAGTTTCAGATTTATATTCATTTATGAATATTTTCATAGCCTCTGACTTGGTTCTTTTTATTTGGCTTATTGACAGACCTTCGTTCTTCATTGTTGTTCAGGCGACTTTCAATAAATTAATGATTGATAAAATTTCATGAACAGATGTTTACAAAACACCAAGAAGGGCAACAGTAATTTACTATAGGAGGGATTAAATGGTTAAACTGACAAAAAATTATTCGCTTACTAATAGACCGAGAGCCCACAGCAGATTTTGGGTGTGAGTGATAGCAAAAAAAGAAGTATAGGCGTCGAAAGCTTCATTAAAGGCTATTTAAAAAATCAAAGTCTTGCAGTCCACAACTGGGGCCTTTGCGAGAAACAGTGCATCGAACAAAAATATGAATGCTTTTTCGAGGATAATCGTATTAGCCGAAATTGGTTTTCACTTCTCCCTAAGATAAGCTCCTCGGATCACATATCACGGAATATGAGACCATTTGAGTGAATAGTTGGCTCTACCAGACCGTTTAAAAAAAAATTCTAAGTGAAAAACGGTTTTTTAAAACAGTCTGGCAGGGTGAATTAAACACTCAAATGATCTCAGATTCCATGATATGGGATCTGCGGAGCTTATCTAGGGAGGGGTAAGAACCAATTTCGTCTAACACGATTATCCTCGAAGTTGCACTCATACTTTCTTTTCGATGCACTGTTACTCGCGAAGGCCCCAGTTGTGGACTGCAAGACTTTGATTTTTTTACTAGCCTTTAATGAAGCTTTCGACGCCTATACTTCTTTTTTTTGCTATCATTCACAGCACACCCAAAATCTGCTGTGGGCTCTTAGTCTATAATTCGATAAGAAAAAAAAGTATTTACTATCAATTTCCGATGAATTCTAGTATTTACTTGGATGAATTTAGTATAAACTGAAAGAACTTGCCAGTTAGTAAGTACTAAACTTTATGCATATGGAATGAAGTAAATACTTTAAATTTAACCATTTGCTTAAAGTTATAGTATTTACTATTATCTTTTACTTGTAGTAAATACTTCCGTTTTATGCATACCACCCTATGTCTAAAGCTATACGCTCAAAAGGAGTTTTGCATGTAGTGGTTACTTTCATGGGTATTTTGTTATTGCGCGACAGTTTATTTTTCTGACATGACTCACATTTGCGTATGTGGTTTTTAACGTCTTTGGAGATGGTTGGCCAGTAGTAATACTGCTTAGTTCTTTTGGAGGTTCTTGTCACTCCTTGATGTCCGCCAAATGGTGACTCGTGGTTTTCGTGTAGTATTTTCACTATATCTTCAGGTTTTTCTATTAATATTCTTGAATCGATATGGAGATGTGTATTAAATTTAACCTGTTTGAAAACTTCAAATATTAGTGTTTTTAGTTCGTTTTGCGGTTGGCTACTTATGGGTAACGACAAAGCAATGGTTGATAGTTTAGTCCTATTGCATTCACTTACGATGTCCTTCAAACTGTTTGTAATATTTTCTCGGTCTGTCGGGCTTCGCAAAGGTAAGGGTAATGTCACGATGTAGTAAAGCACATTTGCAGGTTGGAGTTTATGGGTAAAGACTTTGCAGATTTCTGGTTTTTTGAAAGTAGGTAAACGGTTTTTCAAAAATTTTTCTTCTGTCGTTTCTACAAGAGGCAGCATAATAGCTTTAAAGTTTACTTTATTATTTAGAAATTTTGATTCTTTTTTTTCGACTATATTAAAATTTGACTTGGATTCTGTTGCCTTTTTACTTGTTTCGGCGATTACGTCGTTTCTTTCTTCTTGTGCCCGTCTTTGGTTTCGAGTTGTTATCAATACTTTGGTCTCATCATTGGATTTAATGCGACTTAAGGCGTCAGCATTCGTGTTGAATTTGCCTTTTTTATGGACAATCTTGTATTCGTATTCTTCCAACAAGATTCTCCATCGCATGAGTCTAGACGTAGGATCTTTTCTTCCTATTAACCATTGTAATGAACTGTGGTCGGTGACAATTGTGAATTTTGTCCCATAAATATATGGTCGAAATTGTGTCAGGGCGTAGACTATCGCAAGAAGTTCCTTTTCTGACGTAGTGTATTAAGTTTCCCTCTCATTAAGAGTTCGACTGGCAAAGAAAATTGGTTTATCTTTACCAATGGGGCCTTGTGAAAGCACAGCGCCTAATGCGATGTCAGTTGCATCAGTGGTTACTAGCAGGGGCGGACTGGGGGTCAAAGGGCCTACCGGGACTTTAAGAAAAAGGGCCACAGAATACAATAGCTCTCAAAATGGTTAACAATAAAAATTAATATTCCAGACATTTCTCTAAAGTCATTTTTTTATATTTATTGATTTTTTAATTAACATATTGATTGATATATGTGGGGACAAAGCTCAATTGAGGAGTTAAGTTCCATGCAGATCATCCTAAATCTTACCGCTATAAATATTTCTCTTATTTACCTACTTTTTACATTGTTTGCTCTTTTTCGATATAAAGACATATTATAAAATTAAGACTCACTCTTGTTATGTACGCGGTACGTTACGCAGTTGAAAAGTTTTGTCACGCGATTTTATAACATTACAAATTAAAATACTTTTGTTTTTTTTCTGTTTAAAATTAACTTTTTTTCTATTAAAAACTGAATTATTAAACAAAATCGAACGACTTTTCATTTCGAAAAAGGACCGCATCGGACGAAAAATACCTAAATGGTGTCAAAAGTTAACAACTCGGTAGTGATATTTCGCGAAATCTTATAAAGAAAAAAAAAAATCATAAAGAAAATATAGTTTGTGAAAAAATAAGAAAAATCTTATTCTTAAAAAGTGTTCATGCCTACATATTTTTGTAAAGCTTATATATAAAAAGTTTGATGTAATCTGATAGCAGAAATAAAAAAGGCACATAAAGAAACAAGTGAAAAAATATATAATATGTGTGTAATATAATATAGATGACATACAAAAAAAATAGTTTTACATAATCCTTCATGAATTCGAATATATGTATGTACAATGTACATTCGAATTCATGAAGGATTATGTAAATTGTACATACAATATAATATATAAAGTGAAAGTGTGATTAGGAACTTATTTTTCCATTTAAGAAAACGGATATTTTTTCTGCCAAGTACATAAAAAGCTTTTGCGTTGCATTAAGTATATAGCTTTCACTGATATTCGGTAAGATCTTTCCAATTACTTATATTGCATGATTCTCGTACAGAAATAACACAAGTCAGATCCGTAAGAGTCTAAGAGTATTTAAGTAAAGTACAATGAAAGCTTTTGAATGAATGTTAACAAAAATTAAGATGAGAGTATTATTGTTGAATTATGTAAGCTAACAGTTTGTGATTGACTCACTGTATAGAGAGATTAAGTATTTTGTAGTTTACGCGCCAATTTTGTAAGTTAGTTATTAGTTCTGTGCCAAGCTCTACTTGAGTCAAGTTCTCCATATAATTTATAATAAGTAATTATAAATGAATTTCTATTATAAATATTAATAAATGAAGTTAACTAAAATAATAGTCTTGCCTATCAATTATTTTAACATGGTAGCAGAAAATGGTTGATCAATTAAATAAAAAAAAAAATTAAATAGTAAAGAAATGTGAAATAAAATAGAAGCAAGCTATGACGTGTCCAAAATTGAGCTAGTGTGACTATGAGTAAAATAGAAATTGATTTGAATAAAGAACTAAAAAGAATAAGAAAATTGTTTGCAGAACAATTAGTGAAAGTCCTCGAAATAAAAAATTTTATTGAAAAATCAGAGAAACTTAAAAGTGAAAAAGAAGAAATGGCTTCGTATGTTAAAGTAGAAGATGTCGTGATTCCAATTTTTGATGGGTCCGAATATGTAAGTTGGAAAAGAAGAATATTGAAATTATTGGAATTCAAAGAATGCAAAGACCAGGCAACACGAGCAAGATCAGAAACAGACAATGAAGGGGCATGGACAAAGAAAGACATAAAGGCTACGAATTATATATATAGTTCAATATCAAATCGTCAATTAGAATATATCAGTAACCTGAATACAAGTTTCGATATAAAAATTCGACGAAATGTATTCAAAAGAATCTACTGCATTACAAATAGTCTGTCGTAGCAAATTAGAAAATGTTAAATTGAGCAATTATGAAAATGTTACATTATTTTTCGATGATTTCGAAAAAGCCTCGAACGCATTGATAATTGCTGGTGGTAAATTAGATGAACAAGAGAAGTTGCGCTATATGTTGAAAGCGCTTCCTCACGAGTATTGTTATATTGGTGATTTAATTGATGTATTGCAAGAAGGAGAAAGAACATGTGACTACGTGAAATCGAAGATTATGATGAAAAGCATAGAAAAAGAAAGCCAAAAGGCAACAAAGTCAGAAAGAGATAACTCGAATGTATTCCATGCAGATATGCGAAGCAAATGTTACAAATGCGGATTAACTGGACATCTACAACGATATTGTAAGCAGCAAGGTAGTACACAATTCAACCGAGGCAGGGGGCATTCAAATTCAAAATCGGGTCATCGTGGTGGCTACAACAGAGGATATCAGCGGGGAAGTTACGGCAGAGGTTTTCATCGAGGTGGATATGGTAGAAATAACAACCAAGGCACACAAATGTCAACACACGGCGAAGGTTATGGTAATGAAAATGTATTTACGGCAGAAGTAAGCAACCCAAATTCAAATGTTTATTGTAATAATAATGATGTTATGAGAAAAGGTAATGAGATAATTTGGATTCTTGATAGCGGCTGTACAGACCATATTGTAAACAGCGATGAGTTTTTTGATGAATTTGTAGTTTTAAAAGAACCGATAAATGTTAAGCTAGGTGATGGTAATACTCTGAAAGCTACAAAAATTGGCAATATAAAAACTTTATTTAAAAAACATATATACGATTCCGAAGTAACTCTAAATAATGTTTATTTTGTAAAAGATATGAAAAAGAATTTAATTAGTTATGCCAAAGTTACAGAAAAACACAAAATAGTATCTTCATATAATAAATCAAAAATTTTTAACAAACAAGGAAATTTAATTGCAACTGCTAAAAAAGAAAATAATTTATATTTTATGAAAAGTTTTGTTAATAAAGCAAGAAATAAAGAAATAACTGTAAATATTGTAAAAAATAATCAAATTTCAGAAAAAGAAAAATGGCACAGAACGTTAGGGCATGTAAATTTTCAATATTTAAATAAACTATGTAAAAATGAATTGTTAATTGGTTTGCCAAAAGATTTAGGATTTTAGGCAATGAATATATTAAATGCGCTACTTGTATTGAAAGTAAGATGACAAATTTACCATTTCGTAATAATAGAACTAAAGCTAACAAAGTGTTAGAAGTTATCCATACAGATTTGAATGGGCCACATCAAACTACAGGGTGTCATGGTGAAAAATATTTTCTAACATTTATTGATGAATATAGCAAATGTGCTAAAGTTTATTGTATACAATCTAAATCCGAAACATATAAATATTTTGTTGAGTACGTAAATTTAATTGAAAATCTAGTAGGGCAGAAAATTAAAATACTTCAATGTGACAACGGAAAAGAATATTTAAACCGAGATATTTTTGAGTTTGCAAGAAATAAGGGTATCATAATAAATCCATGTCCTCCGTATGTACACGAATTAAACGGAACAGCTGAACGTTATAATAGATCAATTATGGATACCGCGAGATGTTTGTTAAAAGAAGCTAATTTAAACAGAATTTTTTGGCCTGAAGTAATATTGGCTTCAGCGTATTTGGAAAATCGAACAATTGCTAATACCTATGAGTTAAAAACTCCATTTGAAATAATGTTTAATAAAAGGCCAAGTGTAGATCATTTGAAAATGTACGGAAGTAGAGTTTTTGTAAGAACACCTGAACAATTAAGAGGAAGTAAATGGGACGATAAATCGAAGTTAGGAATTTTGGTAGGCTACAATGAGAACAGTTATAGAGTATTGATAAATAATAAAATTGTAAATGCAAGACATGTCGATGTTATAGAAGAAGGTATAAAAATAATATGTTTAGATGAAAACAAAGACAAAGTAAATAGAATAGAAATTAATGAAAATAATGATTTGGAACTTGAAAATGATGAAACTAAAAATGAGGAAAATAATAGTCAAGGTAGTGAAAATAATGAACAATTAGAAGTAAGGAGATCAAATAGAAAGGCAGGTCCAACAGTTAGATACGGTTATGATGAGCATGCAACAAATTATATATATGTAAATTATTGTGACGTCCCTAATAGTTATGATGAAGCAATTCACAGTAAAGAATCGGAAAAATGGAAAAGTGCTATGGATTCAGAGTTTCAAAGTTTAATTAAGAATCAAACCTGGCAATTAGTTGATAAACCGAAAGATAAAGATATTATTGATGTGAAGTGGGTATATAAGAAAAAGAATGAGAATAGGGTGACATGGTCGACATTGCACCACTCATTTTTCAAGTGGTCATAGTTTCTCTAAATGTAATTATTTTTGTTAGAATTTTTAACATCATTTATATGGATTTGTTAGACAAATTCGTGCATAGTTAATTTTTGAATAGTATGTATATACTTAAATCTAAAATTGATTATTCAGAAAAAGTGAAATGGTGCATAGTGTACCATGGTAGGTACTAAATGAACCAGTCTTATGTCCACAATGCACCATGCAGGTACTCAATGCACCACCAACTAATATTTAGAAATAAAGCAAGTATTTCAAGTAATATTGAATTTTATTCAGATGGGAATTTATTGTATCTATAAGAATAAAAACAAAAAAAGTTCATTTAACACTTATAAAAAATATAAGAATTAATAATAACAAAAAAAGTAAATAAATAATAAATTAAATAAATAATAAATTAAAGACATTTAAAAAAATAAAGCTATTAAATTCATTAATATCAGTTAAACGGATAATAGATTAACGTATGTTTAGTTTAAAAACATATTCAGAAATTATGTATAGTGATTGTTGTCTTTGCGTTGTTCCTGATACAGAAGCATCTTTAAGAATATATTTTATCTCCTCCTCATTGACTACTGCAAAATCTGGGACTTGTGGCATACAAAAAAGCTCATTAGCCTTTGATTTTAGTCTCAAAAATGAAATGAACCATTCGTTACCACTACATGCACCATGGTGCATTTAGAACCATGTTGTTGTGGTGCATAGTGCACTACCCCCTCACTTTATTTTTAAGTCAAAATAATTCGCTAACTACCCAATTATATTTGAATCTATTTAATTTTACCAATGAATAAAACAACACAAATTATTTTGATCGATGTTTAATAAAAAAAAAGGGCACCACAACTTAAGTGAGACAAAAAAAATAACTCACCTCAATTTTTCGATTTGCACTATAAATTACGAAAAAAGCTTATACACGTACGCACGTACCAACAACAAGCACCAGACTAAGATCCACTGATATTTTGGCGAAAGGCACGTAAGATAATTTGAAGTTGACACGGATGTAACTGTCGGTATGTTAGATTTTGCCATGGTGCATGGAGTACCACTGGTGCAATGTCGACCATGTCACCCTACATATAAAGCTAGATTAGTTGTACGTGGATTTCAGCAAAAAAAATATATTGATAACGTTTACTCTCCGGTAGTAAAAATGCAGACTTTAAAATTATTATTGTCATACTGTTGCCAAAATGAATTTAAAATAGAGCAAATGGACGTTGAAACAGCATTTTTAAATGGCAAAGTAAATTCTGAGGTCTATATAAAACAGCCTGAAGGGTACGAGCAGAAAGAAAATAAAGTCTGTAAATTGTTAAAATCATTATATGGTTTAAGGGAGAGCCCACGATCGTGGTACAATTGTTTTAATGAATTTATAGTAAAATTAGGTTTCGTAAGAAGTAATTATGATTATTGTTTATACGTAAATCGAATGACGTATATACTTTTGTTTGTTGATGATTTGTTAATATGTAGTAAAAATCAATGGGAAATTAATGAAGTAAAACAACAATTAATAAATAGATTTAAAATGAAAGACATGGGCGAAGTAAAGATATATATTGGCATTGAAATTAACAATAATTTGAAAGAAAATGAATTAACGTTAAGTCAGGAAAAATATATTGAGACTCTTGCTGAAAAATACAATTTAAAAAATTCTAAATTATATGATACCCCTATGGAAACAAACTTAAAAATAGATCCTGCATCAGAAATAGATACAAGAATTAAATACAGAAATTTGATTGGTGAATTATTATATATTAGTTCTGGTACAAGGCCGGATATAGCGTATAGCGTTAATTATTTAAGTAGATTTCAAAATTGTTACACTGAAACGCATTATAAATACGCTTTAAGAATTTTAAAATATTTGTATAAAACTAAAAATCTAAAACTAACGTATAGGAAAAATAATGAAAACAAAATCCTGGATTGTATGGTTGATTCTGATTGGGCAGGCGACAATGTAGATAGAAAGTCTACTACTGGATATGTTATTAGAATGTACAATAATGTAATCTTTTGGAAAACGCATAAGCAAAACTCTGTAACTAAGTCTTCCACTTTTGCAGAATATGTAGCTTTGTCAGAAGCAGTAACGGATGTAATTTTTATAAAAAATATGTTAAATGAATCTTTTGGTATAAAAATAAACGAACCAATTGAATTGTATGAAGACAATTTAGGAGCTTTAATAATTGGAAAATATGGTAATTACACAAAAAATTCAAAGCATATAGAAGTACAATATCATTATGTAAATGAAAATTATGAAAAAGGAATTATTGATTTAATTAAAGTTAACTCAGCAGATAATATTGCAGATATTTTAACGAAAAGTTTATGTAAAAATAAGTTTATAACTATAAGAACTTTATTAAAATTAAGTTAAGATTATATATATATAAAAACAAAAACTAGTAACAAAAATTGAAATGAAAATGTATTGTAAAATATATAAAACAAAAGTAGAAGTCACAAACTGTAGTCTTAAGGAGGTGTGTTGAATTATGTAAGCTAACAGTTTGTGATTGACTCACTGTATAGAGAGATTAAGTATTTTGTAGTTTACGCGCCAATTTTGTAAGTTAGTTATTAGTTCTGTGCCAAGCTCTACTTGAGTCAAGTTCTCCATATAATTTATAATAAGTAATTATAAATGAATTTCTATTATAAATATTAATAAATGAAGTTAACTAAAATAATAGTCTTGCCTATCAATTATTTTAACAATTATTAAATTGGTAGAATTTCGATCACTAAATGACTACATTAACACCTAAAAATCTAGAAGCACTCACTACTAAAGAATAACAAGCAATTTTAAAAAGTCGAAATCTTCCAATTCGATACAACCTGAAAACAGATTTAATAAAAAGATTAGAGAAGGCAAACGAGGAGAATAAAAGCAGGCGAGAAACGAACGAAGAAACGAAAGAAAAAACTATAGAAGAAACGAAAGAAAAATTGAGCGGAGAAACAAGAGAAAAATCGAACGAAGAAACAAAAGAAAAGTCGAACGAAGAAACGAAAAAAAACACGAACGAAGAAACGAAAATAGAAACGATTGAAGAAACGAAAATAACAACGAACGAAGAGGCCATGGGAAGCGATGATGAAAAAAAAGGTACGACTGGAAACGGGACAGCTTCAGTTGTAAACAACTTTCAATTCAAAGATATTGAAGAAGCTTTAGACAAATTCAATGGAGAAAAGGGAAAATGTTATGATGCGTGGATGAAGGATTTCGAAGATGTTTCTAGCGTATGCGGCTGGAACGAAGTTCAAAAGTATTTGTATGCGCGGCGACTACTTGTTGGAACAGCTAGACTGGCGTTGGAATCTGAAGTTGGTGTGTGCAGTTGGAGTACGTTAAAATTGATGTTAGACAGGGAATTCGGGAAAAGAGAGGTAGAAAATGTCTACAAAACCTTGGAGGCGACAAAAGGACTTGGAAACGAAACCCTTCTTGAATATTTTTACAAAATGAAAAAAATTGCAGCTAGAGGATCTGTTGATGAGTTGCATTTAATTAATTACATTATATCAGGTATTCCAGACGATGCTCTAAACAAAAGTGTCCTTTACCCGGCAAAAAATCTAAACGAGCTTAAAGGAAATTTGGCGTCTTAGGCCCCGGCCACGCAGTAAGCGGCTGAGCGGCTAAGCGGCTGAGCGGCTAGCGGCTAGCGGCTGAGTGGCAGCTCTAAGCGACGTATGGCCAGGCACTGAGCGACTGCTTTTGAGCGATTAGTAGTTAAAATGCCGTTGTCAAGAACAGTTCGCCGCACAGTGCGTCGACCAGTGGACAAAAATCAAAAAATGCAATTTTGTTCTATTATGCTTTGATTCGGGTCAAGCACATGTTGAATAAATGTCATTTAATGTTTTTTTGTTGTTGGCTTTTTTTAGATGATAGATATGCGGAATTGTTTAAACCATATAAGGTAATAATAGTCAGAGTCTCGTTGTGAAACGCGATTTTGTGTGAAGTGATTTAGCTGGTGAAAGAAAAGTAATTGAAGAAAAATTTTTTTTGGCAGTGATTATTAATAATGGATTCATTTAGAGCTGCTATGACTAATTTTATTTGGTTTTTGAAATAATTTGTAAGTTAAGTGAATTATTGAAAAAATTCATATTTTTAAGGCATTTTTTTCTATTTGGTTAAGCTTTTAAAAAAAGTTTAGCAAAGTGTAGCAGAATTTTTAGTGTCATTGCATTGTCTTATAATTTTACTTTGCGAAAATGCAAAGTTTTCATGCTACTTTTTGCTAACCTTCAAAATATTCAACTTTTTGTAGAACAAGGTCAAACCTTTAAAAATCAACAAGTTGGTGAAAAATGAATTTCTTTTGATAAAAAATCATGAATTGAAGATATTTTAACATTTATTTTGAATGAATTGAAGAAAAATAAATGTCCTTTTAAAATTAAAAATGATTTAAAGTCCAAAATTAAGTTTGTTGACTCAAACCTTGAACGACGACGATGGAAACAATGTTCAAGGAATCATGCTCTTTTCAAGAAGCGCCATGAGGCTTGGCTTAAAAATAGATTTACACTTCCTGAAAACATTTCAACCTATCTGCAAAATGTATCGCCTTTTGATTTACCAGGAACTAGTTAGGGAAGACCCCGAACACCATTTTCAGAAGCGTCAAAAAACACGAAAAAACGAAAAATTGTGAAACTTTTAACTCTTCAGTTGAATTGGACAACTGAAGACCTGAGGTTCGCAACCAACGAAGATATTTTGACAGTCCTGCTTCTCAGATCTGATCCTTTGATTTCAAATTTAAGAAAAAAAAAGATCTAAAATTATCGAAGGAAGATCAAGAAGAAATTGCACAGTATACATATACAAAATACTGAATGGGTTGACAAATCTTTGGCTGCGCTTACTTTTTTTATCATTAAAGATTTTGAAAATAGAACTCTGATTTTTAATTTTTTAAAGAAGGATTGTTCATTTTTATGTACAAATTTATACTTTTTGGTCTTGTTTATTTGTGTTGTCAGAGTTTATCTAAAAAATATTATTTTAAAGTCATGTATTTGTGAAGTATTGTTCACGATTTAAAAAAGGCGTGGCAGGGGGCGAATAACGTTAACAATATTTTGTGTTTTTCAACTCACTAACTAACTCAAATGTCCAAAATATTATTCAAATCTTACAAGCGGTTTATTAGAAATAAACAATATAAAAAAGTGGGCGTGGCAGTGGGCGGATAGGGTCCACACCATTTTTTGTTTTTGAACTCACCTAGAAAGTCAAATTCTCTAAATTTTATTGAAATCGTGCAAACAATTCTTAAGATATAAACCATATTCAAAAGTGGGCGTGGCAGGGGGCGTAAAAATTTCGTTAGATTTTATAAAATATCTTTTTTATTACATTTCCAATAATTTTTTTTTGCAAAGTCAACTTAGTTTTGGAAATTTGATTTTTGTCCACCATCTCCATACAATCGACGCACTGTGCGCCGTATTTTACTGTCGGAAAATCGTTTGTATGTGTACAAATTACTTAAACGTATACAAAAAAGAAGACGATTTGGTGTTCATCCGATTAACCAATTAAGATGGAAACTTCCATAGTTTCTCAGTAATATTTTTATTTTTAAAATTGGCATTTCTATCTTGCCATAAATCTGGTCGAGATTGCACACACGAAATTAACAACTCAATGTTTACTTTGGCCATCTTTACTTCTTGCCGCTCAGAACATTACTAAAAATTAAAACAGGTTTGGTTGCTGAGCGGCGCCGCTTAGCCGCTCAGAATTTTGTTTCGCCGCTCGCTCATAGCGTGGCCGCTTCTATGTGATTTCATATGTTTTATATTTTTTTTCCGCTCAGCCGCTCAGCCGCTTACTGCGTGGCCGCGGCCTTACGAGCGTATGAAAGAGGAACAACTGAAAAATAAAACTCATTCTCAATCTAAGCCAAATATTGTCGGTAGGAGCAATTTTCAAAACATCCAACAAAGGTGTAAGAACTGTGGTGGTTTGTCTCATCAAACGGCTAATTGTCCAAACAAATCAATGGGAACCAGATGTTTTCAGTGCAGTGGTTTTGGACATGTATCCGCAAACTGCCCGAACAAAAGAAATGAAGCAGGTATTTCGCGTCCAAGTAGTTCTCGAGTCAATGCAATTAATTTCCCAGATATAAGTACACAAATTAAAGTGAATGGAATAGAATTCCAATGTTTAATAGATACGGGGAGTGACATAACAATTGCAAAAGAAAGTATAAGGCAAATTCTAGGCATTGATAAGATGGAATATGAAGGGATCTCTGTTGTAGGTTTTGGTGACCAAAATCGACGAACTCTTGGCGCAGTTTTGCTCCAAACTGAAATTGATAATGAAGATTTTGAAATTTTATGTCACTTTGTTCCGGATGTTTGGCTTTCAAATGATTTTTTACTAGGCAAAAACTTTATTATGCAGGTAAACCTAGCAATTGAAGGAGGAGTCGCAAAAATTTATAAGAAAATAGATGAAACTCAAAATCCACTAGCTAGAATAAATCTTATTTCAACGAATCCCGATTGTGAAACCCTTCAAGAAAACCTTAATTCAATACCATATCCAACCATGAGAGAGGAAGTGAAAGATTTGATAGCCACGTATGAACCCAAGCGACCCGAAGTTTCATGTATAACCATGAAAATAGTTTTGGATGAAGAAACACCAATCTTTCAAAGGCCCAGACGACTCGCACCTCTAGAAAAGGAAACCGTTGATGAACAAATCAAAGAATGGTTAGAGCAAGGCATAATTCGAAAAAGTAACTCACAGTTCTCGAGCCCAATTGTTCTTGTTCGTAAGAAAGACAACACAATGCGATTATGCGTTGATTATCGCTAGTTAAACAAGCTTATAATCAAAGATAGACAGCCTTTCTATGTTTGATATGATATTGAAGAACTTTTAGAGCAACTTTATGATTCTAAGATTTTAACTACACTCGATCTCAAAAACGGCTTTTTTCATGTCGACATCGAAGAAACAAGTAGGAAGTATACTGCTTTCGTCACACCAGATGATCTCTACGAGTTTAATAAAGTTCCCTTTGGTCTCTGCAATTCTCCGGCGGTTTTTCAAAAATTTATTAACACGGTATTCAAAGAATTGGTTAGGCGAAGTATTGTTTGGATATACATGGACGATTTAATTATTGGCGCTGCAAATCAATTTCAAATGCTAGAGAGGTTCAAGGAAGTTTTAGCTTCGGCAAGTGATTTTGGACTCATCATAAATTGGAAAAAATGTCATTTTTTCAAAGAAGAAGTCTCGTTTCTAGGTCACGTCATAGAGAGCGGAACCATCAAGCCCTCTGAAGAAAAGATAATTGCGGTCAAACTATACCCAGTACCAAAATCAGTAAAGGATGTTATGCAGTTTTTAGGTTTGACGGGATATTTTCGGAAGTTTATTCCTGGATATGCAACTATAGCGAAGCCACTATCAGATCTTACTAAAAAAGAACGAAAATTTGTATGGGGATCCTTAGAAGCAAACGCTTTCAATCAACTGAAGAAATTTTTGTGTAACGATCCTGTACTCAAACTGTTTAATCCGCTACTTCCAACTCAATTGCACACGGATGCTAGTAAGGACGGGTATGGTGCCGTTCTTTTACAGAAACATGAAGACGGTGCATATCATCCAGTTTTCTATTTAAGCTTCAAGACTAAGCTATCTGAGAAAAATTATCCAAGTTATGACCTAGAAGTTTTATCCATTGTGATGGCCTTAAAACGTTTAAGAGTCTATCTGCTAGGTCTTAAATTCCTAATATTTACTGATTGTAAAGTTTTTAAACAAACCATGGAGAAGAAGGTCTTAAACAGCAGGATTGCACATTGGGCTCTTCAGTTAGAAGAATTCAATTGTGACGTGCAACACCGATCTGGATCAGCCATGCGGCACGTAGACGCTCTAAGCCGGTATCCTCCAGTTATTCTCGCTATCGAAGACGGTTCACTGCAGCTAGTACGAAAAGCTCAACTGAATGATGAAGGACTTAAAGCCATCGCAACCATTCTCGACACAAAACCTTATGAAAATTACGTTAAAAGGAATGGAATTTTGTACAAGTTCATAAACGGTGAATACTTGCTTTGCGTTCCAAGAGCTCTTCAAAAGCAAATAATTCTCGACGTTCACAATCAAGGACATTTTAGCGACAGAAAAATAGAAAAACTAATAAGCCAGGATTACTTTATTCCCAACTTATCTAAACGTGTAGCCGAAGTAAGAAGTAACTGCGTTTCATGCATCCTAGCCACGAAGAAAAGCGGAAAGTTGGATTCATTTCTACACCCTATTGACAAAATGGATCAACCTTTACATACGTATCATATTGACCATCTAGGACCCTTACCATCAACAGCAAAAAATTACCAGTACCTGTTTGTTATCGTAGATGGTTTCACCAAATTTACATGGATTTATCCTGTGAAAAATACAACTGCGGAAATCGTTTTGCAACGGTTAGACTTTCAGGCTGAAATTTTTGGGAACCCTCATAGGATAATTTCTGACCGAGGATCAGCCTTTACAGCAAATTCATTTAAGGACTACTCTGCCGTGTTAAGAAGAAAAAACGTATCTGCAGTTTTGACATTTCGAGATAATCGCGTTTTTCTGTTTTCATCTCCATCTTTTTTGTTTTGTTGATGAATGTTTTTCTGTCGTATTTACAAATAAATCAATGTTTTTTTGCTTAAATTATTTCTAAGATGTATAAATGCTTGTATGGGAGTCACTTTTTTTCTTAAAATTTGTGCTAAAATGTCAATTTTTCTTAAAAATTGCATGGTTCTTTGAGCGAACCTCATTTTTTTGGAGCGTTTTAGACCATTACAAAAGCGAGTTAGGGTTTTTATTTTTAAATAATAAAATAGCAAACATATCAAAGATGTCAAAACCTGTCCTAACTCACAACAGCCAAAATGTCAGTTACGTTTTTTCTTCTTAACACGGCAGTAACTGTGGTTCACGAAATATTATACACCACCTGATTACGACTGGAGTTCCACGAGGAAATGGTCAGGTCGAAAGGTTAAACCGAGTAACTATACAGGTTTTAATAAAACTCAGCATTGAAGATCCGTTAAAATGGTACCGACACGTTTCAAGAGTACAGCAAGCAATTAATTCAACTCCTTCTAGAAGCACTAACAGATCTCCGTTTGAACTTCTTTTTGGCACCAAGATGTTTAATTCGATGGACCTAGAGCTTAAAAATACCTTGGAACTGGCTCTTATATCTGAATTTGAAGACGAACGTGAAAAGGCAAGAAATGCAGCGAAGGAGCAGATACATAAGATTCAAGCCGAAAACAAAAAACTCTATGACAGAAAACAAACACCTGCTGCGAATTATGTTCTTGGTGATTTGGTTGCTATTCAAAAAACGCAATTCACCCCAGGTCAAAAACTATTCCCGAAATATATTGGCCCGTATGAAATCGCTAAAGTTAATAGAAACGATCGGTACATTGTCAAGAAAGTTGGTCAACATGATGGTCCTAATCAAACATCGACGGCTGCCGATCTGATGAAAAGATGGAAAGAACTTACTGAGGACGATGATGACGATGACGATGATGATGATGATGATGGCGAAGATGTTGAAGAACCTGACGTCTGAGGCAGACGTATTTCCAGGATGGCCGATTGTGGGGACAAAGCTCAATTGAGGAGTAAAGTTCCATGCAGATCATCCTAAATCTTACCGCTATAAATATTTCTCTTATTTACCTACTTTTTACATTGTTTGCTCTTTTTCGATATAAAGACATATTATAAAATTAAGACTCACTCTTGTTATGTACGCGGTACGTTACGCAGTTGAAAAGTTTTGTCACGCGATTTTATAACATTACAAATTAAAATACTTTTGTTTTTTCTGTTTAAAATTAACTTTTTTTCTATTAAAAACTGAATTATTAAACAAAATCGAACGACTTTTCATTTCGAAAAAGGACCGCATCGGACGAAAAATACCTAAATATATAATGGATTTAAGTAAAAGGTATAGTTTTGAATTCTAAGGTTAGAATTCAATTTAGTTGAAACAGCTTTCTTAATATAGATGCACCCACGGAAAAAATTGCAAAATGGTTGGTATCTGAGTTCCAAAAATACAAGCAGATGGAAAGTAAAAACATAAGCAATACCTCGGAGTTTCTAGACAAAGTAAAAAACATTCAGCTGGAAGAAAATGAGACGTTAGTATCCTTCGATGTAGTGGCATTATTCCCAAGTATTCCAATGAAAGAAACTTTAGAATTATTAAAAAAATGGCTAGATGAACGAGAAGACAATGAAGAGAAGAAAAAGGTTTACTACGACGCTGCCAGTTTATGCATGGAATATAATTGTTGTCAATTCTTAAACAAATTCTATAAAATAACTGAAGGTACAACAATGGGAAACTCTTTATCTCCTTTTTTGGCAAATTTGTTTATGTCGACCTTTGAGAACACCATCGAAGAAGAAGGAAGTTTACCAAAGGTGTGGATAACATGCTGGCTCCACTGAGCATGAGCCATGCTTAGACTATGAACATGTCTTGAAAAAAACCAATGGAGCCTCAAAAATCCATGTCTGAGCAGTGACATATCCATACAAATCAGACTGCTGTTTGGATTGTGGTTTGGATGTTGGGCATCGCTCATGTCTAGTGGAGCCAGCATGTAAGATACATATGTTGATGATATTTTTTCATGCATGGATCCAAATAAAGTTCCTGATTTCGTAGAACTTTTGAATTCAAAATGGCCCACATTAAAGTTCACCTTTGAGATGGAAAAAGAGGGTAAGTTGCCTTTCTTGGATCTTCTTGTAAGCAGGAATACAGAGAACAAGCTTGAATTTGCGATTTATAGAAAACCTACAAACATTCCTCGGTATATTCCAAACGATTCGTTTTGTCCGATGCAATATAAAAGAGCGGCGTTTAATAGTATGGTGTACCGGTTATGCTCAGTTCCCATGAATGCCAAAAATTACATGGTAGAACTAAATTACATAAAATATGTTGCAGAACTTAATGGGTATGACAACAATATGATCACCAGAATGGTAGAAAAACAATCAAAGACATTGAGGAGAAGTAATTTAACAACACTAAAAACATCAAAAGAGACCGAAGAAAAGAGACGTTTAAAAATTCACTTTGCTCCTACTATAACCGACAAACTAAAGAAGGTATTCAAACAACAAAATATTGAATTGGTTTTCTCATCAGACGGAAAACTTAAAAACAAATTAGGATCTATAAAAGATAAAACTGACAACTTGAGAAAATCAGGGATTTATGAAATAACATGCAATGACTGCGAACAAAAATATTATGGACAAACAAAAAGGAATATAGAAACTAGATTCGGAGAGCACCTAACCAATGTGAAATTCAATCGACCAAATAAATCAGCTGTGGCCTTACATGTACTGGAGAATGATCACAATATAACAAAAGAGAATCTGAAACTCGTTAAGCATGTATGTGATGAAAGGTTCTTGGATGCTTATGAAAGCATTTACATGCATAAAAACAAAAACATAATGATGAATACGATGGAAGCTCCGATTAGGTCATCTCTTTTCAACGTTTGTACTTAATATTGTGTAACTTAAATGTTAAATGTTTTAATGTAAAAATCAAAAATGATGACATGCATATTTTATACCTACCTATCTTTCTCTGTCTAATAAGTCAAAACAAATGTAATCACAAGTGCAAGTAAATTAGTTTAAAGTCAATAAAAAGAAAAATTGCTGAAGATGGCATTCGAAATTGCCGAAATGCATACAAATTAAATTAATGTGTTTTATTTCATAAGATAAAGTGCATTACGATAAAGGTGAAGTCATTAAGGCGTTAATTATATTGAATATTTAACAGCTTTCTTAAGTTTATGGCTGCGTCACCTGGCAGTAATTAATTTGACTTTTTATTCAAGCAAGCATACAAAATTGCAAAGATGTTCTTGTGGGTCTCATGCAGTAATATAACATTAATTTTACGACCTTAAGTGGGTGTTACTTTCAGTTTAGTCAAAACAAAATTTCCCTAGTCAAAAAAATTATGGGATATAAGGGAGATATGAAACAAAAAGTATTCTAAATGTTCATATTTCTAATTTTCAATAATTTGATAGAAATTATTTTACTAAGATACGGTTATTGTGCATTCACAAGAAATGAAACGCATTAAATATTTTCAAAAAATAAATTGGGGTTGGGTACGAAATCCCAAATGCCAAAATCCCGAAATGCCAAAAAATCCCGAATGCCAAAATCCTGAAAGTCAAAATCCCGAATGGACAAAATCCCGAATGGACAGAATTCAGAATGGCTAAAATCCCGAATGCCAGAATCCCGAATGCCATAATCCCGAATGCCAAAATCCCAGTTGGCTTAGTACTTTTGTTGGTATTAAAAATCACGCGCGCGATTCTAGCCTTCAAAATATACATTTTGTTATGTTTTGTAAGAATATTATTTATACAGTAGGCGCTCGATTTAGTGAATCTCAAAATAGTGAACTATCCAAAATAGTGAACACACAAAATTTTATATAAAAATGTATTTTGTATGAAAATGTCTCGGAAGTATTTAAGATTGCCTGAGAGCACTGAGGAACTGTCTCTGTTTTTTTATTTAACCTTAAAAAAGAACGAAAATTTGTATGGGGATCCTTAGAAGCAAACGCTTTCAATCAACTGAAGAAATTTTTGTGTAACGATCCTGTACTCAAACTGTTTAATCCGCTACTTCCAACTCAATTGCACACGGAAGCTAGTAAGGACGGGTATGGTGTCGTTCTTTTACAGAAACATGAAGACGGTGCATATCATCCAGTTTTCTATTTAAGCTTCAAGACTAAGCTATCTGAGAAAAATTATCCAAGTTATGACCTAGAAGTTTTATCCATTGTGATGGCCTTAAAACGTTTAAGAGTCTATCTGCTAGGTCTTAAATTCCAAATATTTACTGATTGTAAAGTTTTTAAACAAACCATGGAGAAGAAGGTCTTAAACAGCAGGATTGCACATTGGGCTCTTCAGTTAGAAGAATTCAATTGTGACGTGGAACACCGATCTGGATCAGCCATGCGGCACGTAGACGCTCTAAGCCGGTATCCTCCAGTTATTCTCGCTATCGAAGACGGTTCACTGCAGCTAGTACGAAAAGCTCAACTGAATGATGAAGGACTTAAAGCCAACGCAACCATTCTCGACACAAAACCTTATGAAGATTACGTTAAAAGGAATGGAATTTTGTACAAGTTCATAAACGGTGAATACTTACTTTGCGTTCCAAGAGCTCTTCAAAAGCAAATAATTCTCGACGTTCACAATCAAGGACATTTTAGCGACAGAAAAATAGAAAAACTAATAAGCCAGGATTACTTTATTCCCAACTTATCTAAACGTGTAGCCGAAGTAAGAAGTAACTGCGTTTCATGCATCCTAGCCACGAAGAAAAGTGGAAAGTTGGATTCATTTCTACACCCTATTGACAAAATGGATCAACCTTTACATACGTATCATATTGACCATCTAGGACCCTTACCATCAACAGCAATAAATTACCAGTACCTGTTTGTTATCGTAGATGGTTTCACCAAATTTACATGGATTTATCCTGTGAAAAATACAACTGCGGAAATCGTTTTGCAACGGTTAGACTTTCAGGCTGAAATTTTTGGGAACCCTCATAGGATAATTTCTGACCGAGGATCAGCCTTTACAGCAAATTCATTTAAGGACTACTGTGGTTCACGAAATATTATACACCACCTGATTACGACTGGAGTTCCACGAGGAAATTGTCAGGTCGAAAGGTTAAACCGAGTAATTATACAGGTTTTAATAAAACTCAGCATTGAAGATCCGTTAAAATGGTACCGACACGTTTCAAGAGTACAGCAAGCAATTAATTCAACTCCTTCTAGAAGCACTAACAGATCTCCGTTTGAACTTCTTTTTGGCACCAAGATGTTTAATTCGATGGACCTAGAGCTTAAAAATACCTTGGAACTGGCTCTTATATCTGAATTTGAAGACGAACGTGAAAAGGCAAGAAATGCAGCGAAGGAGCAGATACATAAGATTCAAGCCGAAAACAAAAAACTCTATGACAGAAAACAAACACCTGCTGCGAATTATGTTCTTGGTGATTTGGTTGCTATTCAAAAAACGCAATTCACCCCAGGTCAAAAACTATTCCCGAAATATATTGGCCCGTATGAAATCGCTAAAGTTAATAGAAACGATCGGTACATTGTCAAGAAAGTTGGTCAACATGATGGTCCTAATCAAACATCGACGGCTGCCGATCTGATGAAAAGATGGAAAGAACTTACTGAGGACGATGATGACGATGACGATGATGATGATGGCGAAGATGTTGAAGAACCTGACGTCTGAGGCAGACGTATTTCCAGGATGGCCGATTGTGGGAACAAAGCTCAATTGAGGAGTAAAGTTCCATGCAGATCATCCTAAATCTTACCGCTATAAATATTTCTCTTATTTACCTACTTTTTACATTGTTTGCTCTTTTTCGATATAAAGACATATTATAAAATTAAGACTCACTCTTGTTATGTACGCGGTACGTTACGCAGTTGAAAAGTTTTGTCATGCGATTTTATAACATTACAAATTAAAATACTTTTGTTTTTTCTGTTTAAAATTAACTTTTTTTCTATTAAAAACTGAATTATTAAACAAAATCGAACGACTTTTCATTTCGAAAAAGGACCGCATCGGACGAAAAATACCTAAATATATAATGGATTTAAGTAAAAGGTATAGTTTTGAATTCTAAGGTTAGAATTCAATTTAGTTGAAACAGCTTTCTTAAGTTTATGGCTGCGTCACCTGGCAGTAATTAATTTGACTTTTTATTCAAGCAAGCATACAAAATTGCAAAGATGTTCTTGTGGGTCTCATGCAGTAATATAACATTAATTTTACGACCTTAAGTGGGTGTTACTTTCAGTTTAGTCAAAACAAAATTACCCTAGTCAAAAAAATTATGGGATTTAAGGGAGATATGAAACAAAAAGTATTCTAAATGTTCATATTTCTAATTTTCAATAATTTGATAGAAATTATTTTACTAAGATACGGTTATTGTGCAATCACAAGAAATGAAACGCATTAAATATTTTCAAAAAATAAATTGGGGTTGGGTACGAAATCCCAAATGCCAAAATCCCGAAATGCCAAAAAATCCCGAATGCCAAAATCCTGAAAGTCAAAATCCCGAATGGACAAAATCCCGAATGGACAGAATTCAGAATGGCTAAAATCCCGAATGCCAGAATCCCGAATGCCATAATCCCGAATGCCAAAATCCCAGTTGGCTTAGTACTTTTTTTGGTATTAAAAATCACGCGCGCGATTCTAGCCTTCAAAATATACATTTTGTTATGTTTTGTAAGAATATTATTTATACAGTAGGCGCTCGATTTAGTGAATCTCAAAATAGTGAACTATCCAAAATAGTGAACACACAAAATTTTATATAAAAATGTATTTTGTATGAAAATGTCTCGGAAGTATTTAAGATTGCCTGAGAGCACTGAGGAATTGTCTCTGTTTTTTTATTTAACCTTAAAGAACGCTTTGTTTAACGCTTAAATAAATTGTAAAAACATTCACATTGACAAAATGTGCATTTTCGATCAAATTCTCCATTAGAAAGCCTTTAAAAACTCCCGTTCAAAAAAGTGAACAATCTTGAAAGATAGAACAGGCATGGTTTTTATTACTTCACTATATCGAGTGTCTAATGTAGTTGGTCAGTTTTTCAACAATTTCCTTTTGAAAAATGTTTATCTGCTATCAAATTGATAATTGGCAATCATAATAAAAATGTGTAGTAACCCAAGCAGATCCTGAGAACAATTTATGTCACAATCAGTGACGGTGCGTCAATAAGACGTTTTAGACAGTGTCTACCCTACCGTAAAGAGAGAGAAAAAAAAAGAAACCTACAAGTTACAATCAAGAAAACTATATTCATTGCATTGTGTCCCTAACATCCATAACCTATCTTAAATTGTCAACACCTATAATTTACCAAACATAAATCATAACATTCATTCCTTACTATTAACACACTAGCATTTTCCACACCTATTTTTATTTCATTAATTAATTTGACCTCTACCAACAACCACAAAGCACAAAATCTCAATACTCAAACTATACACTACACACACTATAGCTTCGCTATGGCTCTGCCTGCCTGCACTCTGCGTGCTTCGGGAAAGCCCGACTGAAAACGAAGACAGAGTCTTTCGTTCTACCTAAATTATATGAAAATAAAATCAGCGGGTTATGTTGCTCAGGGATAATTTCTATGTGGTTAACAAGTAGACAGAATCGAATCTGTCTAATTGCTTATTTTGCTTTGAATTTTGAAGTGAATTCGAAACTTTTTTGTTGACTGTTAAGTGAGGAGAACAACTTTATCATTTTTTATTTTTGAGTTGATTAAAGAGGAGGATTATTTTGTGTTTTCTCATTTATCTTTCGGATTATTATTTTTTTGTTGATCGTTTGTTCACCGTCCAGTGGCCAGTAGGTCAACCCTAAAAAATGTAATAGGTAGGAAGGCTGGACTCTTTCGCAGAAGTACAGTACTGACAAAAAAAATTAAGGTAATAATAATTTTATCCGTGTGTTTCTTAAGGAACTTGACGTCCCAGTCGGGGTTACAGGACACGATAATGATGATGATGATGTGTTTTGAAGAGCTGTATCTCTGTGATTAGTTGTCGTATTGAGTCGAAACAAAAAGCATTTCGAAACTGTTTGTTTCTTCTTGTTTTGAAATTGTTTTACAAATACATATTTATTTTAAGGTACCGTTATTGCCTTATTGCGAAGCTGTAAGAAATGGCACGAGAATCAAATGTTCTATTATTTTCATAGTTTTATGGGTTTCTTGTTTTTTTTTTTGTATAAATCAATACATTTTTAGTTCAGCTTCAGTTAAGGTTTACAAGTTTTGTTTCTTTGGTGTTCCTATATAGCTTTTAGTCAAACATATGCATACTTTTGTCTTTGATCACCATCATTATCTCAATAAAAAAATAATAAGGATGAGGATGACACATAAAATTCAAGCACAATTTTGAAGACTTAATAGGTTTTCAACAAGATGTGTATAAACTTCATGTGGACTACTTATGTTGGCACTTCAACGTTTGTTTCAAAAAAATACAAGCACTTGATAAATATCCCTATCAGCTTACAATTTTGTGTATTTTGTATTAAATAGGTATTTATTTTTGCTTGAAAGAGTTCGTTATTGAAAGCCATGAGGTAAAGGTGGAGGAGGGGGAATATTCTTGGGTTTTTCTTTAGAGTCTACAGTTAATTTTTCAGGTAAAGGATTCTGTGTTTCTGTTGTACATATTTTTATTGATGTTACTGGCGTATTTGCTGGCTTTCGTTTGGAATATAATCGTTCAAAAAGATAAAAAAAGAAAGGGTTTGCACTGGATAGAGAGGGGTGAAATTTTGTTAAGTTTTGTTTTGTCCTTCCGTTTGGTTTTGTTCATTGCTGTAGTAGTTGTAGGTTGTTGTTATGAATCATTTTCGATTTTTTCCAATTTTGATAACTGTATTTTCGTCGGATATTATTTTGATGACTTCGTAAGGTCCGTCCCATAGGTTTGACAGTTTGTTTTGTCTCGTTTGGTTTTTCATTAATACTTTGTCACCTACCTTAAATTTTGTCTGCTTGGCGTTTTTATCATAATACTTTTTGTTTTTCTTTTTCTTCTCGTAAATTGTTTCTCTAGCGATTTTGTAACCATGTTGCAGACGGCTTTTGAGTTCTGTGGCGTTATTTTCGTAGTTATAATAAGTCTGTGGTTCTCTGTTCAGTGAATTGGGGATCCGTGCAGGATAACCATATAACAGCTCAAATGGGGTGTAATTTGTACTACTGTGTGGGGTAGTATTTTATACGAACATAGCGTATGGAAGCCATGTGTCCCAAGTGAGTGGGTCCTTGTTTATGTAATGCCGCAAGTATTCTGCAAGTGTCCTGTGGCTACGTTCTAAAGCGCCATTAGTTTGGGGGTGGTATGGAGTGGTTTGTAATTTTCTTGTCTTGAGGACCTTGCATACCTCTTTAAACAAATTACTAAGGAAATTTGTTCCCTGATCCGTAAGGATGGAGTCGGGTATTTCAAATCGACATACTAACCGTTCAACTAACATACGTGCTATAGTTGGGGCTTCAGCGTTTGGCACAGCTATTGCTTCGGAAAATTTTGTGAGATCGCCCTGAAATGTCAGAATGTACTTGTTGTTTTCGTAACTGACGGGTAGTGGACCTACTATGTCTAAAGCTATACGCTCAAAAGGAGTTTTGCATGTAGTGGTTACTTTCATGGGTATTTTGTTATTGCGCGACAGTTTATTTTTCTGACATGACTCACATTTGCGTATGTGGTTTTTAACGTCTTTGGAGATGGTTGGCCAGTAGTAATACTGCTTAGTTCTTTTGGAGGTTCTTGTCACTCCTTGATGTCCGCCAAATGGTGACTCGTGGTTTTCGTGTAGTATTTTCACTATGTCTTCAGGTTTTTCTATTAATATTCTTGAATCGATATGGAGATGTGTATTAAATTTAACCTGTTTGAAAACTTCAAATATTAGTGTTTTTAGTTCGTTTTGCGGTTGGCTACTTATGGGTAACGACAAAGCAATGGTTGATAGTTTAGTCCTTGTGTAATAATGTTTGAACTGTATGTGTTTGTGTAATTAATCAATGTTTAATTAAAAAATGTTTGTGTAAATTTTGTTAGTAAGTGTTTAATGAAAATGGATAAATGTATAATGTTATATGTGTTATATGTTTGTGAGTACAATAATGTTACTTCTTTGTGATGTGTGCTGTCCGACTGTCCAAATTAAAAAAAAAAATTTAACATGTAGCAAGTTGATTATGCCATAAGAAAAATGAGCACAAAGCAAAATTGAAGATTAGCAAAACAAGTTACAGTATTTTCGGACTAAATTACTCAGTTTAAAGATAAAATAAAGAGTACGGACAGTTAGCATTATAATTCAAATTGAGTGATAATAAAACATAGGGTAGTTTTTGATATGTTGGGCACTTTGTGCACATAGTACTGAACATTCAGCCCCCCCTGGAAGACTCCGGTCTTTCAGTAACAGGTAAAGGGGCAATTTTCACGATTGGCCTCGTATAATCTCCAAACTGTGTATGCACGGTAACAACTCTGCATCTGTTGTCTTTACCAGGGGGTCGATTCCGTAACTGTGAAACTGTGAAGTGAAAAAAAGTTATCATTTCAGTTTTCACACAGTTTTATCATTTTATCATTTCACGAACACGCCCAAAGCGATTCCCGAACTCATTATGAAAAGCAGCTGTCAATGTGTGTACTAAAAAGTACTAAATGATAAATGCCATCACTTTTCTGTCATTTTTCATTTTGTATTTTGTGTAAAAAAGAAATATTTCATTATTTTGAGAAAAATGTCCGGAATAATAATTCAATTAATCATGAATAATAGACGCCGTACTGAACAAAGGTATATAGTTTTGAAATATTTCTTTTGTTTTGAAGAAAATTTAAAACATTTTCATTTTTTCTAGATTTAAGCTGAAGGTATTGCGGCATACGCTTCGAGATGGACAGAATCCATTCGAAGTAACAACTGAGGAACACTTTATTCAACTTTACAGATTTCCGAAACACTTATGCATGGACTTAATAGAAGAATTAAAACCATTCATGAATTTAAATCAACGTAGAAGTGGGCTTCCAAGTCATGTGAAAGTGTTGAGCGCTTTGCGATTTTTTGCCGCTGGTAGTTTTCAACGTGCTGTTGGACAAGATTCTTTATCTTCTTTGTCCCAAACATCAGTGAGCCGCTGTGTTGCAGAGATATCCATGGCTTTGAATGGAATAGCCCATAGATATGTGAAGTTTCCTGCTAGAGAAGAATTTCCAGCTATTAAGGCGAAATTTTATGAAAAATATGGTTTTCCCGGTGTAATAGGCTTGGTTGATGGGACTCACATAAAAGTTTCAGCTCCAAAGAGAGAAATCGAACACGTTTTCTACTGTAGAAAAGGTGGACATTCGATGAATGTACAGATAGTATGTGGAGCGGATTTTATAATATTCAGTGCTAACGCACAATACGGAGGAACAGCTCACGATGCATACGTTTGGCGACGTTCAAGAGTTAAATCAACACTTGAAGATCTATATAATGAAGGAGAACGAAATTTTTGGCTGTTGGGAGACAGTGGCTACCCATTGCAGCCATGGCTTATGACACCCATTCTTGCAGCCACCTCAGAGGCAGAAAACAGATACAATACAACTCATAAACAGACAAGGGCGCTTGTGGAGCGTTGTATTGGCGTACTTAAAAGCAGATTTCGCTGTTTGTCTAAAGAGAGGGTATTATTTTATTGTCCAGCTAAAGCAGGAATCATAATTAATGCTTGTATTGTACTCCACAATGTGTTGATTAAAGCCAGAGTTCCTTTATTGGAAGATGCAGAAGAAGAAGATGATAGAGTAAACTTAAATGACGAAGGTGATCCCAACACCACTTTAAACCAGACTCTACAAGAAGGTAGGCGAACTCGAAGCAGAATTGTTGCCCAAGCATTTTCTCGAGAATAGTATGTAAGTTTAAAATTGTAACAAAAAGAAAAATAAATAAAACCACAACAAATTTTAGTTATTTACGTTTTTATTTTTGAAGTTCTTGAAACAGTTGGTCAAGTTTTATTTTTATATCATTTTGAAGTCGATTGCTCTCTTCCATGAGCTGGATTTTCTTCTCCTTAAGTTTTAATTTTTTAAGTTCTATTTCTTTAAAGAACTCCAGTGCTTCGTCGGTGGAACCTGAAAGAGTTCTTTTACGTTTTTGTCTCTTATTGTTTGATGTGGATGTCGAAGGAACTGCATCTTCAAAAATCTGTGAGATAAGGTGCAGCTTGCTGAGATCCGGTTGGCTGCTCTTGAAATTCCTGTTCAATTTCAAATATATTAGTTGCTCTTAGGTTTTGAGCAACAGGAATTTCTTCGAAGCCTATCTCATTAACAAAATCCGAAACCCCTACCACGGCTTCTGCAGTTATGATCCCAATAATTCTTTGGTCAATCTCTGACAATTCCTTTACTGGAATGAGGCCATTAACGCCACTTTTACGGCGCTCTTCTTTAATGGCACTATCACGACTTCGTACACTTATTCTGCGTATGAAAAAAATAGTAAAATTACTAAAATATAATCATATTTTAAATTATTATAGTTCTCACGTCAGATCCTTCCAATATTTCCTCCATTTAATGGCATCTTTTATCGCTCCACCTAAAGCATTAAGCTTCATGCTAAGGTTTTTCCATTCATTGTCTCGGGAGTGGGCACCATCGGCTGTTGTGAATCTGTAAATTTGTTTTTTAATAAAATAATTATTATTGAAACACATACATTATGATAATATACTAACATATTTTATTGAAATAATATGTAGTTACTTACTTGTCATTTGCCAAATCAGGCCTTTCTTCCAAAAACTCTATTAAAAATATTTTTTGTGTTTCAGTTGCTCTCGCTCCGCGCTTGTTTTTTACCTCCATCTTTGTCCTTTCACACGCTTTCACAGAATGAATGGACTGTGATAAAAAAATCAAAATATGAAAACATTTTGACATTTGATTTCATTTTTTCACAGTTTGAGAATCGCATTTGGTGTGAAAACGAGATCATATTTATCACTTCACAGTTTCACAGTTAGGGAATCGACCCCCAGGATGGATGTTGATTATTCGCCCAAGAATCCATTTTGAAGGGGGAAGATTGGGCTCCTTGAGCAAAACGATGTCATCTACTTTCAAGTTTGGTTGTCGCTTATGCCATTTGCTTCGGTTTTGTAGAGACGTTAGATACTCCTGGTGCCACCGTTTCCAGAAACCTTGCATCATAGTCTGTAAAAGATACCAGTTAGTATTTTTTGATATATTTAAATTTGAAAAATCTGGTTGTGGTATAGCAGAGTAAGATTCTCCAATCATAAAATGAGATGGAGATAAAGCAGTAGGTTCGTAGTCTGAGGTTTGCCACATAGGGCGCGAATTGAGAAGACACTCGATTTTAGTTAGCAGGGTATACATTTCCTCGTATGTAAGCCTGTTCTCCCCGATTACACGCTTTAGATGATTTTTTTACAGATTTTACACCAGCCTCCCACAACCCTCCAAAGTGGGGTGCGGAAGGTGGTATAAATTTCCAAGTGATATGGTCTTTTGATAGATGATCATTAACAATGTTTTGATGTTGTTCACTAATTAGAAGATTGTAAAGCTCTCCAAGGATCCGTTTAGCACCGTGGAAGTTTGTCGCGTTATCACTCCATATCTCGGAGGGTTTGCCCCGACGTGAAACGAAACGATCTAAAGCCAAGAGAAATGCGTGTGATGATAGATCACCGACGAGTTCAATGTGAATTCCTTTAGTAACAAAACATACAAAAATCGCTATGTATGCCTTCACAAACCTTGGATTTCTCCCAGGAGCTAACCGCAGCGTTATAGGTCCCGCATAATCACAACCAACCTTGCTGAAAGGACGCGAAAACCGAACCCGCTCCACTGGGAGATCCCCCATGAATTGAATAGCTGATTTCTTGCGCTGTCGAAAGCATTTGCCACAGTCATGAATTGTTTTTCGTAATAGATTTCTACATCCGAGGATATGAAAATTTTGTTTTAGAATCGCGAACACTAGAGATACACCTGCATGCAGATAATATTTATGAGTGTACTCAACGATTAGTTTTGTAACACGATGTGATTTACATAATATTAAAGGATGTTTTTCGTTATAGGATAAGTCGGAGTAATTAAGGCGACCACCAACGCGAAGCACATTATTATGATCAAGGAACGGAGATAAGGATATAAGTTTATTTCGCGACGGTAGTTCCTTGCCGTTATTAAGGATTTCAATTTCTGATGAAAACGACGAGCTCTGAGAACATTTGATTAAACGAGTTTTGGATTCTGCAATTTCTTCTGTAGTGAGATAATTACAATTGTTGGCCTTTGGTAAATGAAAGTAGTTTCTTATAAACCGAAAAATGTATGCGAGTACGCGCACGGATTTTATCCAGCTCGACGAATTAGTGATGATTTGCTGAAGAATGTTATCTCGTTTTAAGTTAGACACAAATACCTGAACCTTGTTTGACTTGCGTTCCTCCAATTGGTCCATAGGTATATCTTGTATACCACACTGTGAAGCTGGCCATTCATTCGACCCCTTGCTCAGCCAAGATGGACCCTTCCACCAGATTTCCATTGAAGTTAAAAGCAATGGTGAAATTCCACGGGATGCAACGTCAGCTGGGTTACAGGCAGATCGAACGTGATTCCATGATTTCAATGGGATTGACGATATAACTTCTGATGTCCGGTTACCAATAAAAACTGACCATTTTTTAGGAGGTGCAGATAGCCAATGAAGAACAATTGAAGAGTCTGTCCATGCAAATACTCTAAGGTCATTAGCCTGTAAAGATAATTTAATTTTATTGACAAGTCGTGTTAAAAGAACAGCTCCACAGAGCTCAAGCCTAGGAAGAGAAAGAATTTTGATTGGAGCCACCTTGCTCTTGGCCACCACCAATGATATGGATATCTCTCCTGTTTCGCTGATACTACGGCAATATACAACAGCTGCATAAGCGTCCAATGAAGCATCACAAAAGGCGTGTAGTTCACAATTAATTTTGTTGGTCCATATGACCCTAGGCACGGAAATAGATTCGATGAAATGCAGCTCATCACGAATAATTGTCCAACGATGTGCAATTTCCTCTGGTACCTTGTCATCCCAACCTAACTTTTCCCGCCACAGGTCTTGAAAGAATATTTTGATAGCGACTATTACTGGAGCGATGAATCCTAGTGGGTCAAATATTCGCGAAGCATCAGAAAGAATTTGGCGTTTTGTGCAAACCGATTGGCTGGGAAGGTTTACCTTATAGGTAAAGCAATCCTTTGAAGGACACCACTGCAACCCGAGCACCTTTACCATGTTAGATTCTTCAAACTCAACTGGAGAAATCTCTCGTTGATCTTCTGGTAGCGACAATAGGAGAGGCCAACAGTTAGTGGTCCACTTGCGAAGATTGAAACCTGCAGATTTGAGCACATCTACAAGTTCGTTCCGAAGAGCAATCAATTCCTCGATGGAATCAGCACCGGTGATGACGTCATCAACGTAAAAATCGTTAAGTATGATCGAAGAAACTAAAGGGTGTTTTTGTGAGGAATCTAACGCAAGTTGCTTGAGTGTACGCACAGCTAAAAATGGAGCTGCTGAAGTACCATACGTTACTGTCAAAAGCTTGTAATGTTTTACAGGATCATCTGGATTTTCACGCCAAAGGATCCGTTGAAAATTGGTGTCATTGGGTGAAACCCAGATTTGGCGGTACATCTTTTCGATGTCCCCCGAAATTGTATACAAATGGCGTCGACATCGAAGACAAATAGAAAATATGTCGCGCTGAATTGTGGGGCCAACGAGAAGTGATTCATTCAACGAGGCAAACGAGGTGTTGTTCGATTTAGCAGAACCATCAAATACGACGCGAATTCTAGTTGTGCTGCTATCTCCTTTAAAGACAGGGTGATGTGGTAAATAATAATTTTCCCTTGTTTTTTGTAGCTCATCCCAGGGGATTTCCTCCATATGACCCAGCGATATGTACTCGTGCATAAATTTTGAATATTGTTTCTTTAAGTCTGGATTAGTCAAAAACCTTCGCTCGATTGAATAGAGACGATTTAACGACAAACGAAATGAATTTCCTAGAGGTACATTTGAAGTGGTTTTAAATGGCAACTTGACAATATATTTTCCATCTGAGTGACAGCTGTGTGTTGAAGCGAAATGCTCTTCGGCACGTTGTTCTTCAACCGATAGAAGCGGCTCGTGGTGAACTTCTTCTAGTCGCCAAAAGCGTTCCAAATCAAATTCCTGTGAGTAATCTAATTGAGTACAATATGCACTCACTTCCATATTTGGTGAAGAATGCTGTTGACAGTTTCCTGCTATCACCCAGCCGAATATAGTTGGTATTGATTTTGGAGAACCTACGACTGAAGGCTTCGAAGGTCCTTCAATAACGCTAAAGACTTTATCTGATCCAATCAAAATGTCTATTGGACCAGGTACATTGAAATTCGGATCCGCCAAGTTCATAGAGACGAATGAATTGAAATCGACATTTGTTATTGAAGTTGATGGAAGCAGAGACGTCAACTTTGAGATGACGTAACAATCGATGTCAATATTGTTAGAATCATATCTCGAATGTAAAGTTAGGCTAACCAAGCCGTTGGTAACACCTGCCGAAGTTGATGAAACTCCCATTATAGGAATCCGAGACCTTTTTCGAGAAAGTCCTAAACGTTGAACACATTGTTCGGTTACGAAAGAGACTTGGGACCCAGTGTCGAGAAGCACACGAATACTTTGATAAACTCCTTGCTTATCCCGAGCTTTAACTACAGCAGTAGGAAGAATAGTACTTACACGACGATTTGTTTCGAGAGAGTGATTAATGACAATAGGATCAACGATATCCTGGGGTGGTGACGAAGAAGCATGCGATTTGGTCGTATCTTGGTTTGAAATTGAATTTTGTAGCAAGGTGTTTGTATTTTGTGTAGGATGCACTAAAGTGTGATGTCGAGAGGAGCATATCTTACACCGAAAATTTGAATGGCATTTGTTCGATGGATGACCAAATCGGAGACAGTTAAAGCATAACAATTTTTCTTTAACAAACTTACGGCGGGCATCGACCCCTAAACCAACGAAAGTCTTACATGAAGGAAGAAGATGATCTTCTTTACACTGCGGACACCCAACCTTAGTTTCCACCATGTGAGTTCGAACACTACTTTGGATTTTATTGTTTGATGGTTTGGATGAACGAGTTAATGTATAGCAGGATTCCAGACAGCTACAACGTTTTTCCAAAAACTCAAGAAATTGGTTAATGGTACATTCATCATTTGATCCAATTTCTTCCGCCCATGCCTGCTTGGTTTCTTGGTCAAGTTTTTGAAGCAAAATAAAAATGAGCCAGGGATCTCTGGAGTTACAATCAAGTGCCTTTAAACCTCGTATGGTTTCATCGGCACCATCGGTTAATTTCCGAAGAGATTGAACGTTCGTTGAACTACACGATGGCAACGAAATATAAGATTTTATGAACGATTGAATAATTAAATGTTTTTTGTCGAAACGAGCCTCAAGTTTATCCCAAGCCTCTATATAGTTATTCTCGGAACACGAAATATGTTTAATTAAATTCGCTGCGTCTCCACCCAAGAAAGATTTTAAATATTGAAATTTTTGAGTCGCAGTTATCGAAGGATTGCGATCGATTGTTCCCGTGAACAGATCCCTGAAACCCGGCCAGTCCTTGTAGTCACCATGAAAGGTAGGAATTTTACATTCTGGTAAGTGAACGGATTTAGGGTTCACTGCATGTGTCGCATCTAACTTTTTTAGAAAAGAAGCTTGTTGAGAAGCCAATTTTTCATCAATCGATTTATCGGTTGGAGCATTAATTTTTGATTTTTCGCGAATGGAACTATTAATTAAAGAATGTGCCTGACAGTACTTATCTTCGTACTCGCCAAACTCTAGTTCAGGATCTACGAATTCTTCATCTTCGCAGAAATCATACAACTTATCCTGTAGAGTTGTGAAACTAGACCAAGCTTCCGTAAGACGAACGAGATGAATTTCCAACAAAGAAAGCGTTGTGGAATCATCAATTGACTGGGCAAATGATAATGCCCTTGTTATACCCGCTTTAGCATGACCACATTTCACTTTCAGAACATTCATTTTAATCGATTTAATTGTCTTTTGCGATTGATTGTAAAAACAAAAAAATAGTTCTAATTTGCTTATCAAAATTAATCGAGTTATGAAAAGTTCAGAGAAATTAATCGTACATGCACTAAACCAATATTAATTTGATTAATCATGCACTGGATACACATATGTACGTATGTATATCATTCGAACAAATGTTAATAAAAAGGCTTTTGGATTGAATCACGTGTTAAGTTCATATGCATATGTAAAAATCGATATTCAATGATATAGAAGATCCAAATAAGTTTTTGTTTTTCAGACCACGATCTGTATACCGCTTTTTAGTAATCGGAGCACCCAATTGTACCCACAGCAATCATAAAAAAAATATCGACAGTTAATTCACTTCTTGGCACTGATTAAAAATTAATTCGGCTAATCGAAGGACCATAAAATGTGTAATAATGTTTGAACTGTATGTGTTTGTGTAATTAATCAATGTTTAATTAAAAAATGTTTGTGTAAATTTTGTTAGTAAGTGTTTAATGAAAATGGATAAATGTATAATGTTATATGTGTTATATGTTTGTGAGTACAATAATGTTACTTCTTTGTGATGTGTGCTGTCCGACTGTCCAAATTAAAAAAAAAAAATTTAACATGTAGCAAGTTGATTATGCCATAAGAAAAATGAGCACAAAGCAAAATTGAAGATTAGCAAAACAAGTTACAGTATTTTCGGACTAAATTACTCAGTTTAAAGATAAAATAAAGAGTACGGACAGTTAGCATTATAATTCAAATTGAGTGATAATAAAACATAGGGTAGTTTTTGATATGTTGGGCACTTTGTGCACATAGTACTGAACAGTCCTATTGCATTCACTTACGATGTCCTTCAAACTGTTTGTAATATTTTCTCGGTCTGTCGGGCTTCCCAAAGGTAAGGGTAATGTCACGATGTAGTAAAGCACATTTGCAGGTTGGAGTTTATGGGTAAAGACTGCAGATTTCTGGTTTTTTGAAAGTAGGTAAACGGTTTTTCAAAAATTTTTCTTCTGTCGTTTCTACAAGAGGCAGCATAATAGCTTTAAAGTTTACTTTATTATTTAGAAATATTGATTCTTTTTTTTTCGACTATATTAAAATTTGACTTGGATTCTGTTGCCTTTTTACTTGTTTCGGCGATTACGTCGTTTCTTTCTTCTTGTGCCCGTCTTTGGTTTCGAGTTGTTATCAATACTTTGGTCTCATCATTGGATTTAATGCGACTTAAGGCGTCAGCATTCGTGTTGAATTTGCCTTTTTTATGGACAATCTTGTATTCGTATTCTTCCAACAAGATTCTCCATCGCATGAGTCTAGACGTAGGATCTTTTCTTCCTATTAACCATTGTAATGAACTGTGGTCGGTGACAATTGTGAATTTTGTCCCATAAATATATGGTCGAAATTGTGTCAGCCCGTAGACTATCGCAAGAAGTTCCTTTTCTGACGTAGTGTATTAAGTTTCCCTCTCATTAAGAGTTCGACTGGCAAAGAAAATTGGTTTATCTTTACCAATGGGGCCTTGTGAAAGCACAGCGCCTAATGCGATGTCAGTTGCATCAGTGGTTACACTAGGAATTCTTGGTCAAAGTCTGGGTATGTTAAGATGGGAGGATTAATAATTTTTTCTTTTAAGGTTCTGAAAGCCTCGTCGCAAAAACTGTCCCAATGAAAAGTTACGTTTTTCTTCAGCAACGTTGTTAATGGTTTTGCTATTTCCGCAAAATTTGGGATGAACTTTCTATAATACCCTACGAATCCAAGAAAAGATTTAATATCTTTTGGTTTCTTGGGTACTGGGAACGTTTTCACAGCTTTGGTTTTTTCAGGGTTTGGTTTAATTCCCTCCTCTGAGATAACATGTCCCAGGTAAGTGAGTTCTTTTCTAATGAAATGACATTTTTCGGGCTGAAGTTTGAGGTTATTCTCTCTTAGTCGATTTAAGACCCTAATTAGTCTAGCATTGTGGTCATTTAGATCATAGCCATAAATAACTATGTCGTCCACATATACAAAAACATTCGATTCCCTGAAGTCCCATAAGCACATTACTCAAAAGCCGTTGGAAAGTGGCTGGGGCGTTTTTAAGTCCGAATGGCATACGATTGTATTCATAATGACCGAACGGGGTACTGAAAGCTGTTTTTGTTTTGTCTTTTTCATCCATAAGAATTTGATGAAATCCCTTTGCTAGATCAAGTGTACTGAAGTACTTAGCTCTTCCCAACTGGTCTAAGATATCAGTTATATTGGGTAAGGGGTAAGCATCTCCGACGGTGACTTCGTTTAACTTTCTAAAGTCAACTACCACACTCCATCGTTTTGTTCCATCTTGACCGGCTGTTTTTGGAACTAGTAGTAAAGGGGAATTCCATGGACTGTTGCTTGGTTGTACTACGCCATCTTCTAGCATTTCATTCACTTGTCTATGAATTTCCTGTCTAGAACTTTCTGGGAGTCGATAAGGTCTTGTGTATAGAGGGGGCTTGTCTTCATCTGTAATAATTCTATGTTTTACAGCATTTGTGAGGTGATATTTTGGGTATTGGTTACCTAGAGGTAAAATTGTATCGAATTTTCTTTGTGAAAATCTTTTGCTGTTGTTTTTGCTGGGTTTGCTGTTTCTTTGCTCAATTTCTTGCCTTGCCCATTACCTCTCGTCGTAGCTATGCTAGAGATCAAAAACTTTGCTACAATTGTTTAGGAAGCAATCTTTCATCCTCGAGATGTCGCTCGAAAACTCGTTGTCCTCATTGCCGTATTCGTCACCATGTTCTTGTGCATTTGGATTCACCGCCGCCGGTTAGTGAAGCTAACAATTCAAATGCAGAAACTGCCACATCTCAAGCTGCCTCGTTGTCGATGGTAAGCAATCACATTCAAAACGAAACCCGTCCCTCCGGTATTTTGCCTACAGTTGTTGTTCAAGTTCCAGATATCTTTGGTAAAATACACCTTTGTCGCGTTTTGCTCGATACGGGTTCCCAGGCTTCTTTTGTGACTGAAGGTTTGGTGAAAAGATTACATCTGCGTCGTCGTCACGCTCGTATCCCTATTTCTGGAATCTCTTCGCTCGAAGCTGGTACTACACAGGGTGCCGTAACCCTAAATCTTAAATCTTGTTTTGATTCAAATGAAATGGATGTCGAAGCCTTCACTTTGAATCAAATAACTTCGAAAACTCCTCTTCTGCCTTTTGATTTTGATAAATCTTTACTGTTGAATGATTTAAGATTGGCTGACCCAGGCTTCAACGTCCCAGGTCCTATTGATATTTTACTAGGATCTGACAAGGCCTGGAGTATTTTGCTTGATGGCCGTCGCACGGATAGACACGGTTACTTGATTGCCCACAATACCATTTTTGGATGGGTTATAACCGGTAAATCTCCGATCAAAGAAATTGTTTCTTTGCCTGTAGGAATTGTGCAGGATGTTGATGTTCTTCTTAAATCATTTTGGGAAATCGAAGAACTTCCTCACAATTCATATTCGTTAGATTCTGGTGATTTTGCAGACGCTCATTTCTGTAAAACCTTCTCTCGTGCGCCTGATAACAAATATATTGTGGAGCTACCTTTCCGGCAAAAGGATGTTGCTTTCAGTAACGAATCTATAACACGACTATTAAGCCCGAAACTATGCGGGACTATACCAGAACGTACAATACTCGTAAGTGCGAAAACTAAACGGATGACTACGATTCACCAAACTATGAAAATGGAGGGCACTATATTGTAGCTTGGCTTTAAGTTGGCAACCCTAGGAGGAAAAGTGCCAAACAACATATATATAAAAATGGAGTTGGATGATTCCTATTGGTAGATACATTAATAAAGAAGGCCTATGAATAAAATATTAATGATGGAGTCGTGGGGATAAATTTATACAAAAACGGGGTCGGAGTTAGGCACAATTAGGATCTAGGAAAATTAAAATGCCGGTGATGGTTGGTATTGGTTGAACAAACGTATTGATTAGGTAGGTAGATAGGTTAATATGGTGGACAAGGCCGCCAAGGGGAACATTTTACGAACACAGGGTCGGAGTTAGACATAAAGAGGAATACCAGGAAATTTAAAGTGCCGGGTGATGATTGTTATTGGTAAGGCAAGAGCATTGTTTAGGATGGTAAATAGGTTAATATCTTTGACAGGGCCGCAAGGGGGTACATTTATACGAACACGGGGTCGGAGTTAGACATAAAGAGGAATATCAGGAAATTTAAAGTGCCGGGTGATGATTGTTATTGGTAAGGCAAGAGCATTGTTTAGGATGGAAAATAGGTAAATATCATTGACAGGGCCGCAAGGGGGTACATTTATACGAACACGGAGTCGGAGTTATATATTGTTTTGGATGTACATAAATAGGTAAATATGGTTGACAGGGAGGCAAAGGAGTATGAATATCTCAGGGTACGGAAATGCTCCTGGGGATCAATATATTGCAACTTCGTTGTTTCTTGAGCGATTTCGATGAAATTAACACAGGTGATAGCGAATACAGATTTTTAAAAGAAAAAAATATTTTCAAAACAGGGTGTTTCAAAAATGTGTCAATATATTGAAACTTCGTTGTTCCTTGGTTGATTTGACTGAAACTGACATAGGTGATAGCTGATACATAACTAAAAAGGAAAAAAATATTTTCAACAGGGTGTTTCAAAAAAAAGTCAACTTCGTTGTTCCTTGAGCGATTTCAATTAAATTTAAACAGGTGATAGCTGATACAGATTTGAAAAAGAAAAAAATATTTTCAAAACAGGGTGTTTCAAAAAGGTGTCAATATATTGAAACTTCGTTGTTCCTTGGTCGATTTTACTGAAACTGACATAGGTAGGATAGCTGATACATAATTTTAAGGACAAAAAATATTTTCAACAGGGTGTTTCAAAAAAAAAGTCAACTTCGTTGTTCCTTGAGCGATTTCAATGAAATTTAAACAGGTGATAGCTGGTACAGATTTTAAAAAGAAAAAAATATTTTCAAAACAGGGTGTTTCAAAAATGTGTCAATATATTGAAACTTCGTTGTTCCTTGGTCGATTTGACTGAAACTGACATAGGTGATAGCTGATACATAATTATTAAAGAAAAATAATAAAATAATACTTATTTTTTTCGAAAAACAAACATGTTGAAAACAAAAATCAAAAAATTTTTTTAACAATGTATAGGGTCGGTCTTAAAATATAGCTCATGAATCTTGAGTCAGTTAATCTTCTCTAGAGATCGTTCTATTTGAAATTTCCAATTTCAAAATGGAGAAGAAGTGCTTTTTGGGAATTTTTATGGCACTGAATGTTTTTTTGTCTCGCTGAGCGTATGAAACTCTAACTTTATGGCTAATAGAGGGTGATTATCACACGGTTAAAAATATTTAGGTACTTTTTAATATTTGCTGGGTTACATGACAACACCAAAAATTTATTAAAATTTAATACTTGACAAATATTAAAATTTGGAAGTTAATACAAAATATATTAAAACTTAATTATATCAGATATTACAAAAAAATACGAAATCTGTATATACTTTAATACAAAAGTATTATAATATAATACTTTATTTCTTGAAATTTGATTTGTAGATCCTTTTCATGAAAATTAAAATATATTACAAAAATAATAGTAATGAAAGACTTTTTTCCAAGAGTATTTATCTTCTAAGTCAATTAATGATGGCATTACTATATTTATTTTTTCACATAATGAGAACTAAAATCTTAATGCGATTGAAATTTTATCAACTTATTTGTATATTTTACCTCGAAATATTTCAACGCGCCTTCAAAATAATGTATATTTAAATTGTTTATTTTATATTACTAAGCCGAAAAAGGGTTGCCACTTTTGTTTTATTGCTGTTTTAATACAATCTGTATTGAATTTTAATACTTTGGTATTAAAAACTTATGCTTCATATTCATATTTAAATATGGCTGATGCTTGCTTGTAATGGCTTCCTGTTGTAATACAAATTGTATTAGATTTTAATACTGTTGTATTGCAAGTATACGCATCTAGCAATTTTAATACAATTTGTATTAAATTTTAATACTTTTTGTATTAAAAATAAACGCGTCCCGAATATTTTTATACAATTTGGTATTACAAATAACAATTTTAATACTAATCTATTAGAATGTAATACAAAGTTATTAGAAAATTTCTTTAATATTTACGGAATATTAAAAAGTAATTTTTTCTTTATTGAATACGGCTGTAATACAAAGGTTGTATTAAAAAATACCCCAGAATGTTTAACCGTGTAAGAAAAAAATTGCATAAGGGGAAAGTTGTATCTCTCCTCCTTGAGGTAGGAGGGGGGGGGGCAGTTTCTCAAACATTGACTTTCAATGCAAAAAAAACATTAAAAATCAACGAAAACACATCTAATAATGTGCTATAGTTTTTTTGAAAGCTTATACTCCACTCTTATAATTGATTTTTAAAAATCAAGTTGTTTTAACGAATAGTTTTTGAAGAATTAAATTTAAAAGTCATAATTAAAAAAAAAAAATTGTGATTTTTTTTTTAATTAGGTAAGTGCATTTTGTGGGCTCAATATTCAATTTCAATTTTCCAAATGGAAAAATATTTCTTAGTTTTTGAAAATTTAAGAAAAAACAAAAGGTACTTTTAGCAAAAGAGCCCGAAAAAAAGGGTTAAATTATGGATAGTTCATGAATAAATTCATTTTTCGGGCTTTTTTGGTAAAAAGTACCTTTTGTTTTTTCTTAATTTCTCAAAAACTAAGAAATATTTTTCCATTTGGAAAATTGAAATTGAATATTGAGTTTGTTTTTCGAAAAAAATAAGTATTATTTTATTATTTTTCTTTAATAATTATGTATCAGCTATCACCTATGTCAGTTTCAGTCAAATCGACCAAGGAACAACGAAGTTTCAATATATTGGCACATTTTTGAAACACCCTGTTTTGAAAATATTTTTTTCTTTTAAATTTTTTTTTAATTTTAATTTCATCGAAATCGCTCAAGAAACAACGAAGTTGCAATATATTGATCCCCAGGAGCATTTCCGTACCCTGAGATATTCATACTCCTTTGCCTCCCTGTCAACCATATTTACCTATTTATGTACATCCAAAACAATATATAACTCCGGCTCCGTGTTCGTATAAATGTACCCCCTTGCGGCCCTGTCAATGATATTTACCTGTTTTCCATCCTAAACAATGCTCTTGCCTTACCAATAACAATTATCACCCGGCACTTTAAATTTCCTGATATTCCTCTTTATGTCTAACTCCGACCCCGTGTTCGTATAAATGTACCCCCTTGCGGCCCTGTCAATGATATTTACCTATTTACCATCCTAAACAATGCTCTTGCCTTACCAATAACAATCATCACACGGCACTTTAAATTTCCTGATATTCCTCTTTATGTCTAACTCCGACCCCGTGTTCGTATAAATGTACCCCCTTGCGGCCCTGTCCATCATATTTACCTATTTTCCATCCTAAACAATGTCTTGCCTTACCAATAGCAATCATCACCCGGCACTTTAAATTTCCTGGTATTCCTCTTTATGTCTAACTCCGACCCTGTGTTCGTAAAATGTTCCCCTTTGCGGCCTTGTCCACCAAATTAACCTATCTACCTACCTAATCAATACGTTTGTTCAACCAATACCAACCATCACCGGCATTTTAACTTTCCTAGATCCTAATTGTGCCTAACTCCGACCCCGTTTTTGTATAAATTTATCCCCACGACTCCATCATTAATATTTTATTCGTAGGCCTTCTTTATTAATGTATCTATACCAATAGGAATCATCCAAATCCATTTTTATATATAATTATGTTGTTTGGTACTTTTCCTCCTAGGGTTGCCAACTTAAAGCCAAGCTACAATATAGTTCCCTCCATTTTCATAGTTTGGTGAATCGTAGTCATCCTTTTAAAGTTTTCGCACTTACGAGTATTGTACGTTCTGGTATAGTCCCGCATAGTTTCGGTTTTTGTATTTGCGTCAGTCTCCCTTCAGTAACACTCTCTCTGGAGCATTGTCTAGGTTGTTTGCTATGGAACGTCGTTTCTCTCGCCAGGAAAATCTTCGCTCAGAGTATTGTCGTTTTATGAAGGTTTACCAGGAGTTAGGGCATATGGAGCGTATCCCACCAAACGAGATTGAACCCACTACTGGACAGACTTTCTATTTGCCTCATCACGCGGTTGTAACAAACAAAATTCGGGTTGTTTTCGACGGGTCTCATAAGGATGGAAGTGGTACCAGTTTGAATGAGATGCTACATATAGGAACTCCACTCCAGCGTAATTTGATAAACGTTTGTTTGCGGTTTAGAGTCCATAAATTTGTGTTTTGTGCTGACATTGTCAAGATGTTTCGGCAAATTTGGGTTGACAAGAAACACCGTGATTTTCAACGTATTGTGTGGCGAGAAAATCCTGATGAACCCATTGGACACTATCGGCTGTGTACAGTCACCTACGGTACTTCACCTGCTCCATTTCTGTCGATGCGAGTTCTGAAGCAACTTGCCTTAGATTACGCGGATCAGCTTCCTATTGCGTCACATGCCATATTGCATGATTTTTATGTTGATGATATAATGACAGGCTCGGATTCTGTATCAGGTATTTTGGAATTAAAAGCAGAGTTGATAAAGTTATTATCCTGTGGGGGGTTGCAGCTGAGTAAATGGAGTTCAAATTGCTGGCCAGTTTTGCAGGGGTTGGATTGTGAACCAACAGTTTCTCTTGATTTGGATAGTGCTGACAATTGTACCAAGGTGCTCGGACTAGTTTGGAATCCCCATCGTGACAGTTTCACCTTCAAAATTTCTTTAGAGAAAAAATCGCCGTTGTTGCCCACTAAGCGAATGTTGCTGTCGGAGATTTCGAAAATCTTTGACCCTCTGGGTTTCCTGGCTCCTGCCACCATTTTGTTTAAAATGCTCAGGAGTTATGGGTGCACGAAATGAAGATCGGATGGGATGATCCACTGTCAAGTGAAATAGCTGACAAATGGATTTCCTACCGAAAGGATTTGCTCTACTTCGAAAAGGTTGAAATTTTGAGAAGGTTTCCGTTGAATTCGAAGCATTTTGAGCTGATAGGATTTTCAGATGCATCCGAGAAGGCGTATTCAGCGGTCGTCTATATTAGCAGTTTGTCGGAGAATGGAGAAATCGAGGTTCAACTGGTTGCTGCTATATCCCGCGTCGCGCCTGTGAAGCAGTTAACGATTCCACGCCTTGAACTTTGTGGGCCGCTTCTGTTAAGTCGTTTGGTAAAATTGGTTCGCTCTTCTTTGGATATAAAACCCACCCAAACCTTCGTTTTTTGTGATTCTCAAATTGTGTTAGCTTGGCTTTCCTCTCCTCCTCGTCGATGGAAAACCTTTATTGCCAATCGTACAGCCAAAACTCTTGAAGTTCTTCCCCGCTCTGAATGGCACTATATTCGCTCTGAGGAAAATCTAGCTGATTACGCATCGAGAGGGTGCAAGTTATTACAGTTAGAAATTTGGTGGAAAGGTCCAGATTGGCTTTTCATTGAATTTGATACTTGGCCGATTTCGGCCGAAAGAGTGGAACTAGCAGAAGTGCCTGAAGGAAGAAAGCAACCTGTTGTTGCCAATGTAATGTGTGCCCATGAAGGACTTATCGACAAACTAGGGAAACGAATCTCTTCCTGGTTCAAAGTCATTCGAATTGTAGCTGTTTTTGTTCGCCGTGCTAGGAATAATAAACTTCCTCCAGATGAACGAGTGAAAGGTTTCTTGCGCTCTGGAGAGTTGCTTTATGCAAAGCAGAAATGTCTGCTATGGGCTCAAGAGGAGTTCTCCGAGGAAATACAATCCTTGAAAACAAAAAATTGTGTCTCCAGTCGTTCTAAGCTGTCGTCTTTGTCGCCGTTTCTGGATGAGGTTGGGCTGCTTCGTGTTGGGGGAAGAATTTCCAATGCAATTGATGTTTCTTTCAGTCTTAAACATCCTATAATTTTGCCGAAAGGTCATCCGGTCTCTCTTTTGATTCTAAAGGATGCTCATCATAAATTCACCCCCTACGAGTTGACCTTGTCGTGGTGGGGGTGCTTACGTGGGGTTCTCCAGCAATCCAGCTGCAGAGCCACACAACCAACATAACTCAACCGAAAACCTCAATGTTTGAAAACTTGAAAAAAATATGGATACAAGTGAAAATAAAGAGCAAAGACGAACGGGGATATACGTTCAAAAGTCTGCAGGTATCGCGACTGCCGGCGAGGGCTTGGCCTCAGGTGAGGATAAGTCGCCAGCGATAAATAAAGTATCCACCAGCAAAGTGAAGAAAGTGAAGAGCGGTAGGATTGTTGAGCCGTCCATCATCCCAGGCACTCTTAGGAATGATGGAACGACTCGCAATCTAGACGCTATTACTAGTATAGGAGGAGGTGCACCTTCCACTAGTACTACACACAACCCGCACTCGGTGGGTTTGCCCAGCGTTGGTAGCGCTGAGACTGCAACTGTCAGCCTCACTTCTACTATCGGTGATCAAATCCCAACGGGTACGGTAGAAAAAACACTTCTTACACAAAACTGTGGGAATATTGCCATGACGCTTGGCTGTATTACCACTCCTTCAAAAAGACCTCTCACGAGTTCGGAGGGGGCTGTTCTGACAAGTAAAATATCTGCGACATGCGATATCACCTCTGGTCAGAGCAGACCCCTTCCGAACACGGTGGAGGGTTCCCTCCCTGATGGCAGACCTGTGACATCCAGCTCATCTTCCACCAGCGAGAGAAACAAAAATTCCTCACGCAGCGAGATACGGCCCGCGGAGAGAATAGTGAAAGTCATTGGAAACATCCCATTGACCGATCTAAACTCGAACCAATCCGCTAAACTCGCTTGGGCCAAAAGCACCCTTGCTAAACCAATGACCAGCAAAGGCTTCACGTCAAAGCGACAACGGTCTGTAGAGGGAGCCACTCCGGACCCCAAAAAACCAAAGGTGCATAACACCTCCTACACCAAAAAAGACTTATCCTTTAGTGACGTTCTAAAGGATAAGACTATTGCAGCTGTTATCGACAGAAGTAATGTGGATGGTATGATCTCTTCTGATCAATGGACGACGGTCTCAAATAAATTACAGGAGTCATACTGGACTCTTGTAATGGAGAATCCGGGTGAGCCTGTTGTGTTTGAGGATGCAGGGTGGCACCAGGGTCGGGCCAAGCTCGTCGCCTTTGATGACCAGAGATCATACGATCTATATAAACTTGCTGTTAGCAGATTAGAGGGGCTATGGCCTGGTGCTAAGCTCGAAGTCGTGGCTAAGGAAGACATTCCTTGCAGACCTAGAGCTCGCATTAGAATCCCAGCAAATCTAACCTGCAAGGATACTATTCTGAAAATGATCAGGTACGGTAATCCATCTCTCCCTACTCACGACTGGAAGGTCGCGAAGCTAGAGGATCCAGTTGGTCCTTATAGATCTGCTATCATAGTACTCAATAAGGAATCTCTGGCTCCTCTAGTGTCGACTCAAGGTGTCATTAGGTTTGGATGGACTACCGCTATCCTGAAAGTTTACAAAAAAGATGAGGAAACACCTCCACCTCTTCCGCCACAGATCATATCTTCAGTGGAGGAAAATACTCTCTGTATCGACCAACCAGCAATGGAAGTAGATACACCGGGTACTTCCAACGCGAGGATATGCTCTCCTAACCCGCCTCCTGACTCCTGAGGCTTCCAATGTTGACAGCTTCTCTGACATGGAGACTGATCTGCTCAGTGAGGATGATCTCCTACGGTCACCTTCTGAGTCAGAATCCGAAGAGGATTTGGACAAAACCGTGGTGGGGGCTGATCTGAAGAATCGTAGCGATGATGCTGCAATTACTTCAGATTAACCTCCAGCACTCAAAACAGGCTTCGGCCTCCCTTCTTCTCCGCATCAACAGAAATGGGGAAGATGTCGTCCTGATCCAGGAACCCTGGATTTACGAATCCACAATTCAGGGACTCAGGACTTCTGGATACGACTTGCTGCATGTATCGGATAAAGGTGACCCTATATCCTGCATATTGGTAAGAAGTAACACTAACGTATATTTACTCCCTGATTACAGCGATAGAGACGTAACCGCAGTCAGACTCCAGACAGATAGAGGTATCTACTGGATTGTGTCTGCATACCTCAGCCACGACCACCTTGGCCCTCTCCCTGGCGACACGCTAAAGAGGCTTATCGCTGATTCTGAACGGCAAAAAGTCTGCCTCATTATTGGATGTGATGCTAACGCCCACCATACAGTTTGGGGTAGCTCCGACATAAACGATCGAGGTGAGTCACTTTTTGATTTTATTCTAAGTACTAACCTCATTGTAAGCAACATCGGTAATGAACCAACATTCATAACCAGAAACCGGCAGGAAGTATTAGACATTACTCTTGTCTCCGACTCGATTCATCAAAAGATCACGAATTGGAAAGTATCAGAAGAGCACTCCTTTTCTGATCACAGGTATATGCAATTCAATCTAAACGATGAAACTACAAAAAAGATAGCTTTCCGGAATCATCGGAAAACTAACTGGGTAAAATATAGAGATACTCTTAGCAGATTAATTAAACCTGATCTTCTAAGTATCCCCGTAAGCAGAAAAGATCTTGACAATAAAGTCAATGATCTTACCTTAGCTCTCAACAAATCAATGAACATATCCTGTCCTCTTATTCAAATAAGAGGAAAGAAGAAGCCTCACTGGTGGAACCCAGTGCTGGAACCGCTCAGGAAAGAATGTAGGAAACTTTTCAACCGAGCTAAATATTCCAAAGAAATTTCCGACTGGGACTTATATAAAGAATCCCTTAAGATATATAAAAAACAATTGAGGAAAAATAAAAGAACCTCCTGGAGAACCTTCTGTAACAAAATAGAAGATTCCTCAGAGGCTTCAAGATTAAGAAAAATCCTCTCATCAAACCCCATAATGCCAAGTGCCCTGAAAACCATCAACGGCTCTTGGACTAACTCTTGTGAGGAATCACTCGACTTGCTATTAGATACTCACTTCCCAGGTAGCTCTCAAAATATACGCAGTTCTGACTCAATAGAGTCTAACAATATAATAATAAATAAACTTGGTCTGATTACTAGAGAGAAACTCAAATGGGCAATCGACAGCTTCGATCCATATAAATCAGCTGGACCTGACGGTATAATACCAGCTGAACTGCAAATGGCTTCAGACATCATCATCCCTATCCTTGAGATAATTCTGAAAGCATGTATGAACTTAGCATACGTACCATCTTTATGGAGAGAAGTTAAAGTTGTATTCATACCCAAAGCGGGTAAAAGCTCTCATGTAAATCCGAAGGATTACAGACCTATCAGCCTATCATCATTCCTTCTCAAAACTTTAGAACGACTGATTGATATCCATCTGCGTAGTGCCATAGAACCTAATCTTTTTTCTCCGGCACAACACGCTTACCGCAAGGGGAAATCGGTAGAAACGGCCCTGCATAATTTGGTACGTACTATTGAATATTCCCTTCATCATAGAGAGTATACCCTGGTTACTTTCTTAGATATTGAAGGTGCTTTCAACAACGTCAGCAATGCTGCAATCTTAACCGCGCTTGAGAACTTGAAAGTTGATAGCTCACTTAGGGAGTTAATCAGCCTCATGTTGAGAAGTAGAATAATCAACTCAACATTAGGTGACTTCTCTGTTAGAAGATCTGTCAGCAGAGGCACACCACAAGGTGGAGTCCTATCCCCACTCTTATGGAACATCGTAATTAACGAACTATTAGTTAATTTAGAAGCGGATGGTTTCAAAGTAATTGCATATGCTGATGATGTCAGCCCCGGATCTACGAATTTTCTGAACCGGGGCAAAAACTTGATTGTGGCGCCCCTGCCGTTTTTGATAAAAATATAAAAAAAAAAAATACATATCTACTTGGTTGGATTTTTTGTCACTGGGAGAGCAGTAGCGAGTTGTCCTATTGTTCAATTCGTTCATGCACGACTAGCTTTCAGATCAAATTACTATGATAAAAGTATATTAACCTAACCACCACAAAATTCTTTTGCCTTCCTATTCAAACTAGTCAATTTCGCACTCAATTTCCAATTTTTAAACTCGTGCAACCCTTTTGTGCACGCAGTTTAAATAAAAACAAACAAAAAAACCTGCTACTGTGACAGGAAAATTTCCACTCATTTTTAACCTTCAACTCGTTCACATGAATTGTGAACGAAATGTAACCACTAAAACACATACGGACAACAAAAAAAGTATAACCAAAATACTACCGACCTATTCGTTCAAATCACCTGTGAACGAATTCAAGCAAGTGTGGTGAGGTTGGCTCAAGTTTTTACACTCAAATTTTGTTTGTTTGGTGTTTGGTGTTGGGATGGTTTCTGATGGTGGTGGTGGGTTCGAACTTCAAACGAAATTAAGCAAATGTTTTTTGTGCTTTGTGTTCGATATAGGATGGATGGGTGAGTAAAGTATGAGTGGTTGTTGTATGAAGCCTTTGGCTATTCGTGCAAGAAGAATATGAACGAAATGGAAATTATATACAGATTTGTTCAAGGGATTGAGTTTTTTTAGGTGAAACTTCTCTGGGTTCGTTGAAGAGTAAAATTTCAAAGCAAAATAAGAGTGCATGCAAAAATTAAGGTAATATGAAATCGAACATTACCATAGCTAAGTGGGTGGGTGGAAGAAAAAAGTAAACATTGTATATATAGGATCATATAGGTATTATAATATTTATGAATATGATCCTGCATTAAAGTAGGGGCTTAAGCTGATTATTCCAAAATAGAATTTTAAGAAAAAAAGTGTCTAAAATCAGGAGAGTGTTTTAGAAATTTGAATATACATACATAGGTAGGTATTAGGTTTTTGAAAAAAAGAAGATATGTATGTAGGTGTCTTATTAATTTTTTTTAACTTTGCAGCTTTAGGCGTTGTTTGAAGTTTAACAATTTCTTTTGCTTGTCAATTTCCTAAGGATGTTTAAAATCATTTTTAACTACATTTTTGTTTTATTAAATTATTTTATTATAAATAATAAATGCAATTTTTTTAGAAACTTATAAATTATCTGTTTGAAAATCTTTTTCTTAACTTAAAAGATTTAAAATCTACCTTTTCTAGGACAACTATTGAAAAAAAAAACTTCTAAGGAAAACAGTTCATCTCATAAAAGTGTAGTGCAAATATTTTTAAACAAATCGATAAAATTTGAATAAAAATACTAGTAGGTACCTACATACATAGCACCAAAAATTGTGTAAACTTAATCATAAGAAAATAAAAATAAATGAAGTGAACGACTATATTTTTTAATCACGCGTCGCCACTGTGGGAGAGTAAAACATTTTCATGGATGTGCAGTCCATATACCTATTCAGCAACAAGGAAATTTTATTTTTGATTCGATCGCGAGTCTTATTTTTTGGTTTCCCAATAAAATTTGTTTTCATTCATTCAAAATATGGCTCGTTTCCGAATTTATCATGGGAGAACTATTGAAGATCCATTCACGAACCATTCAAATAAGAAAGAAAAATGTAATTTTAATAAAGGTCAAAATTTCGAAAAGCCAAAGTTACACAAGATAAAGTATCGAAGTACAAAGTTTCGAAAAATGTTTTGAAATCCTCAGGACTTTGTTGTTCCTTCAGCGATTTCAATGAAATTGATAGAGGTGATAGCTGAGACAGAGTTATTACAGACACAAATATTTAAATATTTTCAAATTTCAAAAATATGTCAACATTTTGCAACTTCGTTCTTCCTTGAGCGATTGCAATGAGATTTATACCTGATAGATGATACAGAATTGTAACAGACAAAAATAAAAACAGGATGTTCCAAAAAATGTCAACACATTATAACTTCGTTGATTCTTGAGCGATTTTAATGAAATTGACACACAAAATTTCAATCCTAATAGTAGTGCTACGAGAGCTAATGCTAAGACACATTTGAACTGACATAGACGTTGGTCAAAATTTCTTCGTTTTTGAAAAGACCAACGATTTGGTGTCAATTAAAGACACAAGTGGAAATAAACTGGCAATTGCGTCGTTCAAAGACCAAAGCGTGATCTGTCAAACTGTGTCAATTCAAAGGCAAGTGGAAACCTAGCATAAGCAACGTCAAAACACAAGTCATTTTATATTGGCCGGTTCTTTGATACGATCGAGGGCAGTCTCTGGCTGTTTGGAAATGATGTATTATCCACCATTTAAAAAAAAGGGTGATGAAAAAGGTAAATGCAATTTTCTCGGCTCCTATAGAACTAAGAGTAAATTTTTTCATTTGATTTTGTGGGTTAAAAAATTTTTAAATTTTTTGTTTCCAAATATTTTCGATATCATGAAAATTGTTGTCGAAAAGCTGTAAAAATGGTGTTTAACGTTTATTTCACTTTTTGTTCATCTGAACGAAAAATTTTATACTTAAAATTTTTTTGTAGATCACCTGATTTCCTACATTTGTTTGTATTGAGATTTTTTGTGAACTAAAAAATATTTAAAATACAGTGTAATAAAGTTGCCTGTATCCAATCCAGCAAATAATTCTTTGGGCAAGACTACGAATTGTACGGCGCGAGTTTTATTTTATTCAAATTCAATCAATAAAAAAATAAAGTAAATTTCATTTAAAAAACCAAAAGTATTTTTATTCAAATAAAGAGACTTGTTCGAAACGAGGGTTGGAAGCGACTGCCATATAATTCATTTCTTTCGATTCCAGAAGCCAGATCTACTTGGGTGGTTGACACCCACACAAAAACGAATGATCATTCTTGCAAGTGTTTTTTGTGCCACGTTGCAAAATGATCGTGGAGAAGACAAATGATGGAAGTCAAACAAAATGCATAATTCGCATTTTAATTAATTAAGTTTTGAAAGAACTTGCAACGGAAGTTCTTTGTTTATGAAATGACTATGAATTATATGACTCGCGCGGCGTGGTGCGACCCTTGAAGAGGGACACAGTTCAAGTATTTTATTATTCAAGATGCGGGATCTCTCTCCCCCTTAAAATGCACTTACATACAATGCAAAAAACAATTGTTAAAAAACAACAGAAAAACTTTCAACAATGTATTATAGCTCGTTTCTTTTATTTAATTTTTCAATCAAGTTATAGGGAGTTGTCAATTTGGCGCCCCTGTTAGCTGCCGCCCGGGGCACAGGCCCCGGTTTGCCCCCCCATAGATCCGGGGCTGGATGATGTTGCCATTGCAATATCAGGAAAGCATCTTCAAATCATTATAGAATTAATGCAAACCGCTCTCAACAAACTACTTAAATGGACAGACAAATGTGGACTAGGTGTAAATCCCCACAAAACTGAACTTGTCCTCTTTACAAGGAAATATAAAATTCCGAATATAGACCCTCCACCAATAAATGGTATCCCACTTAACTTCTCAGATGAAGCTAAATACATATCTAGGTCTGATTTTAGACAAAAAGTTGAGTTGGAAACCAAATATACAAGAAAGAGTCAGAAAGGCCACAGTGGCACTTTTCTCCTGTAAAAAAGCTATTGGAACCAAATGGGGCTTGTCCCCATATATCACCCACTGGCTATACACAGCGGTCATCAGACCGATACTCACTTATGGGGTGGCAGTATGGTGGACTGCTTTAGATAAAATAACTTATCGTGATAAGTTAAGCAAGGTGCAGAGATCGGCTTGCATGTGTATCAGCGGAGCTCTCCGTTCGACACCTTCCGCTGCCTTAGATATACTGCTTAACATTACACCCCTCGATATATACACTAAACAAGTGGCAGCGAGCACAGCTATTCGTCTCAGAGCCATCTCTCAATGGTCCAATAACTCCATTGGCCATACTATCATTCTGAACAAATTCGAATCAATCCCTAAACACTCCGACTACACCATCCCTCAGCCGATTTTTGGCAAAAATTTCCAAGTCACAATTCCAACAAGATCCACTTGGGATGATGAGGAATTCTTGAGAGATGAAGCAATTCATTTCTACACGGATGGCTCAAAAACTGAAGAGGGGGTGGGTGGTGGCGTGTACTCAGAACGACTAAACATTAGTCTCTCTTTCCGTCTCCCTGATCATTGTAGCGTGTTCCAAGCGGAAATCCTGGCGATAAAAGAAGTTTTATCTTGGCTCAAAGAAAACGCAATATCTACTTTAAATATCCGTATCTTCTCAGATAGCCAAGCGGCCCTTAAATCACTAGGCTCTGTTTCTACAAACTCCGTAACTGCCCGAAATTGTCGATCGTCTCTAATGGAGATGGCAGAACAGTTCAACATTCACCTTTTCTGGGTGCCGGGACACAGAGATATTCCAGGAAACTGTAAAGCCGATGAACTCGCCAGGAAGGGAACTACTACACCAATATTACCTGACAGGTTGAATATTGGAATACCAATCGCTACTTGTAAACTTATGCTTAAGCAAGATTCCATGTTGATGACAAACAGCAGATGGACAGGTATCACTACTTGTCTGGCGACAAAACGGATCTGGCCAACACTGGATCCGAAGCGATCGAAATGTTTGTTATCTCTTAGTAGATTGCATATTAGCTCCACAATTGGTGTCATAACTGGACACTGCCTCATAGGCAAACACGCCAATAGACTAGGCGTTCTTTCAAATGACTTCTGCAGAAGCTGCATGGACGAGGAGGAGGAAGAAACTATCCCACACCTTCTTTAATCATGCCCTGCTCTTTCTCAAAGACGTAAAATATACTTAGGAAATTTTTTCTTTGACGATCCCAGTGATTTAAATAAAATCGACATTCACAGTCTCCATCGCTTTATTAAAAGCTCCAATTGGTTTAATTAGCGAGGGTCATCTCGCAGTCTTTATGTGGTATCACAATGGGCCTATTCTGGCCTAAGTGTGTCAGTAGTTTTCCTGGCAACCACCTTAACCTAACCTAACCTCATCATAAATTCCTTCATGCAGGAGTATCAGAACTTTTTTCGTTGGTACGTCAGGAGTTTTGGATTTTTGGAAGTAGAAACCATATAAGGAAGGTTGTTCATGGATGCATGGGTTGTTTTCGTCAGCGTCAAGCCACCTCATCCCAACTCATGGGAAATTTGCCTTCTTCCAGGGGCCAGATTCTGTAATAAACGAAACGAAAGAGAAGGTTCGTTTTTCAAAAACGAAATAAATCGTGCGAAAGCGAAAGTTGGCATTCCAAATCGCATTTTGTTTAATTTATTTGGTTCGCTCAAGTTTGAGAGCCTCTGTTTTTCATTGCCTACTTTTAGGTGCTTTGAATTTGGTTAGAGATGACATAGATGCAGATGGTGAATAGTCGAACACAGAAAAGTGGTGGAAAAGTATAAATAAATATATAATTTAGGATACAAAATTATATATAACTTGAACGAAAGCCTCTACAATTAATAAAGGAGAATATAAGTATCATTTTTAGCCATAGTCGTCTTGATTCAAAACAAAGTAGTTCTTTTTTGTATATGGTGGATTTTCATAAATGGTAGAATGTGGTGAAAAACAAGGCACCCATCTCTAGGCCTGAGAAAATAAACGAAAAGATTAAATAAAAAAAAAACAATTCTGTTGCAATTTGTAGGGAAGTCATAATTTAGCCAAATAAAACTTATCATGGCTTAATTATTGTTATAAAACTATTGACTAATCATTTCTTCTTGGTGTAAAATCTTTATTTATATATTTCATATTATTTGAGGATGGGTATTTAATGATGTTTGATATTAATCTTGATGAATATTTGAGACCGTGAGTGAAGGTGGTTTGTTCGTAAACGATTTTTTTTTGTTTTGCTAAAGTGATACATGTAGGAAACTAGTAATTGGCAACACCTACCTCCTTACTTTCCTGGAAGTTAACGAAGAAGCCACTGAACCGATTTAGTTCCTCAATCACAAATAATAGTTGGCAGCATCGAGAATTGGAGACGATGTCCATAGAGGAGAACTAGACAGAGCTCTCTTTGATTGCCAACCACCGATCCAACAACATCTTCCAACTAACTTACTTAACTAATTTTTATATCTAACTTAAACTACGAACTTAAAATTTAAACTTAATTTTGAATTGAATTGTCATTTAACTTTACTTAATTTTGCTTAAATTAATAAATTGTTACTGTTTAAATTACATTAAACTCTACATGGGGCTCAACCTTTTAAAAAATTAAATTAAAAATTTAATCATTGGACCTGTGCACATAGAATAACGATTTTACGTGCGTATCAAAGTTCAAGTTGCGGTTGCTGCTGAGAAGCTGTATTCATCGAGGGAATTATTTGGCCGTGCAAATAACCCGGCTTGATGGTATCATAAAAAAGTAAAATTTCTCTTAAAATTGCACATTGGGACGTTGGGACAGTGATAGACAATTCCATTGAAAGCATTAACAAAAAAAAAAAATAGTAAAAGCGACAAGTGAAATTACTTATTCGAGTGTACGAATGAGTGTACAATTACTTTTTATTCTAACTGAGATCGATCGACTTTTAAAATCATTTGTGGATTAGTCTTGCTGTTGTGTGCTTGTGCGTAGGGAGCTTGACGTTCTTTGCAGTTTTCTTAAATTTTTATTGGTGATTTGCTTTATGATGGGCAAGAGAAATAGAAATAGTACTACGAAAAATCCACAATCGTTAGATATCTCAGATGCTATGGAAGATCTAGAAGAAAGAAGTAGGCAATTGAAAGTTCGGGAAGAAAAACTGGATGAGAGGGAAAACACTATAAGGAAAGATGTTGAGATTTCATTTTTGCAGGACGAGGTGGACGCTCTACGTAATAGAAGTCGTGGAGCTGCGTCTTTCGTAGATGTTTCAAACTCGATACAAGAGTTTAATGGCGATGACGATTATAGTGTTTTTTGTTGGATAGGTGAGGTAGAGAGCGCGGCAGAATTGATGAAGTGGACTCCCCTAGAAAATATATTATTCGCGAAAAACTTTTATCGGGTTCCGCGAAAATGGCTATTCGTTCCGAGCCAGGGCTAAACACGTGGGCAAGCTTAAAAAATTTTCTATCTGATGAGTTCGGTGAAAATTGGTCGAGTGCGGAGGTACATAGGAAGCTAAGCGCAAAAAAACAAAACAAAGACGAGACAGTTTTGCAATACTTCCTAAAAATGAAAGAGTTAGGAGCTCGTGCAAGTATTGAGGAAGTCTCAATAATACAATACGTGATAGATGGTATAAAAGACTCTCACAATAATAAAGCAATGCTTTACGGTGCGAACAATTTCAAAGACTTTAAGCGAAAGTTAGAAGTCTATAAGACTTTCTCTGAAAGATGTCAGGCGTCGTCCTCGGGGTTAAAGCTCAATTCGTCTTCAAATAGAGCGAATACTAGTTCGTCGGGTTCGGGTAATGCTGGAGGTTCAAATTTGGTTTGCTTTAATTGTGGACTTAAGGGTCATCGGGCCAGTGTTTGTAGCAAGAAATCGGAAGGACCTAAATGTTTCAAGTGCAAACAGTTTGGCCACAAATCTCCTCAATGCACTAATGAGACTAAAGCTACTGTCAAAGCTACTTGTACTTTGAATAGTCCAAGTTCAAATTTTTACAAGACAGTTCAGTTTGTCAAGGGAAATTATTCAGTTGAGGCTCTTTTGGACACAGGTAGTGAACTCTCATTACTCCGCTCAGATGAATACATTCGATTAGGTGCTCCAACATTGACAGGTCAACCAATGCAGTTAAGGGGCTTGTCAGACAGAGTCCAAACTTTAGAAAGTTTTGTGGGAAGCATTTCGTTCGACGAAAATATTTTCGAGGATATAATCCATGTTATATCCGACAGCTACATGTCAATGCCTATGATTTTGGGTCAAAATATTTTTGCTAACACTCAAATATACGTTACTCCAAAGGCAGTGCAGGTGAAAAAGCTTGACAATTTTTTAGATTGTTTTATGGTTAGCCTAAGCTTGATTTGCAAGTGGGGAAGTTGGAGTTCAAGGAACAAACCAAAAAGATGGTAGAAGAGTACAGTCCAAAGGAAGAAAGTCAAAATAATTTCGAGATGAAAATAATCCTGACTGACGAAACTCCTATTTACCAAAACCCACGTCGTCTTTCACCTCTTGAGAAGCAGATCGTTGACGACACAATTGAGGAATGGCTAGGGAAACATATTATTCGAGTGAGTTAATCAGATTTTGCTAGTCCGATAGTCCTAGTTTCCAAAAAAGATGGATCTAAACGTCTTTGTATTGATTTTAGACAGCTCAACAAAAAAATCATAAGGAATCACTTTCCTCTTCCACTTATAAAAGATCAGATAGATAAGCTTGGAACGTCCAAAGTATTTATTACACTAGACCTCGAGAATGGGTTCTTTCATGTGAATGTTGAGGAGAGTAGCAGGAAGTACACGGCTTTCGTTACTCCGTCAGGCCAATTTGAGTTTCTGAAAATGCCATTTGGTTTATGTTTGTCGCCAAATGTGTTCCAAAAATTCATTATCTGGATATTTTCGCCGCTTATAAGAGAAGGAATACTTATAGTTTATATTGATGATTTTATAATCATTGCAAAATCCTGTGAAGAAGCTATTCAGAATTTAAAAAAGGTTTTTAAATTAGCTGCACAATTCGGTCTTCGTTTCAACTGGAAAAAGTGTCGTTTTCTGTTCAGCAAAATTGAATACCTTGGCTATGAAATTGAGAATGGACAGGTCAGTCCATCAAAATCGAAGATAGATGCCGTGAAGAACTTTCCAGAGCCTAGGAGTTTAAAAAATGTGCAGAGCTTTCTTGGTCTTTCAGGATATTTTAGAAAGTTTATCCAAGATTATGGTACGTTGGCTAAACCATTGAGCGATTTGTTGAGGAAGGACAACAAATTCTTCTTTGGAGAAACGCAGAGGGAAGCCTTCACTCTTATCAAGAATTCACTGTCGCAACATCCTGTTCTCATGATCTATAACCCGAAAGCTGAAACTGAACTTCATACGGATGCGTCTAAATTCGGATTTGGAGCTATAATGATGCAAAAGTCCAGTGACGATAGTTTGTTTCACCCCGTATATTTTTATAGTCGAAAGACTTCTCTGACACAGGAAAAATATAGTAGCTACGAATTAGAGGTTTTAGCTATTGTTGCAGCGTTGAAAAAATTGAGAGTGTATCTTCTTGGGATTCATTTCAAAATTGTCACTGACTGCGCGGCTTTTAAGCAGACAATGGCGAAAAAGGAGTTAGCTTCGAGAATCGCGGGTTGGGCTTTGCTACTTCAGGATTTCGATTATAAGCTGGAACATAGAGCAGGTACAAAAATGAAGCATGTAGATGCACTTAGCCGAAATCCCTTATCCATGGTTGTTCAGAGCGAATTAGTAGAGAGGTTGAAAGCAGATCAGAAAAAAGATGAAAGAATTGCTATTATTATCAAACTCTTGGAACAAGGTGGCTATAAAAATTTCGTTCATGAAAACGACATTTTATATGAAGTTAACGGTCAAGGGGATCGCCTTTTATGCATTCCAAAAGGCATGGAAAAAGAGCTTATTAAAAAGGTCCACGACCAAGGCCACTTTTCAGTTAAAAAAATGGAAGATGTCATAAAGCGGGACTACTCTATTCCTAATCTTAGAGAAAAAATAGAAAAATGTAGACAGAGTTGTATTGAGTGCATATTATCGGAGAAGAAGCAGGGAAAGCAGGAAGGATACTTGTACCCGATTCCAAAAGAGGATCGTCCATTGCACACGTATCACTTGGATCACGTCGGACCACTTTCAGTGACTGGGAAGCAGTGCAAGTATATTCTGGTTGTCGTAGATGGTTTCAGTAAATTTGTGTGGATATATCCGACTAAAAGTCTGAGTACTTCAGAAGTACTTCAAAAACTTAGTCAACAGAGCAGCGTGTTTGGAAATCCCCACCGATTTATCACGGACAAAGGCACAGCTTTTACTTCTAACAATTTTGATGAATATTGTCAAGAGGAAGGTATCAAACACGTAAAAATAACGACAGGGGTGCCAAGAGGTAATGGGCAGGTGGAAAGAATAAATAGAGCTATAATTCCTATCCTTACTAAACTTTCTTTGGAAAAGCCTCAAGATTGGTATAAATTAACAAATAAAGTCCAAAAGTTTTTAAATTCCAGCGTTAGCAGGAGTACTGGCCGATGTCCGTTCGAATTGATGTTTGGAGTTCACATGAGGAACAAGGAAGACATTCGCATTGCTGAAGCAGTATCTGAGGAACTTTTGGAGTTATTCAACGAGGAGCGAGATGCTATTCGTGAAGACGCTAGAAAACAAATCGAGTCTATCCAGTGCGAAAATGAGCGAAGTTTTAATAAGAAAAGAAAGGCTGCCCGGAAGTATAAAATTGGAGATCTCGTAGCCATACGCAGAACACAATTTCGTAATTTAATAAAAATTCACAAAAAATTTCTTGGTCCTTATAGGGTGATAAAGGTTCAACTACATGATCGTTATGACGTGGAGAAAGTTGATGAATCAGAGGGGCCCAGAAAGACCAGTAGCAGTGCCGATAATATGAAACCATGGGTTCCATACGATGATAGCCCTCATTTCAGGGGCCTTTGGGAAGCGGGGGTCAAAAGTGTAAAACAGCACCTCCGGCGAGTGATAGGGAACAATATTTTGACCTTTGAGGAGATGTCCACTTTGCTTTCCCAAATTGAAGCACTATTAAATTCTAGGCCTCTTTGTTCTATTTCTGATACAGATTTGAGCCCTCTAACACCGTCTCATTTCCTTATAGGTAGACCATATTCGGCGATACCAGAGCCCAGCTGTCTAGATGTTAAGTAGTTTTAAGTAGTTTTAATTTAGTTTTATTTAGTTTGTAAGTTTTATATAAAACCAAAAAGTAAAGATACCGATACCCAGTTTTTTTCGATTCTTCTTGGTGAAAAATAAAACCAACATAAATTTTAGGAGTAATATAGTTCTTAGGCCGAAAGGCATTAGCATTAAGTTATTAGTTTAACTAAGAGCGCCCGAATGGGACCAGTAAGTTAGTTGTAAGATATTGATAAGTAGGCTAGTTTTTATGAATTTTTGTCTAGCTTTAAGATAGTTTTAAGATGATTGAAAAAAAAAAAAACATTTTTTTAAGGTAGTTTTGAATGTTAAATCAAATGACACCAAAACCAAGTCGATACGACCTCCGTGAAAAAAGTTATTGTTATTTTTATGTAACGATGACTATATTTTCAGTATAAAAGTAAAATATTACCGGAAACCAGTTGAAAATAATGGTCCGTCGATGAAACTTGATATCATAATAAAATATCTGTGGATAAAGGGTGTTTTTTTGAGGGTTGGGGTGAGGATTGGGGTTATGGAAGGATTGTTACCGTAAACCCTGCGACAAAAATGGTACCCTCATAAAACTTTATAAAATTGTGCTATGAACTACCAGAATGAAGAATCAAAAGACTCTCTGTGAGTGTCAAAGTGGTGTAGCCCATTTTGTTGAAATATGACCAAAAAAAGTGGGATAAACCACTTTTGCGCTCACAGCCTGATATATAAAGTTATATAATAGTGAACAAAAATAGTAGTAATATTTATTTTACATTGGAGAAGTTTAAATATAACAGAATTATCAAAGGGCACGGTAGTGCCCAGCCAAGTTCGCGGCACTACACCCTTTTTACAGGAACAAACTCAGGCGATTTTCAACCCCCCTTTAACTTCAGTACCATTAAAGTCAGAAACTTCAAATTCGCAGTATTTGCTGAGCTGATCAAACACAGGTGGCTCACCAAATTTCAACTCCTTAGCATTAGTAGTTCCCGAGATATAGGACTTCAAAAATCGCAAAAACCGTAACCGACTGACTGACTCACTGACTCACTGACTCACTGACTCACTGATTAACTGACTCACTGACTCACTGACTCATCAAAATTATGGAGCACTTCCAGACATCGTAGAAACTTGAAATTTCGCACAACGGTAGACCTTGTGGTGCATACAAAGGAAAAAATCGAAAATATGCTATTTTCTATCCAGGGGGCGTGGCACCCACCCACTTTGTTAAAAAATCTTATAAATTATATGGAGCACTTCTGATTGTTGTAGAACAATGAAAATTGGTGGGTCTGTAGGGCTTCAAGTACTTAGAAAGAAAAAAATTGAAAAATTGGAATTTTCATTCAGGGGGCGTGGCATCCACCCACATTCTTTAAAATCCTTATAAATTATATGCAGCACTTTTGATTGCTGTAGAACGATGAAAATTGGTAAGTCGGTTGGGCTTGAAGTACTTAGAAAGAAAATAATTGAAAAATTAGAATTTTCCATTCAGGGGGCGTGGCATACACCCATATTCTTAAATTTGTTTATAAATTATATGGAGCACTTCTGATTGTTGTAGAACGAGAAAAATTGGTAGGTCGGTAGGGCTTAAAGTATTTAGAATGAACAAAATTGAAAAATTGGAATTTTCCATCTCACTGATTAACTGACTCACTGACTCACTGACTCATCAAAATTATGGAGCACTTCCAGACATCGTAGAAACTTGAAATTTCGCACAACGGTAGACCTTGTGGTGCATACAAAGGAAAAAATCGAAAATATGCTATTTTCTATCCAGGGGGCGTGGCACCCACCCACTTTGTTAAAAAATCTTATAAATTATATGGAGCACTTCTGATTGTTGTAGAACAATGAAAATTGGTGGGTCTGTAGGGCTTCAAGTACTTAGAAAGAAAAAAATTGAAAAATTGGAATTTTCATTCAGGGGGCGTGGCATCCACCCACATTCTTTAAAATCCTTATAAATTATATGCAGCACTTTTGATTGCTGTAGAACGATGAAAATTGGTAAGTCGGTTGGGCTTGAAGTACTTAGAAAGAAAATAATTGAAAAATTAGAATTTTCCATTCAGGGGGCGTGGCATACACCCATATTCTTAAATTTGTTTATAAATTATATGGAGCACTTCTGATTGTTGTAGAACGAGAAAAATTGGTAGGTCGGTAGGGCTTAAAGTATTTAGAATGAACAAAATTGAAAAATGTGATGCTTTTTTATTTCCAGCTGAGGTAGGTCAGCGGGGTCCAGGGTCTACCGAAGAAAGCAAGAAAAACTCGGTCAATAGATTGTTCAGGAACTCCAGTTCCAAGCTAGTTATTGTTTATTTACTATGTTTTTTTTTACAATTTTTTTTTTCTTTACTTAATATAAGTTAACATAATATTTCATATAAATTAACGGCGGGATTTCGGCGGAGTAGGCTTTGGACAGCGGAGGTTGGGATGAATTCCCTAGTCCAAGCGTACGACGGTGGTTAAGACAGCGAAGGTTGGGATGAATTCCCTAGTCTTAACTATTTCGGCGGAAGAGGCTTTGGACAGCGAAGGTTGGGATGAATTCCATAGTCCAAGCGTACGACGGTGGTTTAAGACAGCGAAGGTCGGGATGAATTCCCTAGTCTTAACTATTTCGGCGGAAGAGGCTTTGGACAGCGAAGGTTGGGATGAATTCCCTAGTCCAAGCGTACGACGGTGGTTAAGACAGCGAAGGTTGGGATGAATTCCCTAGTCTTAACTATTTCGGCGGAGAAGGCTTTGGACAGCGAAGGTTGGGATGAATTCCCTAGTCCAAGCGTACGACGGTGGTTAAGACAGCGAAGGTTGGGATGAATTCCCTAGTCTTAACTATTTCGGCGGAAAGAGTGCTTCAGACGGCGAAGAGTGGGATGAATTCCCTAGTCTGAGCTGGATATAGGAAGAGGAGAGCGGGGGGGGGTTTTTCACGGCAAAAGCCAAAAAGTTGTGAAACTCCTACCTGGTAGTGACAACCAGTAGTGTGTTTCTATTAGTGCGTAACTAATAATTGTGGGTGAGATTATTTTTTTACCGAGTACTCGAAATTGGTACTGTGATTCTGGCAAGAAAAATCGTGGCATACACCCATATTCTTAAATTTGTTTATAAATTATATGGAGCACTTCTGATTGTTGTAGAACGAGACAAATTGGTAGGTCGGTAGGGCTTAAAGTATTTAGAATGAACAAAATTGAAAAATTGGAATTTTCCATTCAGGGGGCGTGGCATACACCCATATTCTTAAATTTGTTTATAAATTATATGGGGCACTTCTGATTGTTGTAGAACAATGAAAGTTGGTAGGTCGGTAGGGCTTGAAGTACTTAGAAAGAAAAAAAAAATTGAAAAATTGGAATTTTGCATTCGGGGGCGTGCCATCCACCCACTTTATCAGAATTGCTATTATTTATTATATGGAGAGCGCTTTCGGTTGTCGTAGAATTATGCAACTTTGTAAGGCCCTAAGGCTTGATTTTCAACTGGTAAAGTTAATCTTTGCAAAAAGGAGTGAAATCACAACAAAAACATAAATGTTAAAAAAAGAGCCAAGTTCTTATATGTACAAGAAACCTGTACGTAAAAAGTCAGCCAAAAAAAGAAATGAGATCTAAAATATATGCCAAGTTTTAAGTTCATAAAGCTCAATATCAAATATCTTAAGTAGAGAAATATCAAAGCAATTCCAAATCATGACAGAAATTTGGTATTTAATGATTACTGATTAAAATTTGGTGGATTTACTTGGCAAGTTTTCTCTTAATTACTTACTTAATCACAATTTTAAAATGTATGAAAACTTGACCAGTGAACCCACCAAATTTTAATCAGTAATCATTAAATACCAAATTTCTGTCATGATTTGGGATTGCTTTGATATTTCTCTACTTAAGATATTTGATATTGAGCTTTATGAACTTAAAACTTGGCATATATTTTAGATCTCATTTCTTTTTTTGGCTGACTTTTTACGTACAGGTTTCTTGTACATATAAGAACTTGGCTCTTTTTTTAACATTTATGTTTTTGTTGTGATATAAAAACAGGGTTACGTACGAATGACCGACAAAAAAAATGTCGACTGGTTAAAATGTCGACTTTTATCGACTTTTTTGAAAGTTAAAATACCGACTTTGTTTTTACCGACTTATTAAAATGTTGACAGTTTGAAATGTCGATTTGACAAAAAGTCGACTGCCCTGATAGAAGTCGAGAAAAATATCGACTTGTCGGAATTTTTACCATACAGAAAAGTCGATATAAAATATAAATCGACATTTTGACTTGTCGATATTTTGTCTGTCGGTCATTTGAAAGTAACCCAAAGAACAACGCTCTGCCTTAAATGTTTACATGGAATAACTATAAACTCCAAGAATCACAACTTCTTGGCTAATTTTTTAACAGGAACTTAACAGTTTTTTGATGCTGTGGAAAATTTAAGACTATGTTTAAGATACAAGTTCTTATTTGATTCTTAAAATAATTAACTTTTTTAGGTAGTTATGAATTTTATATTACCTACCTTTTGTTTAGCTTCAAGAAAGTTCAATAGAACGCATTTTTGTTGCCTACCTACATTATACCTAATATTTCGAACTTTTAACTGCCTCATTTTCTGGATGTTTTATTATTGTATTACAATTAAAACACGTAACAGACCCTGAATAGTAGGCAATTAATACGTCAAAATATTTAGGCAACAAAAATTAAATTACAAAAATGCGATTTATTGCACTATGACAATGCGATATTAGATAATAATGATCAGATCATAGTTTAGGGAATGATGTTTACAAGCGCGCGCTTGTAAACATCATTCCCTAAACTATGATCTGATCAAAATGTCGACTTTCAAAATGTCGACTTTTAAAATGTCGACTGTTAAAATCTCGATTCATAAAACCTCGATCACTGTCGACATTTTGAGAATCGACATTTTGAAAAATCGACATTTTAAAAAGTCGGTTAAATTTGTGTCTATATTTTGATCTGTCGGTCTTTTAACCAGTCGAGATTTTTTCTGTCGAGATTTTAAAAGTCGATCTTATGGAGTCGATATTTTAAAAGTCGACATATCGTACCCAATCCATAAAAACAACCCAAAGAAAAACAATCGAAATAAATTAAATTAAACTGTTTTGATATTTACATTGGAAAATGATGTGAAGAACTTCATCAAGCAACACAACATCTGATAGGCTAGTGCTATTTGTAAACATCATTATTATTTTTTACAGCTTCCAAGTCTGTATTTGGGTCTTCAAAGTTTGCACTAAAGAGCTTCGGATTTATAATGTGATTCCGATCCACTTGCCTCAATTTCTTCAGTACACGCTAGAGCTGTGTAAATCGTTCATTTCAAATGATCGATTCTTGAACGATTCGATTCGATTCTTGAACGATTCGATCATTTGAAATGAACGATTTACACAGCTCTAGCGTGTACTGAAGAAATTGAGGCAAGTGGATCGGAATCACATTATAAATCCGAAGCTCTTTAGTGCAAACTTTGAAGACCCAAATACAGACTTGGAAGCTGTTAAAAATAATAATGATGTTTACAAATAGCACTAGCCTATCAGATGTTGTGTTGCTTGATGAAGTTCTTCACATCATTTTCCAATGTAAATATCAAAACAGTTTAATTTAATTTATTTCGATTGTTTTTCTTTGGGTTGTTTTTATATAATTCTGTTATATTTAAACTTCTCCAATGTAAAATAAATATTACTACTATTTTTGTTCACTATTATATAACTTTATATATCAGGCTGTGAGCGCAAAAGTGGTTTATCCCACTTTTTTTGGTCATATTTCAACAAAATGGGCTACACCACTTTGACACTCACAGAGAGTCTTTTGATTCTTCATTCTGGTAGTTCATAGCACAATTTTATAAAGTTTTATGAGGGTACCATTTTTGTCGCAGGGTTTACGGTAACAATCCTTCCATAACCCCAATCCTCACCCCAACCCTCAAAAAAACACCCTTTATCCACAGATATTTTATTATGATATCAAGTTTCATCGACGGACCATTATTTTCAACTGGTTTCCGGTAATATTTTACTTTTATACTGAAAATATAGTCATCGTTACATAAAAATAACAATAACTTTTTTCACGGAGGTCGTATCGACTTGGTTTTGGTGTCATTTGATTTAACATTCAAAACTACCTTAAAAAAATGTTTTTTTTTTCAATCATCTTAAAACTATCTTAAAGCTAGACAAAAATTCATAAAAACTAGCCTACTTATCAATATCTTAAAACTAACTTACTGGCCCCATTCGGGCGCTCTTAGTTAAGCTAATAACTTAATGCTAATGCCTTTCGGCCTAAGAACTATATTACTCCTAAAATTTATGTTGGTTTTATTTTTCACCAAGAAGAATCGAAAAAAAACTGGGTATCGGTATCTTAACTTTTTGGTTTTATATAAAACTTAAAAACTAAATAAAACTAAATTAAAACTACTTAACATCTAGACAGCTGGGCTGTGGTATCGCCGAATATAGTCTACCTATAAGGAAATGAGACGGTGTTAGAGGGCTCAAATCTGTATCAGAAATAGAACAAAGAGGCCTAGAATTTAATAGTGCTTCAATTTGGGAAAGCAAAGTGGACATCTCCTCAAAGGTCAAAATATTGTTCCCTATCACTCGCCGGAGGTGCTGTTTTACACTTTTGACCCCCGCTTCCCAAAGGCCCCTGAAATGAGGGCTATGTGGAGGAATAAATTCCCATTTGATACTTTCCGCTGCAAATGCTGCAGACACTAGATGATTGTGTTTCTCGGATCGTATCAACTCAGTCCATTCACACAGGGTTCTCGCAGCTCCTTGAAAATTGGTACCATTGTCCGAATAGATGACGCTGCATTTTCCCCTCCTTGCTATGAATCGCCTCAAAGCTGCTAGGAAAGCATCGGTAGACAGGTCACTGACGACTTCCAAGTGTAAAGCCTTTGTCGCCATACATACAAACAATGCGAAGTAACCTTTCACGAACTTTGGATTTCTTCCTTTGGCGAGTCGAAGCGTTATCGGTCCAGCATAGTCACAGCCCGTTCGGTTGAAGGCAAAAGATGGTGAAAGTCTGGGGTGACATTCTGTATGGCAAAAACGAACAAACGTTTTCGTTTGTGCAAACAATTTGCTTCATGTAACTTTAAAAACGAAAGAATTCGATCGTGCGTGCGAAAGAACTTAAACGACAGCTATTTACTTCACGTTTCTAAGATTAAAAATAATTTAATTATATTTTTGGAAAGCTTTAGCGAATTTACAATCATGATGGCTTTTGATGCATTTAGCTAACAATAATAAGATATAAAAGTATGTATCACTTTAGCAAAACAAAACAAATCGTTTACGAACAAACCACCTTCACTCACGGTCTCAAATATTCATCAAGATTAATATCAAACATCATTTAATACCCATCCTCAAATAATATGAAATATATAAATAAAGATTTTACACCAAGAAGAAATAATTAGTTAAAAGTTTTATCTATATATTAATACGTAAACACTTTTCTATATCTCCCTTTTTAACTGACTTAATGGCATCGTATTTTCACATTTTTTTTTTATTTGAAAGGTATAGCCAATCGCTCTGGCAGAATCTAATTTTTATATTAATATGTTGCCATTAAAACATTAATAGAGAAAGGTCGAATTTCGACCACGGGGCGATACTAGTAACAATAATTAAGCCATGATAAGTTTTATTTGGCTAAATTATGACTTCCCTACAAATTGCAAACAAACACAACATCTGATAGGCTAGTGCTATTTGTAAACATCATTATTATTTTTACAGCTTCCAAGTCTGTATTTGGGTCTTCAAAGTTTGCACTAAAGAGCTTCGGATTTATAATGTGATTCCGATCCACTTGCCTCAATTTCTTCAGTACACCTACACGCTGGAATATCATTGCACGAACATATCCATTTGGATCTTCAGACTTTGGAACACATTGAAACACCCAAATTAAGATCTCATGAGCTTCCAAATAGGATCCATTTTGCAAACTTACCTCTTTGACCACACATGGATCGTGAAAAAAAATTATTTGAAGAAAGTTTTGATGAAATTCTTCTAAAGTAAGATTGGCATACTCTCATAAGGATGTCTTTAGCAGCATCATCTTTTCCTGTTCGTTTTAGAATTCTATCAAGATATCAAATCGTCAAGGCACTCTAGTATATCGTTTGTCGCTTCCCTGGCTCTCGCACGTTCGGAAGTAGGCTTTGGAATACCTGGGATTGTATTTTATAGAGTTGGAGCAGTCCTCTTTCACTTTTGACATTTTCTTTAGTAGTTCATAAGGAGCTGCTTCATATTGCAATTTTGATATGCCAACGTTGCTACTCTTTATAGGCGTCCTTGATGGGTGATTCCCCAAGTGTTATGAGAAGTGTCCTTTCAATCGACCGAAGTTACAGCAGGTAATGTGTTTTGAAGCTGTTTCATATTTCGGGGTTTCATGAGTCGCTTCTTAAATCACCTCGACGGCACTCTGAAGCTTTTCCACATTACCCTTTGAAAATTATGAGGAATTAATAATTAAATACAATTAAAGTGCGCTTACCTTTGTTGGCTTATAAAAAGTTCCGTGATACGATATAACAAATGATATAATCTATAATCACATCTTCGGGAATTGTGGAAATCCCATACCATGACAGCTGTGTCATTCATGAAGTTCCATGATATCTGCATCATTTTTTCGTGTTTCTCGTACTTCAACACTTGGAAGAACATAGCCTTCAGCTTATGTGGGTGCCTTCATCTTGGGAACTAAATCGTTGAACACATGAACACATAAGCAATCGAGTTTCACAGAATTTATTCACTTTGGGCACTTGAAACCGAAGTTTATTGATATTGTTGACTTCTTATTATTATCTAACAGTTATTGCACAATTTTTAAATAGATTTTTTCTTCTTAACTTCGATTGTTTTCGTTGAAAAGAATTCAACAAATTTCATACAGCAAACCACACCGAGAACTGTCATTTTGACTTTTGATAACAAAAAAAGAAAAACTAAACGTTTTTTGAGCTACTGACGCCATTTTTATTTTAATTCACAATTCACAAGAGTTTTCTCTTAGTTAGCTCCACTGATCTCTATTGACACCTGGTAAGTTGCTTTCCACACCACCTGCATTTCAGCACATGAACCCTATCTAGGGGATAAAATTTTTTCCAGTTTGACGTTCAATGTAATTCCCATAAGAGAAAAGCAAAAGTGAGTCATATTCATGTTACTTTTTCTAATAACTTTTATATAAACGGATACAACTTTTATGATTGCAATAGAGTAACAAAACATGTGAGTTTACAAATCTAAAAAAAACTAAATCAAAACTGACCCCTCAAATGATTTGAATTTAAGATGAAAAATGTAAACAAACTACCTCTACAACGAGAAACAACAACACCAATACTCGTTTGAGAAAAAAGCAACACAGGACGTAGCTAAGATTATTTAAAACATGAACAGTTTTTTTGTTAATTATGTTTGTATTGAAAATGAAGTTTTTCAAATACATGTCAAAATTTTTGTTTGGAATGAAAATTTCTTGCATAGATATTTACAAATTTATTTACAAAAAAAAACTTTTTCAAGTATTTTTACCTACGTACAGAATTTTTTGGTTTGGAAGTACATATGTAAATATTTTAAATGCTATAATGACAAAAATAATGAATTTGTCCATTCTTCTTTTATTGATTTGGTAACTATATTACCAGTTCTCCAATCGTATAAATGCGGCATAAACAAAAGGCGCAGGCACGATTGAAGAGTTATTTTCTCCTGATATTTTTGGAAGGTAAATATTTTGAAAATAAAAATTGTAAACAATTAGAAGCAAACATTTATTTATTCAATAAAGGGTGTTATTATGATCCCATGAGCTTCGCTGGTTTCTAAACACAAAATATATTTTATGGATCGTCAAAAACAGTAGGTATACAAATATTTGTACTCCTTTTTTCTCAAGAATACAAATTCACAAACGCAAAAAATTAATAGATAAAAATACTTTATACCTACATCATCAAAAAAACATTACTGCAAAGATCCGATGACGTAAGCTTTTACTTACATATAAGAAAACAATAATAAAATATATAATATTAAAATCTTTATAATTGATTCTGTCTATCAAACCCCTTCCCTTTTTACGTACCTGACACCAATTTTGCTTGTGACATGAATCCATTTTGGAAAGCAACAACAACAACACAGTTTTGTTTACATTTTTCATCTGCAAAATGTAGGAAGTTATACATAAGTTTTGATACATATTCTTCTTGATTATTTAACTCACATAAATTCTTATTCTATTGATACTATAAAATAAATACATGTTCATAGAAAATTAACTAGCAAAAACAATGTTTTTCAGACCTTTTTTTGCGTTTCTCTTATGGGAAATACATTGAATGTCAAAATGAAAAAAATGTATCCCCCTCATAGGGTTCACGCGCTGACTGCTAGGTGCCGTGACTCCATTCGCCAATAATACACTGGATAGTGTATCGATAAAAATATTGCTTCCATTTGAAGAATTGTTATATTATGAAGCTGACCACTTTTTTGTATACCAGTATAACTGTATAACATGTAATACAAAGATAATCCATTAAACAGACATCAAATCTCCGTTCGTTTCACCTTTGTATATAAAAACCATAGTACTATTATCGTCGCCTACGAAGGGGGCGACATCTACGCAAAATACGCGGAACCCGTTGTGGAGAGAACGAATTCGTTGCGAGCATTTTTGGAGACTACAGCGAATGGCTGAGAATCAGAAACGTCAGATTATGATTAGAACTGAAAAGGCGTATTGAAAATTTATGAGAGTGTGACTGATTCAGGTAGAAGGCATTATTTCAATAGTATATTGATATAATGAAGGACTTGATAAAGAACACAATGAAGAAAATATTCAATTTTGCTTTGGGTTGTTATTGGTTTTGTTTACATTTTTTTAATATGAAGATAAAGCCAAGAGACACAAAAGAAAACAATTTTGGATATTCTCTTTGGCTTGTTGGAATATTTTGTGTTGCATGAGGAAGGGGTACGTAAACATAGGAAAGTATGTTGGATTTTTGGGTTTTGCGGTGGAAGAGGAAGGGTAGGTTCTATATTCTCATATATGTGGGTTAGTTTGTACAAATGTAGGTAGGTGTTTTTAACATTGAAAATGTTTATAGGGTCGTTTTGAGTAAATTATGGTGTTACTAAAATGAATAAAGTGAACAAATGTGTATTTGAGATGAACGCTGGCGTATATGGGGGGTAAGATCGAATTTTTGGTGGTGTTACCATTCATTTTCGAATGAACAAATATGTATAGAAGATGATTGCAGGCGGATAGGGAGGGTATGGTTGAATTTTTGGTTGGTGTTTCTAAAATGAACAATATAAGTTTTAACTATACATATTGCTATAATTATAAAATGCAAGAGCTAGTGCAGTCAGCACTCAGCAGTGCATTGTGCTTCTAAAACTAAATCAAAGCGTTGGAAATTTTTTGAAAAATGTTTATGATAAGAAAATAATGTAGAGGTGCAATATGACGGGTTTTAATAGTGCCATAGTTCATTCAAGATTTCTTTTTATCTCTGCCAGGGTTGCAAAAGTCGATAAAGTTGTACTTTTTTCGATACACTCGACTTTGTTAAATTACACAAATACACTTCTAAAAAATTCGATACACTTTTGCATTCAACGAAAAAGATAAAGCAAATTAAAAAGAAAATCATCTGACCTCACAAAATGTATACTGTGAACCGAGGCTGACAACGATATAACAAAAGCTATCGGTTGGCATACAATTTTTGCGTGGCCGCGATGAGATAGGTATTATGTAAAATTGCTTAAAACAATTGTATGGCAGGTACCTACCGTTATTTTTGGTTCTAAGAAAAAAATGAAAAAAACGTGTGGGCATAATCACCAAAAACCACTATGTACCACGTTTGAAGAACATCGATCGAGCCGTTTAGGCTGTAGACGAACAGACAGACAGACAGACAGAATTGTGCCACCCACTTTTTTGGTGTTCCCTATCATCTTAACATCTTGTTTGATTGTTATCTCAAACTTTTTTCTACACGAATCCAAAACTTGCCTTTTAGTACCTACATACATAGGTATATCGCAAGTAAATAAAATAGATTTGGGTGATTCTCCACTAAAAGCTCCTTTTCGTGGCCCCGGCCAAAAACGGTTAAAAACATGAGAAAATTACAAATATTTTAAAGTTAATAATAGCGTAGGGAATGTTTCTAACCAGCCCACTTCTTAAATCTAAATAATTGCTAGTAATTAATTGGAAAAAAATAACATTTAAGGCCCAAACGTCATTTCCGTAACGTGTCTCCTCCTCGTTTCAGCACAGAAAAAGTGATTTTTTTTAACTTTTAGATAAAAAAAAATAAATTCTGATTAGATTCCAGCATACAAAAATGGTTGTATAATATAATTGTCCTCAAAATAAAATTAATTAATTTATAACAATTAACTAAGAAACTTACAAACATGTGTCTCCAGGTATTTGCATCATTTCCGTAAAAAAAAAGTAATTGCTATTAAATTGAAATTAAGAACCAGCAGTTTATAGAATTCAACCTAAATGAAGAAATTCAACCAAGTTTTCTTTGAAATATATTCAAAACATTGGATTAGAAATCAATTTCTATTGTAATTTTCAAGTGAGTGGTTGAATTCGTCTCGTGTTCCATCAATTACGTCATTTCCGTAAGTGGTTATAATTGTGTTACTTGAGAGTAAAACAAAATTATTTTGTTACAGTTTTGTGGTATATTGTTGCGGAATGATCCATACTAAATTCGAAAAATATACATTCGTTTTTCAAGTTTAAAAAGTTAAAAAACATCGATTTTCGTCATTTCCGTAGCGTCATTTCCGTGCCCTGTCTCGGAATTACGGAAATGACGACTTGTTACGGAAATGACTTCAGAGTATTTTTCCTTTAAAAAATCATGGAAAAGTTACAAATTCTCCAATTTGTACATTACAGTACATAATAAAAACACTTTAAGGACAGTTATGGGCCTTACATCCAAAACAAAATAGCGCACAGCAAGATACATACAAGATCTTGCTGTGCGCGATTTTGGCCTGTGGCCTATGATCAGATCTTTTATACTTCACCATTTTGATATCTTTGTTCTGTAATTCCAGGGGATTTTTTTCACAGTTTTGCATTAGTTAGATACTTTGTTGAATTAAAATGAAGTAAAAAGTACATTTTTCCAAAACGCTGTAATGAAAATAAATGAGCGCCAGTAAGCTCGTTTTATTGAGAGGTCCTTCATTAGAAGATACAGAGCCTGTATCACAGTGAATGGGGGACAGTTTGAATACTTGATATAAATTTATTTAAAAATTCAAATAAATCATAATTTTTAACACTGTTGTTTTTATTTATCGCATTTCCCATACCTAAGTCAAAACCTTTTTGAAAGTGCATACTATTATTTAAGCTAGTGAATTTAGCAGACATAATAGTGACACTGGTATATCTATTGACTTTTCCTTACAACTCAATTTTTGTTGTCATCAAACTTTGATGAAAATAAATATTTAATCATCTTTTTATTAAAAAATTAATTAAAAAAATTATAAAAATAAATCCAGCAACTATTGTTAAATGTTACTCCCTTTTTTTAAGAACGGTTATTTTTAAATGCAATAAAAATTAAAAACACAATATGAGTTATTCATTCGTCGTCGTAGTGTTTACTTAACTTTGTAACTTAATTTCATCTGATAAAATGTTAGAAACTACTTTAGTAGATTAAATGCCAATTTTATTGGTTATGGTTGTAGACACAAACATGTGTTATACCATTTTAAAAAGTACATTAAACAGGCCAATAGACAGGAAAATAAATTATACCATGGAGACCACAAGAAAAATATTTTTTTATATTTTTTTTTCTGAGCAGTCATAAGGCCTGCTATCACCAGTTACAGTATTATCCACTCATTACGGGACACCCTGTATAGGTACCTACAATATATATTATACAAATTCTAAAATACGCCAATATGCGTTAAATAAAATTAGCCCGAAGTCGATAGCATCATTTTTGTTCTCGAGATAAACCTACCTATTCAGGAGTAATGAAATTTAACAAGTTTTTTTTTTAATTGCTAAAATACTTACATACATATATTAAAAAAGTTACTAGTTCAATTTTTTTGAAATTCTTATCTATCCGAAATCGATAGGTACCTATACGTATAAACATAGACATCTTTCTAAAAATTATTGATTCTGATTTGAAGGAGCTCGAAACGTAAAAATATGTCAAAATTTTCGATTCGATAAATCGCACCAATCACTTCCAATAGTAAGTAGAAATTTCTTTTTTATTAAAAAGAAATTTTTTTCGATACCAAATAATCACCCTCTATTAGTACCTATCTATAGGTACCTACCTACCTTTCAATTTTTTTCCAATGTTTTACAAAATGTTCCCTCCACATAAACACGGTGAAATGAGCCCTTCTCTAAAATAATGTTTGTCCAAGAAGTGCAGCAATCATTTCCAAAAGTATTGCTGTGCTACCTACCTATGTATGTATGTATGTAGCTACATGCATCCACTTACAAAGGTACATACCTGCTTATGATTGACCTACATTTTACTACATATTTTTACAAATTTATTTTGAGTAACTAGGTCACTCTCGCTACCTACCTACCAACTTATTCAAAATAAATCTGTAAAGTTATTTAGATACAAAGTTTATTATGTAGGTATGTATACATTTATGTATACACATCTAAAAGCATAGGGATTCCCACTTACAGACACTGAAAAATTACAAAGATTTCACTAAATTCTTTCTTTACTTTTCTAACTAAAATAAATTATTTAAATTAAAATATAGGTCAAATGGGTACTCAAAGAAATACCTACGCACTTAGAATTTTTCAAATCAAAACTTTAATTTAAATAGGTACCTACCTAGGTACCAACCAAGGAAAAGAAATACATACATATGTATCTTCCTATTTGTGTACCTATACGAAAACCCACCCCCGAATTTTGCATTAAAATCTTCAAAAATACCTTAGGTAGGTACCTACTACCAAAAGATTTAAGATCACCAAAACCGAATTTTGCAAAAGAAAATTTAATTTAAATAACCTACCAAACTACCTATCCTCAAAATAATTAATAACAAAAATTTATTAATAATACCATAAGATATACCTACGACCTAACCACCCTCGCAAAAATAGATACCTAACAATTTAAATTTATAAAACCCACCAAAACCATCGAAATCATAATATGAGAAAATTTCAATTTAAATACCTACCAAAAGATATATACATACCTACCTATCGTCGAAAATTGCTACTCAAATCACAACAACAAAACCCACCCTAAATAATATGAGAAAATATAACTACATTCATACCTACATTATGTATGTATGCTTTAATGATGGACGATATATCGATAACTGTTACCAGCAACTAGTTATTCGTTGGTAACTGTTATAACCAGTTACTTGATATCAAAATTACCAGTTACCAGTAGCTATCAGACCACGTCACTAAAATCTTTTGTTAAAAGCAAATCTGGGCGTAATTCGACGTACGGAACAAAGTTTGCTCTCATAATAATTATGTTAACTGTTCTGTATGTCCATCGCAAGCAGCTAAGGGATGGCTATACTATACAATAAATGTTCATTGATTGAAATTTTAATCATTGATATTTTATTTTCTGCTAATAGATTTATATAGCCGTTTTAGCTCTTTCGGGTGACATTTATAACGAAACACTAGATATTAATGACATGGTGTTTTCCATCCCATATTTTTAATTATGTATATCGATGGATTGAAAAATACATCATTTCTTAAGATTTTTGTTTGCTCTAGAAAATCCACTTTCAGGGCTTTTGCAAAGATTTAGCTACAAAATACTATATATGCCCAAAATATGAGTTTCTTACCCATCTGTGAAGCCATAAGCTGTCAAATCCCTTTGAAGGATGGCTAATGGATTAAAAATCCTCTAAAAAATCCGAAACTTTTGAGATTTTATTTTGTGCTCCGGAAAACGGTGATTTCAGGGCTTACGACTTGTATGAGCAACAAAATACTGTACATGTGCCAAGAGATAATTTGTTGCGCATCTATCAAGCCATGAACTGTCAAATTCCGTCGAAGGATGGCTACGATGTTCACGGATTAAAAAACTTCTAAAAAATCCGAAATTTTTGAGATTTTATTTTGTGCTCCGGAAAAGGGAGATTTCAGGGCTTTCGACTGATATGCCCAACGAAATACTCATCATTTGCCATAGTTTAGTTTGCTACCTATCTATCAAGCCATGAACTGTCAAATTCCATCGCAGGATGGCTACGATGTTGACGAATTAAAAAACCTCTAAAAAATCCGAAATGTTTGAGATTTTATTTTGTGCTCCGGAAAAGGGAGATTTCAGGGCTTTCAACTGATATGCCCAACGAAATACTCATCATTTGCCATAGTTTAGTTTACTACCTATCTGTCAAGCCATGAACTGTCAAATTCCATCGCAGGATGGCTACGATGTTAACGGATTAAAAAACCTCTAAGAAATCCAAAATTTTTGAGATTTTATTTTGTGCTCCGAACAAGGGCAATTTTGAAGCTTTCGACTGATATGTGCAATGAAATACTCATCATTTGCCATTATTTAGTTTGTAACCTATCTGTCAAGCCATTAACTGTCAAATTCCATCGCAGGATGGCTACGATGTTGACGGATTAAAAAACCTCTAAAAAATCCGAAATTTTTGAGATTTTATTTTGTGCTCCGGAAAAGGGCAATTTCGGAGCTTTCGACTGATACGTGCCATGAAATACTCATCATTTGCCATTATTTAGTTTGTAACCTATCTGTCAAATCATTAACTGTCAAATTCCATCGCAGGATGGCTACGATGTTGACGGATTAAAAAACCTCTAAAAAATCCGAAATTTTTGAGATTTTATTTTGTGCTCCGGAAAAGGGCGATTTCAGGGCTTTCGACTGATATGCCCATCGAAATAATCATTATTTGCCATAGTTTAGTTTGTTACCTATCTGTCAAGCCATTAACTGTCAAACTTCATCGCAGGATGGCTACGATATTGACGGATTAAAAAAAATCTAAAATATTAAATTTTTTTTTAGATTTTCCTTTTTTGCTTCGGAATGAGGTGATTTCAGAATTTTTGGGATAAGTTTTGAACAAAATACTCTAAACACGTCAACAAGTTTATTCAATATCAAAGTTACTAGTTACTCTTCGAAGTTATTGAAATAACGATTTAGAAATAACTCTTAAGGCTTAAAGGTTACTCGATTTTCGGTATCCAAAATACTTATTAGCCTTAGTAGTTATTAAAATAACCATTAAGAAATAACTCTTAAGGCTAAAGGGTTATCCGATATCAAAAATACTTATTACCCTTAGTAGTTATTAAAATAACCATTAAGAAATAACTCTTAAGGCTTAATGGTTATTTCTTAATGGTTATTTTAATAACTACTAAATAACCATTAAGAAATAACTCTTAAGGCTTAATGGTTATTTCTTAATGGTTATTTTAATAACTACTAAGGGTAATAAGTATTTTTGATATCGAATAACCCTTAAGCCTTAAGAGTTATTTCTTAATGGTTATTTTAATAACTACTAAGGCTAATAAGTATTTTGGATACCGAAAATCGAGTAACCTTTAAGCCTTAAGAGTTATTTCTAAATCGTTATTTCAATAACTTCGAAGGGTAACTAGTAACTTTGATATCGAGAAACTTGTTGACGTGTTTAGAGTATTTTGTTCAAAATTTATCCCAAAAATTCTGAAATCACCTCATTCCGGAGCAAAAAAGGAAAATCTAAAAAAATTTTAATTTTTTAGAGGTTTTTTAATCCATAAACATCGTAGCCATCCTGCGATGGAATTTGACAGTTCATGGCTTGACAGATAGGTAATAAACTAAACTATGGCAAATGATGAGTATTTCGATGGGCATATCAGTCGAAAGCCCTGAAATCGCACTTTTCCGGAGCACAAAATAAAATCTCAAAAATTTTGGATTTTTTAGAGATTTTTTAATCCGTCAACATCGTAGCCATCCTGCGGTGGAATTTGACAGTTCATGGATTGACAGATAGGTTACAAACTAAATTATGGCATTTGAAGATTATTTCGTTGCACATGTCAGTCAAAAGCCTTGAAATAGACCTTTTCCGGAGCACAAAATAAAATCTCAAAAATTTCGGATTTTTTAGAGGTTTTTTGATCCGTCAACATCGTAGCCATCCTGCGAAGGAATTTGACAGTTCATGGCTTGACAGATACGTAACAAAATATATTACGGCATATGTTGAGTATTTTGTTGCACATATCAGTCAAAAGCCTTGAAATCGACCTTTTCCGGAGCACAAAATAAAATCTCAAAAAATTCGATATTTTAGAGGTTTTTTAATCCGTCAACATCGTAAACATCTTTCGATGGACTTTGATAGTTCATGGCTTTAAAAATATGTGACAAACTATATTGTGGCACATGATAAGTATTTTTAAACATGGATTAAATTTTAATTACTGTAAAAATAGAATTTCATTTCTCTTGATCTAACCAACTTAAAAAAGGTAGGCTATCCATGGGCTCTTTAATTCAAAATAACAGTTACTGAATAACTTCTAAGAATAACTGTTACTACAAAATAACGGTAACTGTTATAACAGTTACTCAAAAATAACCATTAAGGCCATCACTAGTAATGCTTCTTTTCGCATCGTCTCCAGTCTATTCTATAACAAAATCTGTATACAAAAGTTTTTATCCTCGTTGCTATGACCTACGACACCGAAGAGGCGACGACGCAAGCAGCTCACTCAGGTATCTCTTTTACCCTCTTGTTCTATTTTTCCTTGCTTCCTCTGGCTGCATACAAAATATATTTCCTATACAAAACACCAAATAGTAGAATTCAAAGAGGAGACGAGAAACATTTTGTCATTTTCTTCACATTTTTCTACTTTTTGACAGCTGATTTCCTTATCTCACTTACTCCCTTTATTTCTTACCAGAATGGAAATAATACAATCCCCTTGCTCTTACTACTTGTCTTCGATTCTTGACATTTCCCTTCTTTTAATGTCTACACAACAACATGACAACACATTTGCGGTTGAATGTGGCGCCTTCGACGCACTGATCTCTATTGACACCTTGTAAGTTGCTTTCCACACCTACTAGTAGTCAACGCAGGTAGCTTACTTGTGAGATAGATTTTTTCTTGATTTGACGTTCAATGTATTTCCCATAAGAAAAATGCAAAACATGGTCTTATTAGCATTAATTTTCCTAATAACTTTTATATGAATGGGTATTCATATTATGAATGCAATAGAATGACAAAACATATGAGTTTATAAATTAAGCGTAAAATATATCAAAACTGGTTGTTAAAACACTTCATTTTTTGTATGAAAAATGTAAACAAACCACTTCTACAACTAGAAGCAACAACAACATTGCTCGATTGAGAAAAAAGCCACACAGGGACGTAGTCAGAATTATTTAAAACATGAATTGTTCTCTTTTCTTCAAAAAATATACTTATTTGATGTTAAAACGAAGTTCTACGAATAGTTAATTTTTTATTTTATTAAAAAAATGCTTTTATTTTCCAATGATGTTTTAAAACTATGAATTGAAAGTTAAACTCAGAAATGAAAATATGAAGCTTTTTTTGTTGTAAGATCGAGCAGTGTCAAAGATAACAAATACCTATTCACATATGTAGTTTAATCATTTTTAAAACTTTTTATAAAATTTATCTAAAAAAAAAGAAGCTGGGGAAATAGCCTAAACGCAAAAAAAACAAAATTTTAACTTCATATAGGTACATATACCAAATATAATCAAAAAGATAAAATCCTTTATATTATATTCAATTAGGGGTGTCACTAGCCCCAAGGTTTTACTAGTTTCTAAATATAAAATACATTTTATTAATTTTTTTCATGAACGGCGTCAAAAGATTTCAATTCTCTTTCTGTAAGGAGAGCACAAATACACGAACGCAATGCATAAACAGATGCAAATATTACATACATTCATTCTTATAAAAAAAACCACAAAGGTTACCCAGTGATCTTTTTCTAATAATAATAACATTATATTAATTTTCTTAATAATTGACCCTAATCTCTTAAACCTCCTTCCCTGACTACGCACATGATATCATTTTGGCTGACGACATGAATTCATTTTGGAAAGCAACAACAACAATACAGGTTTGTTTACCTTTTTCATCTGCAAAATAATGGAAAGTATTCATAAGTTTCGATACATATTCTTTTTGATTTACAAACTTACATACATTGTTATTCCAGTGCAACTATAATATAGATAAGTGTTCATATAAAATTAATTAGTAAAATTTAAATTTTCAACACCATGTTTTAGTTTTCTCTTATGGGAAATACATTGAATGTCAAATCGAAAAAAAATCTATCTCACAAGTAGGCTACACGCGCTGACTGCTAGGTGCCGTGACTCCATTCGCCAATAATACACTGGATAGTGTATCGATACAAAAAAATGCTTCCATTTGAAGAATTGTTATAATATGAAGCTGACCACTTTTTTGTATACCAGTATAACTGTATAACATGTAATACAAAGATAATCCATTAAGCAGACATCAAATCTCCGTTCGTTTCACCCCCCGAGATCTGTTTGCTAACATTTGTTGTGTTCATAATTTAAATTCATTCCTAATTAGTAAATGAAACAGAATAACAAACGTAAAGAGTGTGACAAGGAGGTAAAATCATAAAAAAAAAACGCAAAATATGCAATCGCATCCTCCTCATCATAGTTATTCAATTAGCCAGTTTATATTTCTTGAGCGCTCAGTAATTTTTCTCCTTTCTTTGACAGAGCCGGAGGATAAAATATAAACAGGATTCCTCAAATAGAAGTCAATACATCTCTCTTTTTCTTTTCTTCTTATGTAATTAACTGCGACAAAATATAATTGAGCAAGCGAATCCAAAAAATTTCAGTCTCAGTTTTTAAGGGGAAATGTGAGGAATTTTTGTGAGGAATCGTGTTTATATTTCAGAGTCCTCTGAGCCCTCTGAGATCTCAGAAATATAAACTGGCCAAATGATTTATCTCATTCCACTATGTAATTATACAAAAAAAAAATATACCAAATGCACACAGTGAATAACTTAAAGATAATAAATAATAAAACAAACTTCCACAAAAGTTTATATTTTCATGTCATGGTCTGTTTCCCTTTCTTCAGATACACATCTGGAAATAGGGATGAGCGATTTTAATCGATATTTGAAAATCGATAATAAAGATTTCGATGTTTTGCAACATCGATATTAACATCCAAAACATCGGCTTAGAAAACAAACAAAAAGTTAGTACGAAAATGATTGATTCTGCTAGTAAAATCTAGATGGAGTGACTTTCATAGTTTTTAAGTAATCTGTAACATTTGGAATTTTTTGAAAGAGGAAATTATCAAAGGATCTTTCAAACCACAACGAAACTTCCGATGTGCAAAAAGGCACAGATATAAGTTTACACATGACGTGCCTATCAATTTTGTATCCATAAAATTTGTTTTGTGTTTATTTGTGCAAAAGAAATATTTTTACATCGATCTTCAAGCATTAATATCATCGATGCTCAGCAAGACGCATTTTAAACCATACAAGTATTTGTACACACTTTTGTAAGTAAAAATATCTTGCAATATCGTTAGATAACAGTGTACACATAAAATACTTGCAATATTGCTTCTATAAAATCTGTGGACGATATATTTTGCAAAATACATATTTTAACATCGATTTTCACATTTCATCCATTAAAATCAATGATGCCTTAAAAGATACCGCTTACACGCGGTTTTAGCACACAAGCTTCTGGGCATCATTATTTTGCAATATCGAGTTTAAAGTTGAAATACCTTGCTTGTGACTTCATATTTTTCATTTGTATAGAAACTTAAATCAATTTTAAAAACCTTAAGTAAAAATAGCCGGCACCAGAAATTTTGAAAGCAAAAATACATTAGACCATAGCATGATGCATTTTTTGCTTTGGGCAAACAAAAAACTTAAACAAAAACGTTCGATTTTAATTGACATTTATGTTAGGTCTTCGTTGTTGAAATCGATATTGTTTCAATATCGCACATCCCTATCTGGAAAATACTTTTTTTTTGTGTAATTCAGACGTCAAATTATGAAGCCGACCACCTAATTGTCATCTTCAAATGGAAGCAAAAAAACTGTTATACATTATAAGGAATACACTATCCAGTGTATTATAGAGATCAGTGCTTCGACGGCTGTGCGTGCGTCCTCCTAAAAAAAATTGCCCATGATAGTACTATGGTTTTTATATACAAAGGTTTCACCCCCCGAGATCTGTTTGCTAACATTTGTTGTGTTCGTAATTTAAATTCATTCACTAATTAGTAAATGAAACGGAATAACAAACGTAAAGGGTGTGACAAGGAGGTAAAATCATTAAAAAAAAAAAACGCAGAATATGCAATCGCATCCTCCTCATCATAGTTATTCATTTTGCTGTTTTGCTCAACTTGTTCGCAAACTGCAATGATTTATCTCATTCCACTATGTAATTATACTAAAAAAATATACCAAATGCACACAGTGAATAAATTAAAGATAATAAATAATAAAACAAACTTCCACAAAAGTTTATGTTTTCATATCATGGTCTGTTTCCCTTTCTTCAGATAGACATCTGGAAATAGGGATGAGCGATTTTAATCGATATTTGCAAAATATCGATAATAAAGATTTCGATGCTTTGCAACATCGATATTAACATCCAAAACATCGGCTTAGAAATCAAACAAAAAGTTAGTACGAAAATGATTGATTCTGCTAGTAAAATCTAGATGGAGTGACTTTCATAGTTTTTTAGTCATTTTGAATTTTTTGAAAAAGGAAATTATCAAAGGATCTTTCAAACCAAATTTTAAAATTCAGAACCACAACGAAACTCGGATGTGCAAAAAGGCACAGATATAAGTTTACACATGAAGTGCCTATCAATATAGCTTCCATCAAATTTGTTTTGTGTTTATTTGTGCAAAAGAAATATTTTTACATCGATATTCAAGCATTAATATCATCGATGCTCAGCAAGACGCATTTTAAACCATAAAAGTTTTTGTACACACTTTTGTAAGCAAAAATATCTTGCAATATCGTTAGATAACAGTGAACACATGAAATACTTGCAATATTGCTTCTATAAAATTTGTGGACGATATATTTAGCAAAATACAAATTTTAGCATCAATTTCCACGCATTGAAATAATAGATGCTCAGAAAGACTCAATTTACACCATCGCAAGTTTTTGCACACAACTTCGTGTCTTGCAATATCGATATATTCCAAAAAGCCACAGAAAACAGTTTACACAAAATTCGTTGAAATATTACTGCAAAATACATATTTAATATCGATTTTCACGAATTTAAATTATCGATGGTCAGCAACACGTAGTTTACACCAGTTCTTGCGCACACGTTCGTGTGAAACAAGATTTTGAAATATCGGATTTCAAAAAGGGCACACATAACAGCTTAACACCATGAATTGCCTTGCAATATTGCTTTTATTAAATTTGTTGATATTCATTAGTGCAAAATACATATTTTAACATCGATTTTCACATTTCATCCATTAAAATAATTGATGCCTAGAAAGATACCGCTTACACGCGGTTTTAGCACACAAGCTTCTGTGCATCATTATTTTGCAATATCGATGTTTAAGCCTAGTACGCAGATCGAGACAAAATTTATCCCCCATATAAAATTTTTCCCAGGACAAATTTTATCTCGGATTTTTTTCCAAGCGGTACGCAGCTCCAACGCAAAATTTGACAGTTGTAACCGCTGTACGTGAAAAGGTAAAAGAAAGTCTCCACTTAATTTTGCGCGGAAAAAGAATGTTCGAAGCATTATTTTTCCGGACAAATTGTGACGTTTTATATATATTTCGCTTTTTATAAACTAAAATCATCTCCCTGTTTCATTCTTTCCATTATTAAGACGTTGTAAGGACACACGACGGAAATAAAATATAAAATGCGTACAGAAAATGATGACATGGAATGAGAATAGAATAAATAGAACAGCTGTTTTCAATCAGTCAGTGGCGTAGCCAATGGGAAAGGGTACAAAAGGGCCACATTCAGATACGGAAAATATTTGTTCAATAAAAAAATTAAATTGATTCCCAAATCGAGTTAAATCGATATGGTTGGAATCAGCAAACAGAGTTGGCAATTTAATTGGATTTTGGGAGCAGTAATATAATTGTGAACATTTATGATTTTGTCAGGGTTTTTTTAAGCCATCTACAGCGCATCCATCCCTCAGTGGAATCTGACAGTTGATGGCTTGAAAGATGAAGAATAAACTAACGAAAAATTAATTTAATCCAAATGTCAAACAAGTGCCTTAAATCATTTTTCCCGGAGAAGCAAAAACCTTCAAAAATTTTGTTTAGAAGTTTTTTAATCCATTTACATCGCAGTGATCCTTCAATATAATTTGACAGTTGATGTCTTGACAGACAAACTATATTTTGACAGAAAAAGTGTATTTTGATCCAAATGTTACCAAACTGCCCTAGAATCGCCTTTTTCCAGAGAAGTAAAAAAACTGAAAATTTTAAACCTTAAATGTATTTTCATCCATCCACATTATATTGTTCCCCTTGAAGCGCATGCGATCAATTTTTCTTGCTCTGCAAATGCTTTAAAGGAATCTGATTTCTGGTAAAAGTTTCAAATTTATGTCAAATGAAGGATATTTTATAATTTTTAAAATTTCTAACTACGCTACTGTTCTCATTTGACTACTTTTTTTATCTCTACACCTTCAGAATTTGTCTTGAGAAAAAAAAAGTAGAGATAAAATTTGTCTTTGCTCGATCTGCGTACTAGGCTTTAAAGTTGAAATACCTTGCTTATGACTTCATATTTTTCATTTGTATAAAAACTTAAATCGATTTTAAAAAACTTAAGAAAAAATAGCCAGCACCAGAAATTTTGAAAGCAAAAATACATTAGAGCATAGCATGACGCATTTTTTGCTTTGGACAAACAAAAAACTTAAACAAAAACACCTGAAAAAACATCGATGTTTAGTAGTATCGATGTTTTCGGTTCGATATTAACTGACATCGATGTTTGGTCTTCGATGTTGAAATCGATGTTGTTTCAATATCGCACATCCCTATCTGGAAAATACTTTTTTTTTGTGTAATTCAGACGTCAAATTATAAAGCCGACCACCTAATTGTCATCTTCAAATGGAAGCAAAAAAACTGTTATACATTATAAGGAATACACTATCCAGTGTATTATAGAGATCAGTGGTTAGCTCAAATAAAATTTGGTGGTGTTTCAGGTAAGAGGGGTACGAGTCGTGACTATAGATAATACAGGTACTCTATGGTTATCATATTGCTCCCAAACACCAAGAATTAATTAAATTATTCTGTCAGGATTGTTATCGAAGCAAGCCCATGGCCGGAAGCCGTAAGAATAGAATTGAGAATCTAGGGGACTGAATTTTGATAAATGACAATTTACTCTTCCGAAAAATAAAAGTGCAATACACTCGATTTTAAAGCAGTAGTTTTGTTTTATGAAAAAAGTGCATTAGATCTACTAAATCATGGCAAAGTGGCAAAGCCGCTTATACGCAAAAATGACGTTTCTAACAAAAAGTGTAGCAGTTCAATGCATTTGTTAACTTTTTAAAATTTCCCCAACTCCGATTGGATTGAATTGTCCCCTCCTTTCAAAATTTAACAGGTTTTACACATTTTTTTAGAAAAAAATACCGAACAAACCTAATAGGATAGTTTAAATCTTTTCAATATCACACTTACTTTCCGAGAAATTCTTAGTTAGATATTAGTCTTCACTCGATATTTCTTAATGTAAAATAAACCATGTATGGTAAAATATGCCAAACATATTCCTTTCAATAGAGGATTGGTCAGAGAGAAAAGAAGATATTGAAAAGATATAGACTGATATTTGAAGGAAAAGATTACTGCTTTCAGAAAGTTTCGCAAATTTGTTTGAAAAATTAATATTTCTAGATGTTGCAAGGCCTTAACAATTGTTAAAAAACGATTTTTGGTAACTTTCTAACGGCAGTTTTTTAAAAACCCGAGCTGATAGCCACAATCGGATGGTGGATTTGAATTCTGCATCCAAAAGCATACTAAAACGTAATCCTCACTGCCTGTACCAAAAAGCTGTCAACGGCAACACTGCCATAAAAACCAAACTGATCGAAAGAATTCATGAGAGAGAGATTGGTCAAGGGAGTTTCGAAGTGATAGGTCGCCTTCTGCGCATTGTATCTTTTCTTTCTACTATTTATTAATAAATAAATGTTATTCTTTGAAAATAAAAAGGTTTCGCTTATTCATCTTGACAGAATCAGAAGTGGGATTCCTAAATACTTCCTAGACTTCGAAACCATTTCCTTTTAAAAAAAAAAAACCCATCACCCAACTAACAATTTAACTTGTATTAGGTCCGATTTTTAAAATCTGATAAGCTATAGCTCACATAGAACTAATATAAGGCTTTGTTATACAATTCACCCATTTTCCAATATTTATTTTTGTTAAAAGCCTGTTTAGTGCCTTTTAAAATGAAATTATACATAAGGCTTGTATGCTTAAGTATAAAAGCCTTTTTAAGGCCTGCCCAAGTTGTTTTGCCTTATATTTATTATTAAGTAAACAAAACAATTCGTATACGGCTTTCTTAAATAAGCTATACAACACACAGCAGCAAGATTTGACATTTCTCTGGAGTTGAAAATATTCTGCAGCGGGTCTGGTCTGATATTCTAAAGAGTTCGTCATTCATTTGAAAAGATTAAAAACAAATACATTATTAAAAAATCTAATTGTCAAAAAAAGTGCATAATTAATAAGAAGTTATCAAAATATCAATGAATTTCAAGTGCCCAAAGTCGTTTAACACTATGGAGCGCGCGCTCGCCGATGTGTTCCTCGATTGATGTGTTTCTTGATAGAATTTGTGTTTTTTTTTTTTCTTAACTTTAATGAATGCATAACTATTTTTGTTTAGTTTTGCAACTTTTCTTTTAAATATATTTGTTTTTAATCTAACAAAAAAATGAATGCACTTATGAATGCTTGTTCTGAATTTGTATGCGCATTGGTTTGTTTGCCTCAAATCTAGTGACAAATGGTACACACAGTCCCAAATAAAGAAACATTTATTTTTTTCTAATTCCATGCCGTTCTTAAATGGTTGTTAGGATTCCGGCATTAAATCACTTATAACTCCTATGCTCAGTTTTTCTGATTATCAATCAACAAGAAATTTGTTATACGTAATTATGTTATATTTGTTTGGAAAGATAAAATAAAATTTTTAAAGCAAACTTATTGAAATTATTGCCTTTTTTGGTGAGCTATTTAGTTTTATTTGTGACAGCTGTATCCCTACATGAGAAAATATATAGTTTTTATAAAATGTTAGTAACAAACTTAATCAAATGATTGTCTTCTTTGGTGAGCTATTTCGTTTGGCTTGTGACAGCTGTGTTGCTGTGTACCTCCTTGAGGAAATGTATAGTTTTTATAAAACGTTTGTGACAAACTTAATGAAATTATTGTCTCATTTCGTGAGCTATTTCGTATGTGTTGTGACAGCTGTGCACATCTATGACGAAATATATAGTTTTTATAAAATGTTAGTAGCAAACTTATTGAAATGATTACCTTCTTCAGTAAGCTACCCTACCAGCCTTCACATAAAATACACCAACGAGTCGCACGTACCTACTTGCTGTTATAATTAAGTTTTTTCCTTAACGAGAAAATTTATTTTTCAAATTGTGATTTGATAGAAATAGAAGTATTAAGTGTGATCTTTTAAAAATAATTCACTCGTTTTACATTCAAATGGTGATGTAGCTTCACATAATTACTTATAATTGTTTAAAAGGAAGTTTCTGTCATAAGAATGCATAGAGAAACAATTGTTTAAGATTTATATCACCATACGTAATTATATAAACTCGTATGTTCTTGTATATTTTTTCTTTCAACCCCTTCAAGAATTAATTGATTCGCACTTTTTAAACTTAAAAAAGTAACAAATATCAAGAAAATCGTATCATATCAGTATGATTTTATCTAGATGATTCATCTACAAATATGTAGATATTCTCTGTCATCGTATTATTAGGATTAAAATCTGGAGTGAAATTTGTTTAAATCCAAAACGTGACCTTAACTACCTGTATATTGCTGGTAAAATTGTACAGGCACAAGTATCAACTCATTAGAATTTTAACATGCATCTTCTGAATTGCGAATTGGCGTAGTGGGTAGCGTGCTGGATATGTGATTGGAGGGATGCGAGTTCAATCCTCGGAAGAGTCATCTAAAGTAAGTAACATTTTTATAAATTAAATAATATTCTTATCATTTCAGAATATAGAAAAACTTTATCCAAGCTCCCGCAAGGAAAATAAAGTGACAAAATAAAAATAATAAAAATTAAATAAAATAATTCCAAGCAAGCAAATTTCTTTTATTACACACTGCATTGAGTGGCTTTTATAAGGCCTAAATGTAAAAATTTTGTATGGCCTTTTCAAGGCCTTATTATACAAGCCTTATTATAACTTCTTTAGTTGAGCAATATTTTGTCTTTTTAAGACCTTTTTACAATGTTGTTGGAAAGCTATTGAATTGTATAGGACTTGTGACGAAAGGTTTTAAGGGAATCAAATAGCTTCTTCAATGTGCGCCAAAATGATTTGCATAAGGCTAATATTAGTTTCTAGACAAGTCAGAAAATAGCTTGTATTGACACTTAAACAACTTAAATTGTTAGTTGGGCAGTCGTCATAAAACAAAAAAAAAATTATTATCTTGGTAAGCCGACAACGAAAAACGGAAAGTGCAGATGAGCGGAAAATAAAACGACTGAACGAAAACTCAAACGAAAGAGGCAGAGATAGACTCACGAGCCTCGAAACGATACGAACAAAAGAGACAGGGATATATTCCAACGAGTCTCGATACGGAAAATAAACAAAACGACAAAAACAAATAGGGGAAAAAAAGAAGACTATTCGAGAACGGGTTACTGACAAAAAACGATTTGGGAAAGAAAAACGAGAATAAAGATGATTAAATTTGAAAGTTTAAAAGTGGCTCAGCTAAATTGTCTTTTGCAAACAAAAGGCCAACCTAGAATTGGCAAAAAAGCACAAAAAGTGGCCAAGTTGGTCGAAATATATGAATCGGACGAAGTAGATTCTGAAGAACTCGAGACGTGCGAGATGGCTTCGGCTGAGTCTTGGCAACGACAAATGGACGACCTGAGGAGTGCAGTAACAAACCTGGTGAAAACGGTTGGCGAAATGGCTGTTGGGATGAGGAACGTCGACCCTTCAGCTCCACAGCAATTGCCGACGACTACGAGCAGACCATCAGAGGATCAACAGGCTACTCAGACCGACCGATTACCATTTAATGCAACGCCACATGGATCAGGGTTCTCGGAACTCTCAGCATATGGCACGCCACTGACAACCCAAATGCGTTTCCCAAACAGTACTCACGATATAATCGGAATCCTCCCAGACTTCGATCCATTGAAGCGAACTCTGTCGTCCCAACAATTTATTAGCAAAGTCGAACAACTTCGTTGCTTATATTCATGGAGTGATGAGATGATTCTTTTTGCGGTACAACATAAGCTTAAAGGAATAGCGAAGAGTTGGATTGATGCACTGCCGGTATTCCAGACGTGGTCAGAATTTACCAGAGCTCTTCTCAACGATTTTCCTAGCTCGATCAATGTGGCTGAAATACATCGAGAACTAATGAAGCGGAAACGTAAGCCAGGCGAGTCATTAATTGAATTTTATTATTCCATGCTTACCATCGGAAGACGGGGTAAGTTAGATGATATTTCTCTTAATTCATACATAATTAATGGAATAAACGATCCCAACGTCACACGATCGCTATTGGGTATGAACTTCCAGACATGCAACGATCTGTTGAGGTCGTTAGAAAGTTTGTCAACCATTCCTGTCTTCCCATCGAGAGTTATACCAACGCATGGGCCGGCTGAAGCAGCAGAACGAACGCCGGACATGGGTCGTGCTTCAAATTTTCAAAGGAACATAAAATGCTACAACTGCAATGAGTTGGGGCATATATCGTCGAAGTGTTCCCAACCTCAAAGGAAGGCACGATGCACAGGTTGCAACAAAGTAGGACACGAGTTGAAAAGCTGTCGCGCAAACAAGTCAACAATCGCCAAAGTCGAGCAGAATGAGGTAGTGACTGAATGTATTCCGCCGGTCATGAAGGATGTCATTTTTTTTGGACAAAAGTATTCAGCATTTGTCGACACGGGAAGTGATCACTCACTAATTAACGAATCAACATCGCCTAAGGGGTTGTTACGGAAGGAATCAATGAAACAATTTAAGGGATTCGGTGGTTCCATTGTTGAATCGAAAGAAGTCATCGAGGTAGAGATGTGGATAGATAATCAAGAAGTGCACGCAACACTCCAAATTGTGCCAGATGAGTTTCTGCCCCAAGGAATACTTCTGGGTCGCGATGTTTTATGCCGGAAAAATCATCGCATGATCCTTGAAGCTGGAGTTTTGCAGATTCAAACGAAACCATCAGAAGGCCCCAACACTGGTGACCAATTGAATGAAAGTCAACGTCAGGAGGTGTTGGATTTAGTCTCCAGGTTTTCAGAGTGTTTTGGCGAAGACCTCTCTCAATTGGGCAGGTGCAACATGAAGCTAATGGAGATTGCGAAAACAACAAACAACCCAATAATCGGAAAACGATACCAGGTACCATTCGCCCTGAGAGAAAAACTGACTGCGATCACCGACAATCTTCTAAAGCACAATATTATACGTCCAAGTAAGTCACCACATGCAGCGTCCGTGGTATTGGTTCCAAAATCGAACGGAGAGAGTCGTATGTGCATTGACTATCGAGCACTAAATGCAGTCACAGTGAAGAAACAATGCATAATGCCAGTGGTGGAGGAACAGTTGTCCAGATTAGCAGGTAACAAATTCTTTTCTACTTTAGACATGACAGCAGGGTATTACCAGATTCCCTTGAACGAAGAAAGCAAAGAGTTTACGGCATTCTTAACTCCAGATGGGCTGTTTGAGCACAACGTTATGCCATTTGGCTTAGTTAATGCACCCATGGTTTTCCAGGAGGTTATACAGGAAGTAGTCAAGAACCTTCCATGTCGCAAGAATGTGGTAAACTACGTTGACGAACTGATCATTGCAACTGATTCATTTGACGAGGGTCTAAAGGTGCTACAGGAGGTGCTGCAAGCAATGAAACAGACGGTTAATTTTCTGGGACGGTTAATTTTCTGGGACACGTTATTGGACCCGAGGGCATACGGCCTGGCGAAAATAGTACGAAGTGTATTGAGGAGTTTCCGAAACCAACAAACGCAACTGAGGTACGACAATTCCTTGGAGTCACGGGTTTCTTTCGGAAATTTGTACACGAGTATTCTCCGATTTCTCAACCGCTTAAAGTGCCTCTACACTATCCCACAAAGTATTAACACATGTCAGAATAAAGTGGGAAAGAATTTCATACGACTGCCAAATTTGTGTGATGAAAATGATTTTCATCTTTTGCTTCCACACTTGCATCAAAACAAATCAGTTTCACCATAACCTCAAACGCCCAAGTGGGATAGAATGTGTGATGGTTTTAGAACCGATCTTAAATATTTTCAGGTATAAACACATGTCAAATCGTGTAGGATGCGATGTCAAGTTGTGTGTGATGAAATTTCATATTTTGCTTCCACACTATTATACATGATTTCTTCACACTTTTTTGACATGTATTAATACTCAATGGGATAGTGTAGAACGGCTATTACGAAGCTTCTGAAAAAGAACATCAACTTCCAATGGGGACAACAGGCTGTATTCGAACGTCTTAAGAGTGCCATTACTAAGGAACCTGTTCTCGCACTTTTCAACACGGAGAAGGAGCACGAAGTGCATACAGATGCATGTTCCATTGGACTTTCCGGGATTTTGATGCAATGAGAATCAGATGGATTCAGACCAGTGTCGTACTTCAGTCGTCAATGCAGTGATTCCGAAAGTAAATTTGTCAGCCACGAGTTGGCTATTGTTGAAACTCTGGAGCGATACAGAATTTATCTCCTGGGGACTAGATTTCGAGTCATCACTGATTGTAACGCGATTGTAACAACGAAGAAGACATCACCCTTACCGCCGCGTATAGCAAGATGGTGGTTACGGCTACAGGAATTTGATTTCGAGTGTGTGCATCGTCCAGGTGTGAGAATGCAACATGTCGATGGGATGAGCCGGATTCCAACTCTGCCACCAAAAGAGCCAACGACAGTGGCTGACAACGTTTTAAAGGTAGTTACTTTGGATGACAACTGGATACTAGCTATGCAACTGCAGGATAATAAACTGGCAGACATCATCAACATTCTTAAAGAGAGGACGTCACCAAATGACCCAACGACAAAGCAAATACAAACAGCGCTATTAATAAAAAACGCTTATTCTACATTTATTCCACGATTTTACTAAACCACGGAATAAGAGATAAGCCACGGGTTAAAATTTCTCATTAAAAAAATTTATATTCGTGGAATAGTAAAGTGACGTTTACCGTACAAGGCCTGTTAAGTATCTTGAAATTTGTACCAAGTTTCGGAAGCTTGGGTTTTTTCCGTATGGGTTTAAAATTTCAAGTAAACAAACACACCTAAGAATTTTCTTGTTTATGTCTATCTAAATTATTAGGAGGTATTTTGGCAAATTTAATTAAAAAGAAAAAGAAGCGAGAGTTGGAGCACCAAAGACAAATTAAGCTCATAAAAATAAACCAAACCATTTATAAATAACCTTTTGCTTTATATTCTTCAGAACATAGTGAAATCATTGTGCATAGAACAAAAATGTTATTGAAAAGGTGAATCTTTTGATACTAACACCAATACAAAAAAAAAGAGTCTGCTGCTTATTCCTTCGCTAAACCATCGGCTTCGGTGGTTTAGCATAGTAAACGTCACATAGCAGAAATTTTGTTTTATTAGTAACATTTTGCACTTAATACATGGAATAAGGCTAACCCTTCGCTATTCCGCGTTTTTTAATTTGGCTGAAAAAGATTACATAATGCTATCCGGACGTTTAAATCACCGAGTTGATGGAGATAAAAGGTTGGTGATACCCGAATTGGTAAGGTGGCGAATAACCAAAGCGTGCCACGACGAAGCTGGACATTTTGGGATTGAGAAAACGATCCAACGTATTTCGAAGCATTTTTTGTTTCCAAGAATAAGACGATATGTGAAGTCGTATATTGCGGCATGCCCAGAATGTTGTTTGTACAAAGTCAAAGGAGGTAAAACGGAAAGTCAACTTCACGTAATGGATGTGATGCCGATTCCTTTCAGAAGTGTCAACATCGATCATTTGGGCCCGTTCCCGAAAAGCAAAAGAGGTAACCTATACATAATTGTTGTCGTTTGTTCTTTCAGCAAGTACGGAATTCTCAAAGCTGTGAGGAACACGAAGACGACACCCGTTCTCACCTTGCTAAACGATATCATGTCAATTTTTGGTCAACCGTTACGCATTACATCTGACAGAGGTACGGCATATACATCGCATCAATTCAGTAACTTTGTCGATCACCACGGGTTACAGCACGTCAAAACAGCTGTTCGGACCCCAAGAGCTAATGGCCAAGCTGAAAGGGTGAACAAAACTCTGCTTGCAGCACTCAAGTGCTCAACCACAACTGACAAAGAATGGGATTCAGCGTTGCGAAGTATCCAATGGACTATGAATTCTCAACCTAACGCAACAACGAAATACAGTCCGAACGAATTAGTATTCAACTATAATCTCAGAGATGTCAGTCAAAACCGATTAATCCAAGCAGTGCAAGATGAGGCGCCAGACGAAGTTGAAGATGTTTTAACCAAAAGACAAAATGCAGCTGCCAGCATCCGGGAAGAAAGACGCAAATGGAAAGAACGCTATGACAACCGACATAAGACACCACATCAATACGTTGAAGGTGATCTTATTGTTATCGACCATGTACCTCAAGCAACAGGAGATTCTCATAAGCTGGACCCAAAATACAAGGGTCCATACATCGTCACGAAGGTATTGAATCACAATAGGTATGTAGTCGAAGACCTGCCAGACAACCAATTAAAACAAAAGCGCTACTCTAATGTAATTTCGAGCGATCATATGAAGCCATGGTGTATGCTCAGTCCTGATATAGACGTGTACCAAAGCAAACCAGAACCGGAAGGCGCAGATTCGTCCGAAGAGGACGAAATGTCAGGAGAGGCCGAGCTGTCAACGGCAACACTGCCATAAAACCCAAACTGATCGAAAGAATTCATGAGAGAGAGATTGGTCAAGGGAGTTTCGAAGTGATAGGTCGCCTTCTGCGCATTGTATCTTTTCTTTCTACTATTTATTAATAAATAAATGTTATTCTTTGAAAATAAAAAAGTTTCGCTTATTCATCTTGACAAAGCTAACCGGTAATTGCGAGCCTTTTTAATTTTGTCAAAATACTTTTCCTCCAATATGTTTTCAGAAACAATTTCTATTTTCAAAACTATAATTATGAATCGAACTTTTGAATGTTTTCTTGGAAGCTCATCTTGATAACAATATAATAACTTTTTTCAGATTTTTTCTATCAATAAAAAGAAATATAAAAAGAAAAATGCGATTTTTTTTTTGTCAAAATACTTTTTCCGACTATTGTAAGGAACTATCAATCCCATCAATACAAAGCGTACTTTTCTGATATTTCCTCTTCCGACAGTTTTTTTTTCACTTAATACAGCTATTATAGATTTGAATGTAACAAAAACTACTTGAGTGTTCTACCACACATTTCGTAGGTATAGGTCGAATAGTTGCGCAGTGTTAAGGCAAAGATAACATAACTTGTTATATGATCTTTGGTTTAAGCCCTTATTAAGGCTTTATTCGACGTTGCATGAATCCTTATTTACATAAATAATAAATATCCTTATGTAGCCACCATTCAACCTCTTAACGCAATTAGCTTAAAATGGCTCTATTCAACGTCACATAATGTATGTAACTTCTATGAATAACATTTCCGCAACTTGACGCAGTCTCTAAAGTGCGTTCATGACTTAGGCTGCTTGTGTATTGATTTTAAAGATAATTTGAATTTAATAAGTATGAATTTGTTTGTTGTGACTGGGAAGGAATTCTTTTAGACAATTAACCACAAAAATGACAACAAAATGTGTTTTTTTCTTTTATTTAGACACCCTGTATCTATATGTATATATACATATATAATATATATATATATATATATATATATGAAAATTTTACAATAATAATGATTTGTTCGTCTCTTGGAGTGTAAGAAAGTATCTTATAGTATACAGCACTTTTGGGCGGAGACAGAAACACAAAATACTCCTCTGCATATTGATTGCATAGACTTATTTGCTTATGTTCATTTATAAATTTCGTATTTGTTTTGTTTCCTTATACTGAGGTATACTACAAATGTTATATATTGAATAATATTATTTTTTTTAAATAAGCTTTAAATTGTTAAAAAGTATAATATATATACATAGTCTACTTAACTATAGGTACGATGAACATATAAAGCGATATATATGATCTTGCTGTTTAAAATTCATTCCTTTTTTGTTTTTGTTTTGGCTTTTGTCTGATTATGTAAAGATTTGTTTCTCTTTATTTTATTTATTAATGATTCTATACTTATACGAATATTAATTTAATTTATCGTATTTATTAATTCAAGTGTTTCAGTGGTGTGTTTTTTGTTGCTGCTGTTGCTATTGTTGTTTGTTTCTTATTTTTTGTTTTTATTTAGTGTATTCTGCTGCGTCTATTTATATGTTTATGATAATTTGTATGTTTATAATGTTTTTAGTTTATAATACAACAAATTGCTTATATCTTTCCATTATACAATTATTTTATTTATTTGTTCAAATTATTATTATTATTGTTTTTTAAGTATGTGTAGTTGCTTTTTTTTTATTTGTGTGTTTAATTAATTAAGTGAGGCCTTTATACTTGTCAAAAATTACTGCGCAATATATAGCTCTAAGGCGGTAAATATTAGTGATTGATGGCATAGAACATTAATATCATCAAACAATATACTTGTTGATTTTGTTTTACACGGAGTGTTCTATCCTTCGCCATAAGAAAATTACAATTTTTTGTCTGACTTCTTCGTTATGCATCCCTTTGTTTTGTATCTTCTTACTGTAACGGTTTTGTGTTCTAAATCTTGGTTATATTTTAACTTTTGACGTGATTGGTAAAGTCTTATTAAATAGGCTAACCTAGAACTTATTGCAAGACAGTTTCTGTGAATGGAAATTTTGCGTAGCCCACTATGGTAAAAAGTCTACCACTGTACTATGACTCGTTATTTCAATAAAGCGAATTTTTGAAAATAGCTGCCCGTTATTTGACTTAAATTTTCAAATAGCCATGTGGGGTATTATTTTTTGTTTTTTTTTTTTTGGCCAGCCGCATTTTACTGTCCACTTGATCTGATATGGATCATCATGATAAATAAAACAATATATCGTGTCGGTTGGCTGTTATGTTTTCGAAGTGTTTTATGGTCTCGATTTTATTAAGGAGTAGGCACAACAAATACATACATAAAAGCTATGCATCGGATTAACCGTTTATTTTCAATTGATTTCTCACTGAGAGAAACATACTACTGCACTTCTTAAAGGTATTTCTATTTCGGTTTAAGATTTGTTAAAACAAAAAATTAATTTTAAAAATATCTCAGTGGTTGAGTTTTTAAGAAAAAAATAAATGGAAAAGATCAACCTTTAACATTTTCGCTAAAAATAAATCAATAAAAGTTAATGCAAAAAAAAATGTCCAATATATCAAGAATGTCTATATTTTTCACTTTATTGTACAAAATCACCAAACGTTCACAAATATTCACTGCAGCGCTTACAATATATTAAAGGTCATACTAACTGACATTTTTATTGATAAATTTGCAGATGAGATTTAAGGTAGAACTATAATAGTCGGAAGGGCACTTAAGCTAATGTCAAAAACCAACGAAAAGTAGCTTTCCCTACCGAAAAAAGGGGAACACACCCATAATGTAACTATCATCTTTCTCTTTTTGGCATTCCTATTTCACCAAATGTCAGTTTTACTTAAGTGAGGTGCGCTTGGGAGCGCTTGGGAGCGCACCTCACTTCCGTAACCAAAGTTGAACGAAACTTGACGAAACGCTCCACTTCGCAATTATAGTCGCGTCAAATGCTTTCCGTGTTTTCGCTTGTTTTCTTCCGACCACTTAAGTGCCCCTTCGAGCATTATAGTTCTAGCTTTGCTTTTTTCTCAACGAAAATTTTCACTAGGTGACTGACACTGATCTGATGGATAGTGTATATTTGAAGATGACAATTAGGTGGTCGGCTCACTGATCTCTATAAAACACTGGATAGTGTATCGATACAAAAATATTGCTTCCATTTGAAGAATTGTTATATTATGAAGCTGACCACTTTTTTGTATACCAGTATAACTGTATAACATGTAATACAAAGATAATCCATTAAACAGACATCAATTCTCCGTTCGTTTCACCCCCCGAGATCTGTTTGCTAACATTTGTTGTGTTCGTAATTTAAATTCATTCACTAATTAGTAAATGAAACGGAATAACAAACGTAAAGAGTGTGACAAGGAGGTAAAATCATTAAAAAAAACGTAGAATATGCAATCGCATCCTCTTCATCATAATTATTCATTAGCTGTTTTGCTCAACTTGTTCGCAAACTGCAATGATTTATCTCATTGCACTATGTAATTATACTAAAAAAATATACCAAATGCACACAGTGAATAACTTAAAGATAATTAATAATAAAACAAACTTCCACAAAAGTTTATATTTTCATATCATCGTCTGATGCTTTGCAACATCGATGTTAACATCCAAAACATCGGACTAAAAAACAAATAAAAAGTTAGTACGAAAATGATTGATTCTGCTATAGTAAAATCTAGATGGAGTGACTTTCATAGTTTTTAAGTCATCTGTAACATTTGGAATTTTTTGAAAAAGGAAATCATCAAAGGATCTCCCAAACCAAACTTAAAAATTCAGAACCACACCGAAACTTTCGATGTGCAAAAAGGTTGTAACAAAAATTCTTTTCAGTTTCAATATATTGCTTATAACTAATCTGCTCCTGAGAACAGACATTAGAAAAGTCTTAAATGATAGGTTTGAATCTCAGCTAGCTAAGTTGCGCAACTGTTATACAAACGCTTAGGAGAAAATCAGGGAATTTATTGAAGGTAGCATAAGAGCAGAAATAAGAAGAGTGAAGTATCTGTATATCCAACGATACCTTGGATACTTAAAAATTCTACAGGCTGACTAGAAAGCAGGGTATAGTATTCAATTAAATCAAAGTATATATACAAAAAATTAATAATACAATGTTTTAATTGAAAATCAAAAAAAAAAAAAAAAAAATAATAATAATAATAATAATAAATGAATGAGTGCGAGATTGGGATTTGAACCGGGGCTGTTTGTTCCAGTGGGGTTGAGCATCCTGGCGGCTGAGCCATGGAAAGACTTTGAAAAGGTATATCAAAATTGGATACATACCTATACGAATGGTCTAAACTTAAAATAAATATGAAGATGGGTGTCTGGGAGAAAGGATGAAGAGTAATAAAAGAAAAATGTTTCGTTAACTAATATACCCTTATGATTCATGTGGGTAAGCGAGGTGCGGAGAAAAGGGTTACGTACATAAATTAATCCGAAAAATAATAATTTTGGCTCATCTATTAAGGAAAAATTCAGATTTTGATGATAAAACCAAAATTGGATTTTTTAGATCAAAATTCTGCTGAAAAATCGAAGAAAATAGTGGCCGGATATGCCTCCATCATGAGATTTTGACGAAAATTATGCATGAAGAAAGACAGGAGAAGAGATGGTTCGAAAACCTTAGGCAGTTGGTTTTGGAAAGTCGAAAGCGTAAGTCAGGGTCGGTATTCGTAGGTTAATTTAACTACGTCACGAAAGTACAGTCGAGCATCCACCGAATGTGAAGTAAAAGAAGCTCAAGACTTCAAATTAAGTGAAAACTTAAAAATAAAAGAAAAAACTAAGAAATAAAACAATATAACTAACTGTTAAAATATAATAAAACGTTCAAGAAAAGAAACATTAACAAAAACCAATACTAAACCTAAAATGTAGATATAACTAAAATTGGGTGAGTAACCATGTGATCAAAAGCAATCGTGTTTAGTTTCATTTGCCTGCTTGTTCATAAATTAAATAAATAAAAATATCAAAATTAGTAGATTTTCGATCGACACGCAAACAGCCACGACGGGCTGTTTCAACGATCGCATCAAAGCCACGCTAGCATGCCAAGGACGACAACGCAAGCCATCGACAGCCCAAAACCAACGATCTTTTATTGTCAGACTCAGAAGATTCGAGCACAAGCGTTCTGCGAGACAAATGAGGGGCTATAACGCCTCTAATCATCACCTCATGCTGGTCGAAAATCACTGACTCCAATGGCAAAGGGGTTCACCAAATCAGAGAAGAACCAACTATACGAAATAACCATAACACGCGACACACTCTAACAGCTTATATGCATCACCGTCACCAATAGACATCATCATAGTAACCAGCAACTCCATACAACAAAGAGTCCATAGTACACCAAATCAGAATACATCAACAGCAATTGCATACAACCTAATACTACTGATACATCACCTTTAAACAGCGATATCCTACAACATATACCACATCTTAAATATCAGCACAAACTGGCAACATACATCGCATCTTATCTAACAGCAACAACATACAACACCGTCAACAATCTAGCAAAGGCCAACTGAATACGATAATTAGGCAACAACTACCATACATAAATTCATACCTATATAAACATATATATAAGCTAAGTACTTATTTTAGTAATTTTTTTTTCTTAAATTGTTTAAATTCTCTTATTTAATATTTATTTCATTTATCAAAAATCCTACTTAATTAAAACTAAATCAGAAAAAAAAACAAGAGAAAAGAAGACGAAAGTGAGTAGGCCGAGCGAAGCGCCAGTTTGTAGGACTAAAGGCCATGAAAAGCTATTTTGAATCAATAATTCAACAAGTCCAATCCTTAACGCTAAGTCTTCTACTTGGCTGATTTATTTCAGTAGTATATAGAATTTGTATTATAAAACCTTCTTATATAGAAACTATGCCTGGCCCAGGGCAAAAAAAACTTCCAGCTTAATGATTAGGAATTCTAATCTTGTTGGATATAGTTTACAGTGGATTTTCGTTGCCCTCACTATGTCACTGATGAGTTCAAGTGAGTAAGCCGAACGAAACGCCAATTTATAGGACTAAAGGCCATAAAAAGCTATTTTGAATCAATAATTCAACAAGTCCAATCCTTAATGCTAAGTCTTCTACTTGGCTGATTTATTTCAGTAGTATATAGAATTTGTATTATAAAACCTTCTTATATGTAAAGCTTTACTTTTAAATAATATTTAATTAATTAGATTTAAGTTTAATCTTAAGATATTCTATGAAAGTCAATGTACTTGTTAGAGTTATAAATAAATAAATAAAAAAGAAAAAAAAAAGTAAATCAGAAAGAAAACAGAAGAAAAAAAATTTGAAAAAAAAACTAACGAAATATTAATTAGGGTTTTGATAATAGATTACTTTTAAACAAAATTCGATTTTAAATCCTTTCGAAATTTAAATTTTTTTTAACAGGTAAATTTATCAAAACTAAATAAAAGAAACGAAGCCATCCCAATCGATGCGGTGCACCACCTCGTTGGATCATCGGCGAATTCTACACAACAAATTAACAAAAAGTATAAAAACATAAAAAAAAACAACAAGTACGTACTCAAGGTTATTGGACTATCAATATCCATATATAGCATATGGTAAGTGAAATTTCCTTATCTTATATTTAAATTTTGAAAGAGACCAATCGAATTCGCCGTGAAAAGATTTGAATTGTGCAGACTCTTAGGAGTTAAAATATAGGAGTCATTCTCTTATATTTTTTTTTATGAACATTATTTAGTACTGGTATTTTGCCAAAGCTTAAAACAATATTTAAAGAAATGAACCAGTGTTAAAATTGCGAAGGAAAAGCTTAAAATAAATTTTGTATTCTCTCTTCGATACGGAATACGAGACGAATGTTTTTTTTTTTCTCTGTTTTAATTCTTTGCCCAAACAATGATGAATTTGCAAAGATAAGAATACCAAACTATTTTTTTTTTCTGATTTAAAGCATACTAATTACCTTAATTTAATTTTCAAAGGCTTAAATACAAATTGAAGTGTGAATTTCGCCAACTCATTAGTTGTTTAATTATAATTGATAATTTTTTTTATTTTATACTTATATTTCATATTTTTGTAGTGAAATCATTTAGAGGTTTAAGCTTATATTATTTTTTTTTCTTTTTGTAATAAATACCTATTATTGTAAGTTTGAAAATGAATATTATCGATAGTTTTTCTTTTTATGGATTTGGGTCTGAAAGTTTCAATTAGGTGGGGAAGATGGTTCATTTGAATTTACAGGTACAAGTGGGATTAGAATAAATATTATGTGGAGCGTTTAAACCAGTCAAAGGGTGGATGTGGTGATGGGTAGAGCACCCGATGCGACATGGCTGATGTCAACGACGACGGTAAGAGGATAGGAACGTCAGAGGTCAAGTTTGGGGGTTATTGCAATAAAACGACGTGGTCGCGGTAGCCAAGGACGTGTCATGACGGTGACACGTGGGAGGGATTGCCATACTGAGACAGACAACACCTAGTCTTAGTTCATCTTTATGGGTTCATATTCTTTAACGTACTTTAGACTCTCGCGCAGCCTCGATTCTCAGAATTCAAATAATTTAACATCGACATTTTTTTCTTGCAATTAGGATAAAAATTCGGTCTCATTATATTTTTTTTTATTTTGAACCTACTTCAATAGATTTGATTTTGTTTAAGTATTTCGATATATACGGCATGAAATACGACTTAACATAAGTTCGAGTCAGAGCTGGCAAGAACCTACCCCATCCGACGAGCGGAGCCAAGGCAAACAAGCAAGCATGCCGAGCCAGTGAAGACCGAACACCCTCCTCACCTGCTGCCAGGATCGGCCGTTAGAGTCCTGTGGCTAATGGTCGTAATGGTAGCTTAGGGTGGGGAGGTTTTTTCTAGGATGAAATCGAAATTAAAAATAATTAATTAATTGCTTTCGAGATTTTGTTTGGAGTTAAGGGTTGTAGTGACCTGAAGCTCACATAGGAATTTAATATAGTTATAATTTCGTTTAGTCTTAGATAGACCGCAAAATGGTTCGTTACAACGTGCCTATCAATTTTGCTTCCATCAAATTTTTGCAAAAGAAATATTTTTACATCGATATTCAAGCTCCGTTTTGTCTCCGACTCTCTTTCTTATTTTTAAAAATGATCTCTTGTCTGAAACTTCCAATCCATTAAATTGTTTTGCAGACGACAGTACGCACAGCTTTTCGTATTCGTTTCAAGATTCACTTCCTTGTTCTTCGGATGCGGAACTTAAACGGCAGCGTATGATAAGTTCATTAAATTCTGATCTCAACAGCATTGTCCAATGGGGAACAAAAAAACGTGTAGAATTTAATGCTTCGAAAACTCAATTCTGTCTTCTGTCGTTAAAGCGAAACCCACCCCCTATGCCACTATCCATGAGTGGCACTTGAATCGAGGAAACCGAACAGCTTTCAGTCCTGGGTATGTGCATCACAGACCACCTTCTGTGGAATGATCACGTATTCGACGTCGCCAAAAATGCTGCGAAATGTCTAGGTTTTCTTCGAAGATGCTAGAAATTTGTCTCCCCTTCTGAACTGGCTGTAATCTATAAAGCCTTCATTTGTCCAAAGCTTGAGTACAACTCCCATATTTGGGCGGGTGCTCCCAAAACACATTTAACTCTCTTGGATAGAGTTCAAAATAGAGCTTTAAAATTGATAGGTGATAGAGCTATAACAGAAACATTTGCATCTCTCGAAAACCGTCGCAATGTTTCGTGCCTTTCGTCATTTTATCGATATTTTTACAAACAATGTTCTAGTGAAATAGCCAGTTGCATTCCTCCCCTTAAACAATTCCGCCGTAATACTCGTACTTCTAGGAATGCACATCAGTTTACCCTTGAGCCCAATTTCGGACGTACTGTAAAGTATAGAGATTCTTTTCTTAGTCGCACTACCCAAATGTGGAATGCTTTACCTGGCTCTGTATTTCCCTCCCATTTTGATATTCGGAAATACAAAACCAATGTGCATCGGCATCTCCTCTTGAATCCTTCCCTTTTTTCCTAACGATCGCACTGTGTTTAATCATTTTAAGGGTAGTCACAACCCCTTTAGTGCGCGCTTATTTTAAAAAAAAAATTAACTTTTGAATCGGATTACAGAGTAAGGCCCTCATTAATTTCATTTTGAATATTTTGTGCTCTTTATTTCTAAAGTGGAATGAAATCTACTGCTCTCGGATTAACGATTCCAAAATTGGAATTTTCGTACTCTGCAACACGTTTCCGTAAGTCAAAAGCATTGAAATATATAAAAATTTGTTTCTACAATAAATGTGATGACGGAACGAATATGGAATGTCTTAAAATGTAAATTTTGTAAGAAAATGTTAATTTTTATTTGGTGGTGGATCCGATGGAGTAGGATCTGACGGAGGAGATTCTAAAGGTGGGTCTGGACTTGGAAAATGGAAGAACTTTTTTTTTTTTACTAATTTCATAGATTTTTTTCGCTGCTGGGTCTGATGGAGTATGGTCTGCAGGAGGAGTATCTGGAGATGGGACAAAGGAACAACTTTTTTTTCTGGTTGATCCGAGGGAGTATGGTTTGACGGAGCAGGCTCTCTAGGTGGGTCTGGAACTGGGACAAAGGAACAACTTTTTTTTTTATAACTCATAGATTTTTATTGGTGGTGGGTTTTATGGAGTATGGTCTGACGGGAGATGTTTTGGAGGTATGTCTAGAACTGGGACAATAGAACCAGACCTGACTCCAGAACCTCCTCCCTCAGACCCACCATCAAAACAGATCTATTAAATGTATTTTAAAAAAATGTCTCCTTTGTCCCAGTGGCCTGATTAGGGAATACGAAGCGGATCGTTTTAGATGGCGAAAATGAGGTTTGCTATTATTGCTTTAGCTTTCGCCTTTTTCGTTTAACATTCTCCCTATTTTTGAAATCGAAAGCGAATGTGAAATGAGATTTCCGATAAGTTTTTCTTGGCGGATTGGTGAATCGACGGGCGAAAGTGAATGTTTGTCAATTGATTTCATTAATATAAATACAATGTGATGTAATTGTCATTTTCTTTTATAAAATAAAACTAAAGAAAGAATTAAAATATATTTTGTTATAATAAACGTAAAATAGCAACACACGAACCAGCAACAACTTGATATTTTGAGGGAATATGAAGGGATAGCCAAAGGAGCACTCAATGCACCTTAATACAAAATCTTTTTTGAAAGCCGAAACAGCAAATTTAAAATGAAAATAACTTTACACAAAAACACTCACTCGAAGCAAGGGAGATCAAGAGGTGAAGAAGCACTTTTTAATAACTTTTTTGAAAGATTGAGGAAAATTCTACATTACAGGTTCAGCCTATTATATAAACAACATTATGGAGTCTATTTTTAATTAAAATAATACATATTTTAATTTTATTCTAAAGCAAATGACAAAAAATTGTGAATATTTGCTCCTCGCCAAATGATTGTAATTAAAAAACACATATTCTCTGGAAATCAGCTGTCAATTGTCTGGAAACACAAAATCGAGACTCGAAATAAACTAATCCGTAAGTGGAAAAAGTATTAAAAACTATTTGTTTATTTATTTATTTTTAGTTTAACAGAGTACCAATATAAAAGCGGAACGAAAAGCACTTTCGAATAGGATTTGCTTTCGGAACGAAATACAGAGTAGGGCCCCTGGACGCTTCTGGATAGCCAATAGAAAAGGTAGTTTCTTCCAGGCAATTTCTTTTAGGCAAAAGTATGCAGTTTGCTTAATTTTGATAATATTGTTTCAGAGAGAAGCAAATTGCCGAAAAGTGTGGAACGGTTGATGGCCTCTTTCAGCAACAATGTTCTGCTACAACAACATTCCGCGAACAAAAGTCCAAGGAAATGATTGCTAAATTTATTCCAGATACCAATAAATTCTTTTTTCTTCTTTCGAGCAGCTTGTTCTTCATAACATCTTCTTTCGAGCATCATTCTCGTTTCTAATTTTGAAGGAAAGAAGCATTCACGGGGAAAATTTCGACGTAGTCAATGAACTTGTCTTTCTATGTCCGTTCGTTTTGAAAAATAAACAGACGGAAATCTCCGTTGACTTGAGATACTAATTGGAGCTACAGAACCAGAACTTTTTTTTTTGCTTTGAGAACTCTTCATCAGGGGCCCTACTATATAAGTTTGTTATTCTTTCGAATTTATTCGAAAGTTGTTTTCTATGCTTATTATAAAAGATACAAAAAGTAGGTTCAAATGTTAGTGCTTCCAATGTTTTCTACAGAATCTTCAATTTGCGCTGTTCTATTTCAGTTTATAAGCTAAGGTTAGGTAAAGTTGAAGTGGCTGCCAATCGCAAAGACTGACACACTTAGACCAAGAGTTGGACCTCGTCTTTTTTATATACCTTCAAGGAGATCGTATCAAACCCATACCTTATCATGCCTTTGTTTTGCGCCAAGGGGGCAAGGGAATCCTTATTTGTCACGATAATCGCGCTTCTATAAAGACCCCTTACCTATCTCTAATCGTCGCTGGTCAGCTCATTCGCTAAAATGCTCTGGGCCCATTTTATCTTGGCGTCCTGTTCCGGTTTCCCTTCGACCTCCAGTTTTTGACCGAAGGCCTTGAGGATCCTAGCAGCTGACCGCCTTACCCTATAGCCGCCCTTCGACGGCCTATTTCACGCGACGACCTCGGGAGAGAGCCCACTCCAGCGGTAGGAGGACCGTTATTCACAAGTCACAACCCTGGCATCGGTTAGCTGGGCTCCCCCACGAGACGTATACTCGGGAGAGCACCACTCTCTCTAGTAGTGGTAGGATCGTTATTCACAACCCCCCACTACTGAAACTAGGTATTGCTACCGCCTTACTTCTCTCGCTGAGAGCAGTATCAGATGGGGGGCCATGACTTGCCACAACCACCCCACCGACACCAACCCCAGGAGTAACGGCAAACAGCTTTGGCGCCATGCTGCCGTCCGGTTTCGAAGGAGAACACCGGTCTCAACCACAGTACACATATGAAAGGTAATATATTGCGCATGTTTTCAAAAATCGGTTGTCAGATACTGAACAAAAAAAACAAATTAATTCTCAGAGACCTTGTCAAATTGACAATGGGTACATTCACTGCCTCAATTTCAGTACTGAATCTTCAGATTTCTGAATTCTGGCCAATCAGAGGCTTGGAAAATTGAGAAAACTGAAAATCTAAATGTAAAATTGGGAAAGTGTTGAACATGTTACAGTACACACACAATGAACTGACAGGCGTCTCTGAGATTTTGACATATGCACGAAAATGAAAACTCGGAATATATTACCTTTAATATGTGTACTGTGGTCTCAACTACATCTGTTTTTGTTTCTTTGTTTTATTTGACATAAATTTATTGTCATTTGTCATAGAATAAGTGAGCTGAATTCGAACGTTTATATTGTAGAATCGAGTTACATATGTATAGGGTATCCATCTGGGACCTTTAAAAAAGAGAATATTTTCCTCCCGAAGCTTTAAAAAAAGAGAACTTTCAAGCAAAAAATAGAGAACAATGAAGAGAACATAAGGTGGTTGGATGTTGTAGGAACTGGGGGCCTCGAGCTGCATCTTTTCCCACACATCAAGTGCTTACAATACCTCCACGTTGGTAGCCACCGGATACTGGTCTTGGCTTTATGCCTTGACTTGCTAAACTTGTAAGTGCGAATGTTGACCAAGGAAAGAATTGCAACATTAAACCCATGGCCCTACAGATTGGGCTAACGACCCGACCACAATAAAAAAGCCAATTGTTATGAGAGAGTCGCAAGAAGCCTCGGATAACGACCCCCCTCAAATGGCAACCAGACCCGGAACGAAAATGGACTATGACCTACGAGTATGCACCTGGAATGTAAGGACACTCTATACACCGGTGTAACTAACAAAATTGCTTCGCATTTCAGACATTATAGTGTTATTTGTTTCTATAGCGTGCCTATTACCCTCTGACGTGAAGTAAATACCTTATTGGAGTATTACTGCTTCCTTGAATATTTTCTGGTGCATATTTTATCAGGTTGAAATAAGCGATATACCAATGTTTCTATAATCTCTCAATATTGCTTTTATGAAATGACGACGAAGCTTTTGTTCTATAGTCATCCTGTAAAATTATTATACAATATCTATGTTAGCTTCTGTTACTTGCTAAGTTCAGCCACAAACCATTTCTGCTGAACTAGTAAAAACACAAACAACTTCTGGTATACTAAAGAGTATAGACACAAACCAGCAGTGTGGAGAAACTGAATACGTTTTTTTTCATCGTAATTATATTCTTCCATGGCCGAGCGGTTAGCGTGGTGGACTTTCAGTGCGGGAGGACCATGGTTCGAATCTCACAGAAACCTGTAATTTTTATAACTTAAATAATATCTAATAAATTCTAAGATTGTATTTCAGATAAAAACTTTCAAATAAAATATCAGAAAAATAAAATAAAAATATAAAAATAAATAAATATAAATCAATTGTGAAATATTTTTTTTTATTTTTCCACCTTCTTCTATAAGACCTCTAAATTGAGTCCAGCAAGTGTTTTCCGGGGCAACTGAATTTAGTCCAAAAAGGTCCAATAGGAGCTTAAAAAGTGCGCCCTTTCAATTCTATGGACATTCTATATAATGCTTATATGATTGCAAGATATGATTATGGGAAGTTTCTTTGGATGATTATGGGGGCAAAATTGTTAGTTGGGCCAGGTGCTACTCAAAAACTTGAATCTGTCCTCTCGCGGTACAAGGCAGATATTACCGCCATCCAGGAGATACGATGGATAGGATCAGGTATAACGAAAAGAAAAGATTGCAACATTTATTACAGCTGCCATCAAAGACTGCACATGTTAGGATGTGAATTCGTCGTGGGAAATCGACTCAGATCGAAAGTCATCGATTTTAAGCCGATTAGCGATCGCCTGGCTGTGATCCGCTTCAAAGCTACCTTCCAAAACATCAGCCTAATATGTGCACTGAACGGAGCCTACGGAGCCTGTCCGCAGTACGATGTCAAAATCGTGCTCGTAGACTTCAATGCTAAAGTCGGAAAGGAAAACATCTTTGGCGGATTAGTTGGAAAGCACAGCCTCCACGAAACGACAACAGATAACGGCTTCCGACCAATCGACTTTGCTGCAGCTCGTTATACGGTGATAAGTAGCACTAGGTTCCCCAGGCGAAGGATACACACAGCAACCTGGCGATCTCCAGATGGTCGAACCGCCAACAAAATCGGCCACGTGCTAATTGGCGCAAGGTATGCATCGAACATCTTGGACATGCGAACTTTCCGAGGCGCAAACGTGGACTCTGACCACTTTCTTGTTGTGACAAAGTTCAGAGCCCGACTGTCCAACGAAAAGAAAACGAAGACCGCCCAAAGGAAGAAATTCAACATTGCATGCCTTAGCACATCTGAGAAAGCCAGAGACTACAGTGAGCAATTGACCGGGAAACTCTCTGCCGTAAACCCAGCCACAAGCGTCAACACCCAGTAGAACCAATATCGCGACATCATTAAGGAGACAGCCGAGACCACCATAGTCTATCAACCACCCAGAAAAAAGAACCCGTGGTATGACGATGAATGCGCGGTATTGAAGCAGGAGACGGAAAATGCACGAATGCAAATGCTGCAACGGAAAACAAGAGCAGCAAGAGAGGAGTACCGTGAAAAGAGAAGGAAAGAGAAAAAAACCCTGCGTAGAAAGAAAAGAGCATCTGCAGCCTCTCAGCTCAACACCCGCCGGTTCTACAAAACAGCCAAGGAACTAGCATCTAGTTATAGGACTGGCACGCAAGCTCTTCGAAACAGCGAAGGTAACCTAGTCACCGAAGCACAGGGAATTGTAGACGTGTTTAAGCAGCATTTCCAGCAGCTGCTTAGTGGGCATTATGTAGAGGAGGCAACAGAGGAACAAAGAAGCATAAGACCAGTCAATGAAGATCCAGTCCCAGCGCCCAGTACTGAAGAGGTTAAGAAAGCCATCCACAAGCTTAAGAACAACAAATCCGCCGGCTCGGATGGCCTACCTGCGGAACTCTTTAAGTATGGAGGAGATGTCCTGGTAGGGTGCACGCACCATCTCATCAACCAAGTGTGGGAGGAGGAAAGTATGCCCGACGACTGGTCAAATAACTCCATATGCCCAATCTACAAAAAAGGCAATCCTATGTCCTGCAAGAACTACAGAGGCATATCCCTGCTTAATAATGCCTACAAGATCCTATACAACGTACTATGTGAGCGTCTAAAGCCTTTCTGCAACACTATGATTGGCACGTACTAGTGTGGCTTCAGGCCAGGCAGATCAACGATAGACCAAATCTTCACATTGAGGCAAATCCTGGAAAAGACCAACAAAATTCAAGTCGAGACCCACCACCTATTCATCGACTTAAAAGCCGCATATGATAGCATATAGCGGAACTCGGGATCCCGAAAAAACTGATCCAGCTATGCCGCATGATGTTACAAAATACGCGGTGAAACGTGCAAATGGGTAACAGCTCATCCGAGTTATTCCAGACGTGTACAGGGTTCAGACAAGGAGATGCGCTATCATGTGATTTCTTCAACTTAGTCCTGGAGCAGATAGTGCGCAAGAGTGATGTTAACATGGAAGGCACTATCTTCAACAGGTCTTCTCAACTGCTTGGCTATGCGGACGACATCGACATCATCGGCCGCTCCAAGAGAGCTGTACTTGAAGCATTCACAGCTATTGATGAACAGGCGAAACGCGTTGGTCTTGAAGTGAATGAGGACAAAACAAAGTATATGCTATCAACAAAAAAAGCCTCATCTGTTTATCGCCTAGGACAAAACGTCACTGTTGGTAGCAGTAATTTCGAGGTAGTCAAGGAGTTCACCTACCTCGGAACAAACATCAATTCCACGAACGACACCTTAGTGGAAATCCGACAAAGAATTACCCTAGCGAACCGCTGCTACTTCGGTTTGGCCAAACAAATGGGTTCAAAACTCCTCTCCCGAAAGACAAAGTGCACGCTATACAAAACTCTAATTTTACCAGTTCTACTCTACGGCGCCGAATGCTTGACGATAAGTAAAAAAGGGGAATTGATACTGGGCACTTCCGAGAGAAAAATTCTTCGGCGGATATTTGGTCCTATATGCGAAGAGGGCGATTGGAGGAGAAGATTCAATCGTGAACTGTACGAGCTGTACCAAGATGTGGATGTAGTCCACTGGCTCGGCCACATCGAGCGAATGGACAACAACGCTCCAGCCAAGAAAATCTTCGAATCCCAGCCCCCAGGTTCGAGACGACCAGGAAGACCGAACCTCCGCTATAGGGACCAGGCGGTCACAGACGCAAGAGCGCTTGGTCTCGACGACTGGAGGGAGCGTGCGAGGGACCGCAACCGATGGAAGACCGCAATATCTCAGGCAGAGACCCTTCATGGATCGGGAGCCGAATAAGTAAGTAAGTAAAGAGAACATAAAAAACAAAGAAAAAACGAAAACAAATCAAACGTTAAGTACTTAAAATTGAAATAATGCTTTTTATAAAAATGAACAAATTTTAAGTAATAATATATCGATACAAATATGAATTCAGCAATAAAATTTTTAAATAATAAAAAATGATTTAATCTAAATCTTCTTGCTCGTCCTAATCATTAGCCCTGTTTTTAGTGCATTTTTATCTTCGCTTAGAAAAAAGTAGCATGTTAAATACAAACACAATACGGAATAATACCAGTTTGTTGTTGTAATTAACATGCTACTTTTTTCCAAGCGAAGATAAAAGTGCACTAAAAAACAGGGCTATTGTCATTTTTCGTTTGCATAGTTTTTTCTTATTACCGTCTTAATTAAAAAAAAAAATATATTCTTTTATTATAAAAGCACATAGAGAAACTAATTTTATGTTATATATCTTGCCCATTGACTGCCAATTGGGGTAAATATTCTGTCAGTACTTGCATTTTGTACAGCGCAGCGGTTGCGAGAAAATTTTAGACAACTCCATAAATTTCTCAATATAGGTATTTGAAACTTTGAAAAATCCCTATCAATTTACGATTTACGACTTTTTACCATTTATATTTATTTTTAAGTTTCATTCAAGAAAAAAACGACATCTCTTCAAGCCAAGCTTGTCTATAGTTCCAGATACTTACTGTTTTTGAAATTATCTGAAGCAATCGCTTTGATATTTGAGGCTGTGAGTGCAAAAGTGGTGTTACCCACTTTTTTATCATATATTTCGTTTTGAATCGATTTTTAATACTATTTTAACGGAGATTCAAGGAGTACACGTCACATTTTTGGAAAGCTTAGATATTTTAGAAATTTAAATTTTAGCTTTGATGACTTTTGATGCATAAATGTAAAAATACGAAGCAAAAATATCAAAAATGCCAAAAAATGGGTTAAACCACTTTTGCACTCACTGCCTCATTTATATGAAAAAAATAAAAATAAATTGAAGATTGTCGAGATAAAATGAAACTGAACTTCATAGAAAAAAGGAGAACAAAAAAAGATCCTTGAAGAAAAAGAAAGTGTAAAAAAGATCGGAACAAAAAAAAGAGAACATGAGCTGCGTTTTTTTGCACGTCCAAATAAAATTGTGTGAAAAAAACGACAACAAAGCGAAACTATTTCCATGTTAAATACAACAACAACTATGTCCATATAGAGTTAGCTAAGTCCAGATAATTAACTGGAGCTAACTTTTGTCCCGATAAAAACGGTACTGGCAGACTACCATTGTCGTTGTGTTATCGATAATTTGTATAGAAATGTCAAATGTTTGATGGTAAGATAGTTCAGAACAAAATGGCAGACCAAGGCAAATGTTGAAATGTCCCGATGTCGTTTTTTTCACCAAACTCCATATGGACATACAAAAAAAGCAGCTATGTTCTCTTTATTAGAGATACGATGGACACTACATATGTATCATATTTTTTCCTTTCGTTCAGGGACCCACAACCCCGGGTAACACCATAAAAAAGTGGTCATGTAGATATAAAAATGGAAAATTTATCTCGCCCCCTTTCTATTGTTGCTAGTTTTAAAAATGGAATTACGAAATATCTTACAAGCAACAAACATACGGCTGATAATAAATTCAAATTATAAAAAGCTTATGCCTAGTTGCACCAAAATTCACTAAAAGCGGTTTTTGCCAAAATGGAGTTAAAATTTATCGGATTGATAAATTTTTTTTGGGTTGCACCAATCTCTTTCAAGCATTTTTTTAGCTAAAATGCAGTTCGTGAACCACCCCTGGATTTTATCATCTGTTTATTAAACTGAACGAAAAAATTGAACCAGTGCAAGTGAGAAAGCAATAAAAAAAATGTGAATACACAATAAATAGAAACAAGGTATTCTCATTAGATACAGTCAGTGCGCCATCTTGGTGTTTTTTTTTAATTGTTAAGGTAGAACTAGAATAGGCGGAAGCTGTCGGAAGCTTATGTCAAAACCGACCGAAAAGTAGCTTCCCGAAACGTCAATTTCACAAGTGGCCCATAATGCACTTAAGTGGTTGGAAGTGAACAAAAAATAAATAATTGTTTATTCAATGTTTATTTTCTCATTATACTTATTCACAGCGCAGAGTGATAGCTTTTAATTATTTATTTTGCAAAACCACTAAAATTCTATGTGATATAAATTAATTAAAAGAAAATTGTTTTGACTTCTCTCATTCATTCATCAAACAGAAAAAAAAAGTTGAAAACTTTGCACCAAGCGCCAAGTCCTTGTTAGTTTGCTTCCACCATTTTGATTTTGCATTCGCCCACTTACGAAAGAGCGGTCGTTGAGCGCTCTCACTTCCGACGGCAAAAGTTAACGAAAACTAAACGAAAAGTTCCACTTCGCAATTATGTGCGCGTCACATAAATTTCTTGTTTTCGCTCGGTTTCGTACGACCACTTAAGTTGGCTTCCGACTATTCTAGTTCTACCTTTATTCATCAGCTGCGTTTTTTTGTATGTCCATATGGAGTTTGGTGAAAAAAACGACATCGGGACATTTCAACATTTGCCTTGGTCTGCCATTTTGTTCTGAACTATCTTACCAACAAACATTTGACATTTCTATACAAATTATCGATAACACAACGACAATGGTAGTCTGGCAATACCGTTTTATCGGGACAAAAGTTAACTCCAGTTAATTATCTGGACTTAGCTTACTCTATATGGACATAGTTGTTGTTGTATTTAGCATGTAAATTGTTTTGCTTTGTTGTCGTTTTTTTCACACAATTTTATTTGGACATGCAAAAAAACACAGCTATTATTATGATTTTTTAGAGAAACTATGAAACCATTGCAATAGATACCAACTAATACTAATATATTTTCGACACACTGCTTGGAAATTATGAACTGATATCTTAAAGCGACATCATCGAATTCAGAAAATGGATTTCTCTGTGAACAACTCTTCAACGTCTCGCCATTTTTTGCTTTAGTTCGTTATCAGATGAATACATGATGACCACGACCAGTCTATACAAATTATTCCGAAATTGTTTATTCATTTAAATAGTGAATTACAAATAGGAAACATAATGTATTGAGTTATTCCCAAAGAAAAGTCGAGTGCTTGGTGGTTTTACAATAACTGATTGATTTATTAAAAGATCAAGTGTCTCTTGAGGTTAAATAAAACATACAGTAAAAAACATATTGTATTTGTTGATATAAGAGAATTGTGTGTACTAAAAGTTCATAATTACATATTCACAGCCAAATTAAAAAACGCGGAATAGCGAAGGGTTAGCCTTATTCCATGGATTAAGTGCAAAATGTTACTAATAAAACAAAATTTCTTACTATGCTAAACCACCGAAGCAGATGGTTTAGCGAAGGAATAAGCAGCCAGACTATTTTTTTTTATTGGTGTTGGTATCAGAAGATTTACTTTTTTAATAACATTTTTTTTTCTATGCACAATGATTTCACTATGTTCTGAAGAATATAAAGCAAAAGGTTATTTATAAATGGTTTAGTTTATTTTTATGAGCTTACTTTGTCTTTGGTGCTCCAACTCTCGCCTCTTTTTCTTTTTTAATTTAATTTACCATAAAACGTACTAATAATTTAGATAGACATAAACAAAAAAATTCTTAGGTGTGTTTGTTTACTTGAAATTTTAAGATGTCAAAACCCATATGGAAAAAACCCAAGCTTCCGAAACTTGGTACAAATTTCAAGATACTTAACAGGCCTCGCACGGTAAACGTCACTTTACTATTCTACGAATATAATTTTTTTTTAGTGAGAAATTTTAACCCTTGGTTATCTTATTCCGTGGTTAGTAAAATCGTGGAATAAAGGTAGAATAAGCGTTTTTTATTAATTGCGCTGTCAGTATTTAGTAATACAGTGAGTTCCAACATTTTCAATACTTCCACTTTTATTTAATACTGATCTTCAAAAAAGATAAGGCTTCCACCAGTTTTAAACTTTACAAAAAATTACAATTTAAAATTCATTACATTAATTCAAAAAATTCAAAAAATTTATAAGTTAATCCCTTTTCAAAATTAAGTTTCAACATTTATAATTGAAATACTTTTTCTAAATTTCTCTTTTGAAAGAGCTTTCGTAAAAATGTCTGCAATCTGTTCTTGACTTGAAACATATTCTAATTAAAAAAAGTTTCGATTATATTTTTCCCCGATGAAATGAACTCGTACGTCTATATGCTTTGTTCTAGCATGAAACTGTCAACATATAGAGTAGGGTGCAGACTAACATTTGGAATTAAGTCTTCCAGGAACGTCTTGAACCATCAAAACAACATAACCACTTGTCGACCTTCTTGTTTCTAGATCGCCCGCAAAGTCTGCATCACTAAAGCAAGAGAAAGAAAAGGATTCAAATTCGTTAAACATAATACCTAAGTCCTTTGTTGTTTTCAAATATCTGAAAATCCTCTTGACCGCCTTTATGTGTTGATCTTCTGGTTTATCCAAGTATCTGCTGACAATACCAACCGAGTAAGCAATATCTGGTGTTGTAGCAAGCATCAGATACATTATACTCCCCACAGCTTCACGAAATGGATAGAGTGTTGAGCAACGTAAGTTGTCATCCATAGTGGTATCTAATTTGTAGTTCGCAACACATGGAGTTGATACTGGATTCGCTTCTGACATTTTAAATTTAATCAGCATTCGTTCGATGTAACTGGACTGGTTAACATAAATTGTTCCATCTGGTTGATGAGATATTTGTAAGCCTAAGTAGAAATTAGCTTCGCTCAATTTTATATCGAAATTTCTTTGAAGTTCGTGGATAACATCCAAAGCATCCTGAGTCCTACTTACAGCAATGAGCCCGTTATCAATATATATGGCTAGTAAAATCCTTTTACAACCCCGATTCAATGAAAAAACACATGGATCCGCTTTACATTCAATAAATCCTAGATTTTCAAGTAGCTTTGTGAATTTACGGTTCCAGCATCTTGAAGCCTGTTTTAGTCCATAGATACTTTTTAAGAGCTTGCAAACACGACCCGATCTATCTTCATACCCTGGTATGAAGATACGTCTTCATTTAATTCACCATTGAGAAACGCAGTTTTCACATCGAACTGCTTCAAGAGTAGATTCTCCTTTACTGCAATAGATAAAATCGCACGAATGGATGTAAACTTGGCTACAGGGCTGAATGTTTCCTTATAATGTAGTCCTTTCTGCTGATTAAAACCTTTGGCAACAAGGCGGGCCTTAAAGCATTCAATCTGGTTGTCTGAAGAAAGTTTGGTTTTAAACACCCATTTACATCCTATTACCTTCTTGTCATGCGGTTGGTCTACCAGTTCCCAAGTACAATTGTCTCGGTGGGACTGGATTTCCTCATTCATTGCCGTCTGCCACTGTTCAGCTTCATCGGTTCTCAAAGCATCTTGATAAGAAAGAGGCTCATGTGCCACAAATGCATAACCTTCTTCTGCACAAGCAAACACGCTCGAAATCTGACCACTTGGCTTTGCCCGACTTCGAAGTACTCTCCGATTTGTACTTGTAGCAGATCCATCCGATTTATACGCCTCCTTTTCACCATTCTTGTCCACATTTACCACACCACCAGTTTCTGCCTTTAATGACTGAATTTCAGCTGCCTCCGTTTTGGGTTCCTTAGCTTCACTAAGGAACTTGCTTCCATTCATTGGTTCCATTTTATCATCTTCCTCTTTGAACTGTCCATTCATATTTTGTCGATCCACATTGAGATAAATGTTTGTCTCCTCTTTGAACACCACATTTTTGGCAACTTCAATTCTGTTCCCCTGCTTGTTCCATATGCGATACCCTTTGCTAGTATCTGAATACCCTAAAATACATTCAGACCAAGACTTCTTGTCCCACTTCCTTCGCTTTTCCTTCGAAATGTGGACAAACACTTCACAACCAAAGGTTTTTAAATCTTGAACGTCTACCTTTTTTCCATACCACAGCTCGAATGGACTTTTTTCATGCATAGGACTGGGACCAAATCGATTAATAAGGTGAACTGCTGTGTTTACAGCTTCAGCCCAAAGCTTTATTGGAATATTCTTTGCGTGAAGTAATGTTCGAGCAATTTCAGTGATGAATCGCATGTCCCTTTCGGCTCTACCGTTCTGTTCTGGAGTGTAAGCAACTGACGTCTGATGTTGAACGCCATGTTTCATAAGTGTCGACTCTACTAGTTTATTTTTATACTCTAACCCATTATCTGACCGCATAGTTTTCACCTTTCCATCGATTTCAGTTTCTATACGATTCAAGAATTTTTCGATCAACAACGGAACTTCAGATTTTTCTTTTAAAAAGAACACTGTCCTGAAATTTGAAAAATCATCCTTGGACAATAAAAAATATCTGGAACCACCTATAGAGCTCTCCTGCATAGGTCCACATAAATTGGTGTGAATTAATTCACCACATTTCTCAGCTCTGGAGCTACTTACATTAAAAGGCAATCTATGCATTTTACCCAAAGCGCATGCATCACAAAAAAATCAGGATGATCAAGATAACTTATTTTGTGCTGCTTAAGAACACTTCGCACTTGGTTAATATTCATGTGACCAAGCTTCTGATGCCATTTTTCAATTGATTCACCAGTTGATGAGAAATTTGCAGATTCAATGCATGTATCCAGTTTTCTATCTGCCAAAATCACTTTAAAAAGCATTTTATATAAACTTTGACTTCGCACACCTACTGCTATTATTTTCCGTCTTTCAAAATTTCACAAGAATTACAATCTGAAACTAAGTTGGCATTTACACCACCCGATTTTTCCACACACGATCTTTTGTTCATGGGTGAAGGGAGTAGAAAGTGAGGGGTAAGGACCAAATCGTCCGTTCCTGGCAAACTCACACGATTTTTCCAGTATGTTTGCGTTCTCTTTTATACTTTTTCCAGAGTCTTGTGTGTTCAGTGTTGACCAGCATTGCCACTAATCGGAAAATTTTCCGAAGTTGATCCAAAACCAAAATGCAGTAAGTAAATTTTTTTTTCGCAGTAGATATGCATTTTCAAATTTGTATTTGTATTTTCGAAAGAGAAATTAATAACAACATACAATTGATTGAAAATACATACATAGTTTGCTACACGGCTCATATGCAAGGCACTAAAAGGTTGGGTTTCAGGAGAAAAAACAACAAGGATGATGATGAAATTATTTGTGGTTTTCATTTTGTTGAATTATACTTTTTTTTCGTAAGACCATAAAGTACTTATTTGATTACCAGCAGATGTGTTTTACGAAAAAAAAAATGCAATAGGTAACGCTGGTCCTAATATGCCATCTACCTCTGAATGCTAAATGAAAGCGACAGCAACAAAGTATGAAGAGGACAGAGATAGAAATCTGACTGGAAAAAGCGTTTCATATCGTTTCATGTAAACATTTCACCCGATTTTGGGAAAAATCGTACTGGAAAAATCGGGTTGTGTTAATGCCGACTAACTTGTAGTTTTTGTCGAGAGTGCTCCCAGATGAAAATAAATTGACTTTGATGTCAGGTACAAAATAGACATCCATCAAACGCTTACGCTCCAACGTGTTGCCATTATATGACATAACCTTGACATCACCTTTACCGTATGTCTCCCTCAACACCACTTCCATTGAAGAAATTAGCAGCACAGACCAAAGCATCACAAGATTCGTTTGAACTATTGGCATTGTTGGCGAAATTCACATGCTGTCTTCGACGATTTTTTGTTGGGCAATCTTTCTTCCAATGCACGATTTTATTGCACTGAAAGCATTTACCAGGCTTTCTCTTTGAGGAATAAAATTTCTTCCCCCTTTGCATAACCAGTGCATTTTCATTCGCTCCATTATTCGACGAAGATTGCAAATTTACGCTAGGAGGTACATGGTTACTGTTGATACGTGCCTCTTCCATAACACTGGTCTGCAAAAATCAACTTCTTTTTTTTCGCCTTCAAGTAATTCTTTGAAATTATGAAAGATCTGACTTTTTTTAATCTAAATCTGGTTTCAGAAAAATTCTATTACGTCCAGTTTTTTTAAATTGATTTTTGAAAAATATGGTTGACCTGGTAAAAACAAAAAACTATTGTGCCTATTCTGCTCAAATTTGGAGGACTTAGGGCCAGTTTGTTCACAGTGGGTTAAATCTGCAATTAGATTATCACTGATTCTGTTAAACCCATAGTTATGAATCTGTGATAATCAGAAAGTGTTTGTTCACTCAATTTTCAGTTTGATTAATAAATCATAGTTTTTCCAATAATCTTTCCATTTTCCAGTCTATCTGTCAATAAATTGTCAGACGTATTCCGTCATTAACTTATTTCAGTGTGAGTGAGCTGTAGAAAAAAACATTTTTTGTGCCAAAAAACAGGGAAAATCAGTGCTTGAAATATAATTTTGTGTTCAATTTAAGATTATTTCCTGTTAAATTACTATAAATAGCTACCCACGTGAAATTTGTTTTTATTTTAATGCGGCTGATTGATTTTTTTTCCAAATGTGTAGTTGAAGTGTGTAGGTAGTGCTGGCATTTTGTGAAACCTAGTGATGGGATTTTTTCCCAGTTGTAGTTTTTCTATGCATATGTTATATTAGGCCTTGCAAAAATGCACTTTATTTTTGGATAGTAAATAAAATAACTACAACTTGTAGTAAAATCTGTACAAATTGTTTATTTTTTTTCTTGCAAGATGGACGATGCTTGGTTTCTCTTCATTCACGTTCCTTGTTCGAAGGAATTGGATAGATTTTGTTTCTCTTTTTTATTCCTACGCTTAGCCAATAACCAATGATGAACAAACGAAATTCCAGAAAATCTTTGATTAAATCGTGCTAATCAGACAGAATCGGCGAATTAGTGATTTCTTCAATTAAGTGCTCAAATCATGGATTCTCTGTTTAAAATGTTGCTGAACAAACGCATTCAATGATAACCAACTGGAATAACCATTGATTTAAGTTGACAAGGTGTGAACAAACTGGCCCTAACTCCACATAATATTACCTTTCACATGAAACCAGATTTGTCATCATCCCTCAATTATCACCCATATTTTAAACCGTTATTTAAAAAAAAAACAACAGAAATTTCGTAGTTTTTATGATTTACGCTGTAAAAATCATATTTTTTTGGAAAATAGTAGAATTTCCGTATATTTGGTATTCATAAACTCAAGTATATTAAATAAATTTTAATCAAAGACTTTTAAAAAAGAAACAACTAAATTTCACTGAGTGCTCTGTATAAAAAACTGGTAAAAAAAACTGGATTCTACCAAAAAACACCTTAAAAAGTAGTTTCAAAAAAATAAGATAAGTTCAAAATCCAAATAAACAATTTACTATTACTTTTTTTCTTTAAACACATTATTTTGTAGCTTTTTTCCTTTTCATATTTTCCATTGTCTGACGAAAAATTGACCAGCAAAAATCTGGCAGCATTACTTCTGACCATTTCCCGTTATATCTTCATTCTATGTGCATCATGTCTTGATGAAATATTTCACCATGTTCATCTAAAACTGCACCAAGGTTAACCGGGGGAAAAAAATCTAAGTGGGAGTCCAAAAAATTAATTTTCAGTGACATGTTGCAATTAAGAGCTTTATAAGAGCTAAGTAGTTCTTGATAATTTGATGATTTCCTTGAAACTACAATATCTTTGGGAGGAAAACGAATTTTAAAAAAAAATTTAAAATGATTTAGAAAGATGAAATATAGTTCTTTCAAGTTTTGTTATTAGTTTTTAAAAAAAGTTTCTATCGGTGAAGAAATTCGACGTCAAAAGTACCCAAAAAACGGGTTTTTGACATGTTTGAATTGGAATATCTCAAAAGCGTGACGTGCTAGAGTAATTTTGACTTTGGATTCGGATTCAGCATGCCAAAATCCTTTAGAAAAGTATATTTTAGTTTAAAGGCGATTTTCGTTGCAGACCAGTGTAATTAAACGGGATGTTAAATTCCGAATTGTCTGCTCATCTTCTGCCGTTGACTCCCGTGCACTAAAAAAATGCGAAAATTCTTTCGGTAATGACATAAGAATTTTTGTTGTCAGCATTGATACTGAAACTGTTTCACCAGCTTCCCTCAGTTGAGATGCAATACTCTCAATCTTACTGATATGTGTAGCAATAGCCCTGTTTTTTAGTGCACTTTTATCTTCGCTTAGAAAAAAGTAGCATGTTAAATACAACAACAATTTGGTATAACTCCGTATTGTTGTTGTATTTAACATGCTAATTTTTTCTAAGCTAAGATAAAAATGCACTAAAAAACAGGGCTAATGTCGTCTTGCGGTTCTTTCTCAAAGCTGTAGAACCGTTGTTGCAGCATGTTGACACTTGTACTACTTCGGTGTTCATATACTGAAAATAATTTTTCCCACATTTCATGAGCAGTAGAAAAGTTAATTATATGTATATGACCTCCTACTGACGTAACAATTACCTTTTGTGCTTTCCTGTCTTTTTTAAGCCATCGCAAAATCTTATCATTTCCCGTCCCAGGGGCCTATTTCAGCGCTACTACATCAACTACATCATACAACGACATCTTACAACTACATCAGTTACATTTTTCTGTTTCAAACATACAACTGGAAGTGTTGTATGATGTAGATGATGTAGTTGATCTTGTTAAAGTAATAACGACCGTTTTGGTTGATGGGTTGCAGTACACTCTGCCTTTTATTAATATAAATTTACAAATTAACAATAATCGGTAATCTAGGGCATTTGCACACACTTTGTGCAACTTGGCTATATTATCGTGGCTCGTGTGGCTTTCATAATCAATCATGTTAATATTGCCAATTGCTTCAAAGTGCGTTCTTTTGACCTAGATACATATTTACTTTTATTACTTAACATTCCTCCCCCCTTACAAAGAATGGGTCGGCGAGGTGTTTGTCATTATTTTTAAACAAATTACTATATTATTATTATATAAATTTAGATTCTTTTTTTTTTGTTTTTTTGCTCTTAATTACAAAATTCTACTACATACATACGAAGTTCAATATTGTACTCTTTATTATTTATTTTTAGAGTATTTGTTTTTTGTTTTATACATATTAGTTTATCTTTTCTTTGTGAATGTTCAATTTGATTTTTTTTTTTTTTTTATAATGTTTATTTTTACTATTTGTATTTTAAAATTTTTTCTATTCCGATTAAGGTACTAACATCTACTAAATCGCAAATTTTTATTTTGTTTTAAATATTTATTTAATCAATTTCATATATGTAAATCATTATCTTTAGAAATTTTACAGTATAATATTTGTATCAATACAATTTTGATTTTTTTTTTTTTTTTTTAGAATACAAAGTTAATTTTTTTTTTAATAGTTTTTTTTTTTGAATCATTTATTTAATGGGTTCTACATCGTTGTTTTCGACAGAGACTTCAAGAAAGAAAATTATAAAATTTCGTTGAAGAGTTTCAATCGATTAAAATGTACGCGACGTTTTCGATTGCCTATTTGGAGAGTAGCGTTAACTGGACCATTTATAGCTGCAATAGGGAAAGGTCCTTGCCAGTGCGAGGAAAATTTGTTAGTTCTTGCTGCATTTCGAAGCAAAACCTTATCACCAGCGTGAAAGCTAATGGGATTAATTTTTGAGTCGTAATATTTTTTAGAAGAGTTTTTGCTAGCGATTAAATTTTCACGAGCTATTTTATATGCTTTTTGAAGATTATTTCGTAATACATAAAAATAATTTTCGTGATTATACAAAGGTTGGGGTTCTCTACTTAAATTGTTAGGCACCGTAGCTTTGAATCCAAAGAGACATTCAATTGGTGAAAGTTTCGTAGTCGCATGCACAGAATTATTCCTGACAAACATTGCTGCCCGTAGGTGGTTATCCCATGAAGATGGATTTTGGTCTACAAATGTTCTTAGATAATCAACTAAAGGTCTATGCGATCTTTCTAAAGAACCGTTGGATTGTGGGTGATATGGAGTTGTTTCTACCTTTTTTACTTTTAGAAGCTTACATGTTTCACGGAACAACTGAGAAGTGAAATTCGAGCCATTATCAGTAACGAGTATTTTCGGTATTAAATACCTACTAATTATTTCTTCGAAAAAGGCTGTAGCTACAGTTTTCGCTTCCATATCGGGTATAGCCACTACATCCATAAACTTAGTGAGATCATCTTCAAAAGTTAATATATATTTGTTCCCTTTTTCAGTGATCGGTAAGGGTCCTACAATATCCATATAAGTTTTTTCAAAAGGTTTGTATGGAGTATTTGAAATTTCCATCGGCATTTTATGTTCTCTTCCTATTTTATTGGTCTGACATTTTTTGCAATTTTTGATGTATTTTTCAACATCTTTTAGCATTCCTTTCCACTTGAAATCATTTCTTATGCTTCTGAAAGTTTTATAAATTCCTTGATGTCCTCCGAGAGGTAGATCGTGGTATTCTCGTAAAACTGTTTTAATTTCGTCTTGGTCATTAAGCAATTTGACTTCTTTTTTTTGTGTGACTTTGTTAGTTTGGTCCTTTAATTGAGGCTCTAATTTATTTTCTTCACTTTGGTCACTTTTGTTATCTGAAGTCACATTTGTGTTTTCGTTCTTTTTTTTTTATTTAGAACGGGTAACTACTGAGCATAGAACGGAATCAACAGGTAAAGGTGGCAGAAGTATTCTACTCAAAGCATCCGCGCAAGCATTATCCTTTCCTTTTTTATATTCAATTTTGAAATTGTATTCTGACAGTTTATGTCGTAATCGGAGTATTCTGCTGGTGGGATCCTTTACGTTTACTTGTCCACGTAATGCACTGTGGTTCCACAGTAGGCCATAATTCGAAAAAAAAATTATTACAGTTTCTTCCAAAAACCTTTTAAATCAGCTTAGAAAAACCAAAACTCAATATAAGTAATAAAAAAAATTATATTTTTCGTCAATACCGTTAGATATTTGTTTGTAAAGTGATCACTTCGTACAAACATATAGCATTTCAGTTTTAGTTCATTAAAATAAGGGCGACTGCAATTAGTTTTTGCTGTTGTTAGCATTGTCTGTGAATTGTTTTGTTTTCTTGGAGGTATTATTAGATAGTGAGCCTTCCATTATGCATTTTTTTGAGCCGCTATACGAATAAATATAAGAATGGTGTGGCTGCGAAATTGGGCTTTAAAAAAACTTAAATAAAACTGCGATCTGTGTTTTCTTTTAAGCTTTTAACTGTTACGCCCCGCTACGCCCCCAAAAAATTATATACTGCAGGAAAGGTACATTTATCTACTTTTAAGTTTAAGTTGATTTAGCTGCGGAAGCTTGCGGATGCACTTTTTATTGAACTTTAAAGGGCCCTACCTCTAACTGCTTTTTTTTCAGAATCTGTCTGAGTATGTCCATTTACTGATATATTTGGTCCTTCAGCATGGGTTATAGTTTGTGGAATTAAAAGTAATAAGTCCTCTTCCTAAATTAAACCTTAAAACAGTCTTTATGAGTCCTTAAATGCTGTCTCAAATGAAAATTATACCGCGATTACGATTAAAATACGAGTAGATTTTTGGAACAGATTTTGTCAAAATATATTTACGTTTGCCTTAAAGTGTTCAAAAATAATTAAGAGCTGATATTATCATAATTTTTTTTGTGAAATAAATAAAATTTAGGAGTGAAAACCCTTCATGAAATATGATAATTTTATGTATGTAAATTAAGAATCCACATAATCAAAGAAGATCTTTTTTCTGCAATGCACTGTGGTTCCACCGCCACCGTAGGCCATAATCCCAAAAATTAATTGTAACGGTTGTTATAAAAAGACATTTAAATAAGCTTAGAATATACCAATCTAATTATAAATGAGAAAAAAATAATGCACTTAAGTAATACCGTTAGATTCTTATCTTCAAAGTGATCACTTTGCAAAAACATGGCATTTGAGGTTTAGTGGCCCAAGAGTAAGCGTGCTTGCATTTATTTATTATTTTTACTTTGATATTTTGTGAATTTTTTTTTGTGATGGAAATATTAGTTGAAGGTGACTTCCGTTATATATTTTTTGTGATCCATTATTAAATTGTATATAAAATGAGGTTTAAATAAAATTAAACTTAGGTTGTGTTCTGTGTTTTGATTTAATCTTTTAACTGTTATGCCCCGTTATGCCCCAACAAAATTTATAGTTCCAGAAAAGTTAATTTATTTACTTTTAAATGCAAGTTTAATCAACTGCGGAACCTTGCGGATGCACTTTTAATTGAGCTGTAAGCGACCATACGTTTTATTGTTTTTATTTCAGGGCCTTTCACAAAAGTTTCATTTGCAAGACTATTTCTTCTTCAGCATTGGTTGAATGCTTCTGGAAGTGAAAGCGACAAGTCCCGTTCCATATTAGACGTCTTTTTAAAACCTTTAAAAAACGTTCCAAATGCTGATTATACAAAATTGGAGACTAGAATCGTATATTTTTGCAAAAAACTTACGTATTTCTGGAAAAAGTCCGATATCACACCCTTTTACCTAAGGTACCTCTGAAACAAAAGAAGATAGAGCGAAACTGATTTCAGATTCATGATCAGAGAGCCCAATTTACCCTATGACCAAATATTTCAGGTTGATATTATGCCAGCAAATAATTATGGCCGCCTTTGTTCGGCAGTGGAACCACTGTGTAATGGCTTGTGATCCGAAAAAATTATGAAAGGTCTCCCATATAAATAACATCTAAAGTTTTTGACAGCCCACACAATAGCGAGAAGCTCCTTTTCTATCGTGGAGTATCCTTTTTCGGCTTTATTCAAGGATCGACTTGCGTAAGCAATGGGTTGTTCATTATCTAAGTCTCCTTGGGACAAAACTGCACCTAAGGCCTCATTACTTGCGTCAGTGGTTAGAATAAAGGGTTTATTAAAGTCAGGGTATCTTAAAACAGGAGGGGTGATTAAAAATGATTTAAGTTTTTCAAAAGCATCTTGACATTTAGCATCCCAATTGAATTTAACGTCTTTCCTCAGGAGTTTATTGATTGGAGCTGCTATCTCTGAGAAATTGCGTATAAATTTCCGATAATAGTTTGCGAAGCCCAAGAATGATTGAACTTGCTTAACTGTTTTGGGAATAGGAAAGTTTTGTACGGGATTAACTCGGTCTGGGTCAGGTTGAACTCCTTCGGCTGTACATTTATGACCTAAATATACTATTTCCTTTTGGAGGAAACAACATTTTTCAGGTTGGAGTTTTAAGTTATGACAACGTAGATCGTTTAAAACATTTGCCAAACATTCAATGTATGATTTGAGATTACTCGCAAATACCAGTATATCATCCATATAGACCCAGGATTTTAAACCAGACTTTCCAGTGAGAACGAAATTCATTAATCTCTGGAATGTCGCAGGAGCCCCCTTTAAACCAAATGGCATTCGCCGAAAATGATAATGTCCACCAGGAGTACTAAAAGCCGTTTTTTCTTTATCCTTTTCGCTCACTTGTATTTGATGGTCGCTTGCAAGGTCTAGAGTGGTAAAGTATCGAGCATGACCCAGCTGGTCCAGAATATCTTCTATTCTAGGCAGTGGGAAAGCGTCGCCTATCGTGGCTTCGTTTAGTTTTCGATAGTCTACCACGACCCTCCAACGCTTCTCTCCATCAGGTCCCGGTTTTTTGGGAACTACCAACAGTGGTGAATTCCAAGGACTCTTGCTCTTTTCTATAACTCCTTGGTCCAACATTTCAGAAACCTGTTTCTCTATAACTTCTCGGTGGACATATGGTAACCGATACATTTTTTGGTTAATTGGGGTTTGCAATGGTGAGGTCTTAATAGAATGCTGTATACTTGTCGTACAAGAAAGCTTATCCCCATTCAGATGAAATACATCTTCATATTCATAAAACAAATCAAAAAGAGCGTTTTTTTCTTCAGTATTTAAATTCTCTCCTATTTTGACTATTTGGAGAATTTTTTCTACTCTTTCTAATTTAGTTTCATGAATATGATTTTGTCCTTCAACACAAAAGAGCTGTCTGATGTCATCCACAATATCGCAATCCTCATTTGTGATAATATTTTTGCAAAGGTTAATTACTTCATAATCTTCAAGGCTTTCGCATTCGATTAACTGCCGTTCAAGTTTTACTTCATAATCATTGCAGTTAAGGACAGTAACAACCGCTTTTCCATTCTTACTGTTGGTAAGACAGTTGCCTAGATAAACGCCTGCATGAATTTCGCGGGATAAACAGAGCATTTCTGCAACGCTGTTTGTGCTGACAGGAATTGCGAGTTCCGATCGTGGAGGTAAAACTACTTCCATGATTTCAGCTTTAAAAATCCCTTCATGATAAGCTGGCAGTACAGGATTTGAAGAAATAGCAAGTGTTGCAGGATTCGCTTTAATTTCAGAGGTGTCCGAAAATATTCCAACATGCTTAGGTTGCAAACTAAGATTGGAAATATTTTTGATCTCCCCTGGTGTGCCTTTCCCTTCCACTTGATTCTTCGGTTCACAGATTTCAGAGCATTCCTCTGTTAAATCTATTTTTTGTTCCACGACTTCCGAGTGACTAAACGTCCCAACGTGCTTAGTATGAGAACTAAGATTGGAACTTGTCCCTCTCAATTTTCTGCATTGAAAAGGTAAATAGTAGCTCTCAGCGCCCGGTTCCGTTCGAAGGAACTTTAAGCGTTGAGTTTTACCTTCTATATTACAATGTTCGAATAAGAATTCGTTTCCCAAAATGCCGTCACCTGTAATATGATGATCATCCTCCACGATGTGAAATTTGCATGGGAGTGAATCATCAAGTTCGAAAAAACCTGTCACTGAACCAACAGTCGAACTCTGGCTGTTTATTGTCTTAATTGTAAATTTTTCCTTTTTATTCACTTGGGCATTAACGTTCAAAGCAGATTTCTTAATAATTGATATCTGAGCTCCAGTATCAACTACGAGCTGTACGTTTCTATTCTTACTTATGTTTAATGGAAGGTTAACCATAGGTAAGAATGTATTATTATACCCTTTGTTTACATCTTTTGGGAACCTGTCGGGGTATTGGCGACATTTCCCATGGAGTTTTCCAAACGCAGATTGTCCAGCTGTTTACGAAGTTCATTGGTTTCCCACTTCGCTTTAGCTAAACAATCGGTTTCGGAATGTCCCCATTGTAAGCAAAAGTTGCAAGTTTTGCATTCTTGATCTACCTCAACGTCATTTATATAGACCCGCTTTTGTTTTTTAGCACACGATTGAGACGTTAAATGTCCGTATGCTCTACAAGTCGTACAAAAGGGTGTCGATTTCCTAATGCGACATTCTGTATAGCTGTGACCCCGTTTTCCACAGAAAGTGCATTTAATTCGACTTTCACGTTTATGTGGGACTCTGTTGGGCAATGCACTAGAGCTTGTACATAATGTTGACTCATTTTGCAATCGTTGAGATTGCAAAGTATTTTGTGTTGGGTAATTTGAGCTGTTAATATTATGAAAATTTTGATTTGGGTCAGGGATGGGATTAAAATAAAATGCTTGAGAATTATGTGAATTAAAATTGTTTGAACTATGTGGTAGGTTTTGGTGAAGGTAATTTGAAGAGAGCATGTAACTCTCAGTCTGTTCCAGTAATCTAACTTTTGGAACAATATCGTCTAAATTCTTTTGCGTTTCTTGCAAGAGAAAGAATTTGTGATTGGGATTTATAATTCCCACTTTGAATGCGTGCAAGGCCATTTCGTTTAGTTCTTTTGTGAGAATATCTATCCCATCAGGGTACTGTTCCGAAGCCTTAGATTTGCATCTATTTAAAGAAGATTTGACTCTACCTAAATAATTCATTAGAGTTTCCCCCGGTAGCTGGTACATTGAACGTAACTCATTAGTTAGGACAACGTAGGCTTTGCTATCCAAAAATTTATTTTTTAATAGGGTGATCAGTTCTTCAAGGGAAGAGAAGCTAGCATCTTGAACAAACTCAAGTGCCCTACCACGGAGTCTTAAAGGAATTAACTTTAAAAAAAGATCTTTTTCCTCTTTTGTCGCTAATGAATTTTCTGCACATGTGCAACAAGAAACAAATGTTGCCAGTTCCGAAGTTATACTTCCGCAAGCGTCTGCCGAAAACAACGGTATCATATTAAATATAATTGAATGAATGTTTTGATGATTCATTTTTTCTGTTTTCTTTTTGATTTTAGATTTTACTATTTTATTTTTTCTGACGTACCTGTTTGCTGATTGTGGTCGAATATATTTTCTTCCTCGGCGAAGCTTTACTTGTGTTGTAAGTGCTTTTTCTGCTTCGTCTTGAACCTGGTCTTGATGATCTTGCTGTTGCTGTTGCTCTTGATGATGAGTGTGTTGTTGCTCTTGCTGTTGGTGTTTTTCCTGCTGTTGCTCTTGATGTTGAATGTGTTGTTGCTCTTGCTGTTGGTGTTGCTCTTGTTGTGGAATGTACTGTTGCTCTTGGTGATGTTGTTGCCCCTGCTGTTGTTCTCCTTCACGTTCTTGGCTTACTTCTTTGGAAGCTCCTGTAAGCTGGTCTGATGTATTTTCTTCTTCAGAAAAGCTGGGGCTCGAGTTTTCGATAGAAAAGGAGTCTATTTTCTCTAAAAACCTTCGCAAGCCTGGTTGAACGGGAAGACGTGGGGTGCTTGTATATTTTTCACCTTTTGGCATTTGTTCTTTATTAACCACTTCACTGCTTCAACGGTCGTATCACTGTTTTTTTTTTCTTTTATTTTATTAATATTTTTTTTTTTTTTTTACCGCACCAATATTGCTTGTCTTTGTTGTTTTTTTTTTTTTTTTTTTAATTTACAAAGATTATATCTTATTGGGAGACACTTTTGTTTCGTTTTGTTTTGTTTTTTTTTTCTTTTCCGGCTGCGCCAAAATGTTAAAGTAATAACGACCGTTTTGGTTGATGGGTTGCAGTACACTCTGCCTTTTATTAATATAAATTTACAAATTAACAATAATCGGTAATCTAGGGCATTTGCACACACTTTGTGCAACTTGGCTATATTATCGTGGCTCGTGTGGCTTTCATAATCAATCATGTTAATATTAGCCGTTTTCCATTGGAGGTGGCGAAGTACTTACGAGTAGATGAAAACCCTAATCTAGTACTACCAACTGCACATGCTCTCATGCGCGAGTAGATACATTTTTCATGGGAAAGCAGTTTGATGTGTTCCATTGAAAAAAGCTGGCAAAGTACTTGCAAGTACTTCGCCACCTCCAAAGGAAAACGCCTATTGCCAATTGCTTCAAAGTGCGTTCTTTTGACCTAGATACATATTTACTTTTATTACTTAACAATCTGACATTTCTTTTATATACTCAATGTGGTAAAGCTAGAACCAAAGATACTCGATAATAAAGATGGCGAACTCGGAAATCATATTTTTAGGTAGGTGTGCGTGCCGGACCATAATGTTAAGCAAAGTATGCGTGGTTAAATAATCTGGGAATCATATTTTTATTTTGCTGTTGTATATCTCTGGGTAGAACTATAATAATTATAACTATGGATTCGGACATAATTGTTTTCATGACGATTTGGAGGTTAAAATATCATATCTATAATATTTATAATGTTATGTTTAGATTTAAAAAAATACCTACATTCGTATATTAACGTTTATTCCCAGCCATTTTTCCTTCTTACATCAACATTTTTTAATGTAAGAATGTAGTAAGAATTTCCTTTTAGTTGTATTACAACAATGTAGCTTGAAAAGCTGTGAAACAGAATCATTCACTCGTCCGTACCTACACTGTTGTACTACAACTGAAAATCGATTGTATCTTTGCAACAAAAATCATACAACACAACTGTCAAGATGCTACATTGTATTTGATGTAGTAGCGCTGAAATAGGCCCAGGTTTTTGTTCCTCACCATTAGCTACTTCAAATAAGTCACTTGCATTAAGCAAAACTTTTAACTGAAACTTCCATGTTGCCCATTGTTCGATACATTGCAGCTTATCGATCTTAAAAATCTCGCTCTCCATTTCTTATATGTATAAAAAAGTCACACGTAGTATCTTTCGAAATTAATAATTAAACTATCAAAATATTGCTATTTGAACAAGATTAAAAAACAATCGAAACTACAACTTCCAGACAATTTGATTAAGAAAAAATGTAAACGATCGAATCTGGGCCCATAACCTATTGAGTTATTCCCAAAAAAAATTCGAGTGCTTGGTGGTTTTACAATAAGTGATTGATTTATTAAAAGATCAAGTGTCTTGAGGTTAAATAAAGCATACAGTAAATAACATATTGTATTTGTTGATATAAGGGAATTGTGTGTACTAAAAGTTCATAATTTATTACATATTCAGTATTTAGTAACACAGTGAGTTCCAACATTTTCAATATAATGTCTTCACCTGTTGCTTTCATTGTTTTAATTTGTAATCAACAATATTCCGTCAAATAAAATTTAATTATTTTTTTGTAGGTAGTTAGATATGTTCGTTTAAACTTGCTTTTAAAATTTATCTGGAGGAAAATGGAACTTTAGTTTATTGGTTCGTTTTTGGCATGTTAAATTTAGAAGTGGTTGGTGCAACCGATAAATGTCATTTTAAAATTAAATGAAGCAATACAAATTTAGAAGAGGTCGGTGCAACCGCCCATTAGCTAACTCTGTATGGACATAGTTGTTGTTGTATTTAACATGTAAATTGTTTCGCTTTGTTGTCGTTTTTTCACAGAATTTTATTTGGACATGCAAAGAAACACAACTAATGTAGACAGGCACAGTCCGAACTTTTTGAATTAAAAACGTGAAATAACTTGAGTTACTGACTTTTCGTAACGTGAGTTACCATGTACCTATTTTATCAAATTTGTATTTAATAGTTTCAATAATTTAAAAGGACCATCGGCATTTTGGTCCTACTTTCAATATTGTTCAACAGTGATAAAAGTTATGTCATTTGAAAGTTCATGAGGAGTACTTTATTTCATTATATGGCAGCTAAGTCGAAATCGAGCGCAAAAGTGGTGTTTTGGTGTATTTTATGAAAAAAAGTACTTTTAAAAATGAAAATAATATTACGAAAAATGGCAACACTTAAAAATAATATTATTAGATGTGTTTTCGTTGATTTAATTTTTTTTTTGCATTTAAAGTCAATGGGGCATATGCATAAAAATGAAGTACTTACTACCAGTAAAAGGATAAAGTAAATACTGGTACTACTAGTAGAAGCTGAAACTTATAGTATTTACTGTGTTTGGTATGCATAAAATAAAGTTTATAATAGTAACCACATACTAGTAGTAAATACCTACTGAATTCATCCAAGTAAATACTACTGATACACCCAAAATTGGTAGTATATTTTGAATAATTGTGTTTACGTGGAATTGGAAGCTGTTGTTTTGAATTTCTTTCATAATTTACCATTCTATCAATTCTTTTTTTGTAAACACTTTTGTTTTGTACTTATGGGCTAAAGGTGTGTTTCTGTGTTTGAGAATAAATTCATTAGAAAACTCTTGAGAGGTTCTCTCGCGTAGCTGTCTAACACTTTGTTAGCTATTCTCATAGCTGTGTTCTCAAGTGATTTTCGGTCTGGAGAGCAGCTTGCAGAATCATGCACTTGTTGAATTATTACTTTTAATAGAACAATTACCTGTAAGCCATTCGTTGGTATATTTCCTTTGTCTACTTTTCTGAACCACTTTTTCTCAGAAATAAAGTGAAACGATTGCTTTAAGACTTGACTCACGACTGTAAATTTTTGCATTCAGCATACATAAGTATTTACTATAAAATGTTCAAGTTGGTTTTTACAAACTTGAACAATTTGCAGTAAATACTGGAAATAAAAAGTACTTACTAGTTTCTATGCATACCATTAAAAGTATTTACTGGCTAAATTCATCGGAAACTAGTAAATACTTTTACCTCCAGTAAATACTTGTTGTTCAGTATTTACTTCGGTTTTATGCATATGACAATTAGTAAATACTATCAAAATTTACCAGTAAAAGCACTTACTACCGTTTATGCATATGGCCTATTGTTTCTGAAACTGCCCCCCTGTGTCAGTGAGGGGAGATACAACTTTCCCCCATACAATTTTTTCTTAGAATAACCCCAAGAACCACACCTTAAGATTCTTCCACTCAGGTCCGGGACACCCTGTATATTGTTAAGATGATTGTTAACTTATGTTTTTGTGGAACAGAAAATATTGTTAATTGTTAAAATTTGCTTGTTAAAGCACACTTGTTGTTTTGTGGTACAGGCCCTTGGTGTCTACTTTGGAGTTTGCAATGATACGAACAGTACGTCCACAAAATTTGAAGCGCTATAAAGAACTTGGAGCAAAATGTTCACGAGCTTTCTGGTCTATAATCGTGAAAATGCCGACTTAAGAGAACAATTACTTTTGAACCATACTTCTTACATTAAAAATGTATATACGAGAACTATTGGAAATAACACGTTCTACAACTTTGTGCAACTTTTTTTTTCCATAACAGCAGCCGTCAAGGAGATATAGGGCAAAAACTAAAGAAAGCATACTTTAGGCGCTTTAACTCTGACAATTTAGACATTAAAAAAATATGTTGTATACAGGAATAAAGATAATTGAGTTTTTTATGAAAAAGGTGTCAACATATCTTTTGTACGATGAACTGTTGGCAAGATATTGGCTAGCACGCGTTTTTAAAATGGCGGGAATTTTTTTTTTCTTATACTCAGAAACGACCCATCTATCAATTCCAATTTCAAAATTTGATCCTTATAGTTTTGCATTATGAAAAATCTTTTTCGCCTCCGCCTATAGGAGAAAAGAATGAAAGAGTACTGACTGAAGCATGCAATTAACTATACCTAAACATCTAAACAATAAATCCATATATCAATAGAACATCATAATTTTTAAGAACACATAACGTTATAGCACAATCCTAAAACATTATTCTGAAAATCTTATATCCCGGAAATTCAAAATCCTGACACCGAACGCCGGAAATCCAAAATCAAGGAACTTTCGAAAATCTTTACAATCTGAATTCCCGAAAACCTTTAAAATCTTTTTTCCCAAAAGCCCAAAATTCCGACAAACCAAAATATCTTCAAAATTCCGAAAATCCTATATGTGCAGAAAATTCCGAAAATATAAAGACGGATTGAAGATGAAGATGTATAAGATGTATAGGGTGGTCGGTATATGGTTTTTTTTAGTTTTTTTTTGGATGGGTTTTAATCATTTCCAAATGAAAAAAAATACTTTAATTTTTTCATATTTTTATTTTCATCCCCTATACCCGCTGTAGGGGTAAATTAAATTACCTATTTTTCTGCATGCTAAGACATTCGTATAAAATTTGCTAAAAATTCAGAGCATGTAGGTTGAAAATAGACAAGAAAATAATAATATAAATGTAAATATGCATGTTTCAAAGTGCAATATAAATGTATAGTTATGTTTAGTTTGTCATTGTTTAGGATTAATCTGATGTTTTACTTTTGATACAAAGAAGTGTAAGTCAGTCAGCCTTATTATGAGTTTCGCCCGGAAAATATTTCACCCAAAAAATTTTTGTTCCCCCGAAATTTTTAAAGCTATTATGAGTTTCTATATAAGAAGGTTTTATAATACAAATTCTATATACTACTGAAGTAGTATATAGAATTTGTATTATAAAACCTTCTTATATAGAAACTATGCCTGGCCCAGGGCAAAAAAACTTCCAGCTTAATGATTAGGAATTCTAATCTTGTTGGATATAGTTTACAGTGGATTTTCGTTGAAAAATTCATGTAAGTTGAACTGAACTTAATATAAATTGCGTATGACAAAGCCCTCACTATGTCACTGATGAGTTCAAGTGAGTAAGCCGAACGAAACGCCAATTTATAGGACTAAAGGCCATAAAAAGCTATTTTGAATCTATTATGAGTTTCGCCTGAACTTCTCTTGGCTTAAAATAAACAAAAAACTTGCGCAAAGCGCACCAGTACCACCTGTTTATCTTTTGTTCACCTCCAAAAGATAAGTGATAATTTAAAATCTTATTTACGCTACATTTTGCGCGAAATTAGTACTCACAAAAAAGGGGAATTTTTATTTTTCGGGTGAAACTCACAATAGGCGAAAAGTGAAATATCAATTTTTCCGGGTGGAATGTTGTTCACTCATAATAACCCTGAGTATTTTCATTATATTTATTATTTTATCAAATGAAAACTTAAAGTAACAGCCAACATATGTATATTTTTTCTTGTATGCACTTTGTAGATAGAAATAAATTAACCTAATGATGTCCATGATCATGGACGAATCGTCGTAGTACAAAAACAAAATTATGTGTTTCATTAAATTATTGAAATATAATTGACCTAAAGCCCAAAACCAATTAACAAATTACATTTAACACAATGCAGAGTTGGGTAGTAATCATTACAAGAAAAGTCAATTACGATTACAGGTAATTTGTAATTGAAAAAGTTCAATTACTGACTACACGTAATTGTAATTGAAAAAAAAAACAATTACTTGATTTAATTACATGTAATTGAAAAAACCTGTAATGATTACTTTTTTGTAATCATTACACACAAATGTAATTGATTACACAATAGGGTGTTTCATATTTCCAAAGGTGTGATTTTTGGCTGACTTTGCTCACGCCCCGAGTCTAAGTGATGTCAAAGATATGTATGCCAAATTTCAAGAAGATTGGATAATATTTAGAGGTTGCGCATTTTGATCACTTTTATCTGAAACTATTGAGTTTTCTAATATTGAAGTCCTTTGTATTAAAGGGCTTCTCATGCACTTGTTTCATCTTGTGAAGGTTGTGTGTGTCTACAAGTACAATCTAAACTACATTTTGTTAATTTGTGACATCCCTACCTTCAATTCTTTTTAAAATAATTTCTCTTCGAACTGTACCTTCAAACTTCGAGCGTTATGCCTACACGGTTTACCAATTAGAGAGGGCAGGTCGACTTTGAAATGGAATATAACAAGCTGTGTGTGTGGTATTAACGAAATTCTTACTATTTTTTGAAGGGACTATAAGTATGCTATAGTAAATATATAAAATGGAATATGACATTGTTCAAAATATCTGCCACGGCTGCGCACGGTGGCAAGGATCCGAAACGTCGAAATTTGAATGCCTTTGTTGCATAGTTCGGGCTGAATTTGAACGATGGCCTAAATTATTTTGACTTTGAGGGCATCAGTTGATTGCGGCTCATGAGCATAGACCTGCGACATCAGAAAACCCCACGAAAAGTTTAATGGGGGCAAATCTCACGATCTTTGTGGCCAATTCACGTCACCTCCTCGAGAGATAACCCTATCTTACAGTTATCGTTTACTATGTAAAATGTCTTTTGTTACATAACTGTGTAATACGCAGTGCTGTCCTTTCTAAACAATATGTCACATATTACATCCATATGATCCAATTTTGGCCAAGAAATTGCTTGTCCTCTATTGGTACGGATCTCTTTTGATTAAATTACCGGAATTGACTGCATGGGGTTCACCTATCCCCTTACTCCTGCCCTAACTGACGCAACTAATTTTTTTTTTTGAAGATCAACTCACCGTTAAGGGTGATGGGAGCTAGACTTTTGTGTTCTTATTAAAAAAAAACACATTTTCTCTAAAAGCTGCAAAAAATGTAAAAATCCTATTTTTTGCCTACTTTTAAAAAAGTGATCAAAATGCGCAACCTCTAAATATTCTCCAATCTTCTTGAAATTTGGCAAAAATATCTTTTTTGTCAGAGAGACTCGGGGCATGAGCAAAGTCAGGTAAAATTTAACATTTTATTTTGTGCCTTATAAAATGAAACACCCTATTACACAACATATCAATTACATTGAACACAGTGCAGAGTTGGGTAGTAATCATTACAAAAAAATTCAGTTACGATTACAAGTAATTTGTAATTGAAAAAGTTCAATTACTGATTACACGTAATTGTAATTGAAAATTATTTTTATTATTTATAATTACAAATTACATTTGGTTCAAGACAAGGCAAAATAATATCAAAGGAGGGGGTATATATCCCCCAGTTTGAAGGGCAATTTTCTAAAACAAATTCTTGGATATAGAAACAAAAAAATTTCAACTACAATTTTGCGTTGACTTTATTTGAAAGTTTGTTTATACATATTAACATCTTTATATATCACTCTCGTTCTTAAAACTCTTAAGTTATTTTTAAAACCATAATTAAAAATATAATTGTTGATCAACTTTGTTCAAACACAAATTTTGTTTTTAAAGAATATTAAAATATATTAATATTTTCTCTTGTTAAATAAAACAAATTACTAATGTAACTTCAGGGTCAAGGTCTTAGATCAAGACAAAATCATTATTTGAAAAAAGTTACGATTCGCCATCAAAAGTTTAATTTCAAAATTTGTATCATTAAGGTTTTGTCTTCGAGAAGTTGAAACTTTTCCAGCAAACGAAAAAGTCTCTCAACTGGTGCTGAAGACGTCAAAGGATCTGGCAAATGATGTGGATAATGTTTAAAAGTTTTTAGAGAAGTATCACTGTCCACTTTGTAGGTATTCCAGTTGTTTTTGAATATTTTTTTTTTTTTATTATTGTTATTAGTTAACTGAAGAACTTTAAAACTGTAAGTAAAAATTCCAATTTTCACCCCAATCTTATAAATATTTTCTATCATTTCCCAAAACTTCAAGCTTCTCCAACCCATAAAAATCAAAAACTGTCCGAAATTCAAATAACCGTTACGTACCTCAATCGTTATATACAAGCACGATTTTTATTTTGTTCACATCTGGGGGATAAACCTTTCTAACGATCTTTAATGTATGCCTATTCACCTTACATGAACTTTATAAATAAGGTAAGATTTTTCCCTCACATTGTATTAAATGTAATTGATATTTTGTGTAATCAATTACATTTGTGTGTAATGATTACAAAAAACGTAATCATTACAGGTTTTTTCAATTACTTCTTGTCTTTAATTACTTGTTCCCAATTACATGTAATTATTAATTGAAAATTTTCAATTACAAATTACATGCAATTGTAATTGAAAATTTCCAACTACAATAACATGTATTTGTAATTGGAAAAAGTCAATTACTGATTACATGTAATTGAAATTGACCCTGTAATCAATTACAAAATGTAATAATTACCACCCAACTCTGCTATAGGGGATGAAAATAAAAATTTGAAAGAATTAGGGAATTTTTTTCTTCATTTAGAGTCGATTTAGGTCATTCACGGTGACCTTTCTTTTAACGAACACCCTAATGCACAAATGCTGATATACAGACTCTTCAAAATACTCTCTTTATGGTTTTCCAAAAAGGTATTTTTGATAGGCTTGTATATGTACACTTAATAAAGAATACAATCTGACGGACTAACGTCATTATAGCAAGCAACGATTCCCTCATTTTAATATAAGAGAACTTTCCGATGTCCAAATCGTAGAAACTCTCATCAAAATTGACTGTTAGGATTGATACCATAGACAGGCTTTTAGTATCTTGTATGTCCGAAAGTTCTTTTGGGCCAACGGACCACTACCTACTTAGTAACAACAAAAAATGTAAATGCGTTTTAATTCCTTTTTGTTTATTTATATTTATTTTATTATTTTACTTAAATTTTTCCTCCTTAAGCTTTTTGACCAGTTGGACGGTTTTTTTTCTCATATTTTTTGCGTTCGTTTAGTTTCGTTAATTTTTTTATTTTTTTGCGATATTCATATTGATATACCTTAAAAACTTATATATTTTAATTGCGTTTTTTTTAAATGTTTTTGTTGATTGTTCTGTTATTATTTTGTTTAACTAGACATCAGATAAAGAGATACTATACTACAAGTTTTTTTTGCAATAAATACAGGAAAGAGAGTATGTGTATCATGAGACAAAAATTGTAATAAAAAGAAAATTGAAGTAAATTTTCCCTAAATGAAACTAAACGATGTGTTTCGTACTTGTCTTAAGATGGTTTGCATTCTTTTGATTAATGTTTGAAAATAATGAATGAAAACAAAAAAATTATTCAAAAAGGGAAACGGAAACATATGGTCATTGTATATCCAATCTATAGTATTCTCATGAAACACGATTTTGTAGGTAGACATTTGGTCGATAGGTTCGCTGTGATCGCCTTACCGAGATCCCTTAACAAAAATTAGTATTACATTTGGATAGATGGCCACGAGCTTTTTTTCTTCATGAGAATACTATAGAATTTATATACAATGATATGGTCAAAGAAAGAAAACTGAAATGTAAATGGAAGTGATGATGGAGCGATATAAGGGAAACAGAATAAACAAGAAAAATCAGATTCAGTGAAGATAAAAAACGAAGAATAAATATGAAAAACCCGTTCCAAATTGACATCAGCGATATATTGCTTTTTTTTCGATATACACGTAGTATCTATAGATACATTATTATAGGTGTGTTTAATGAAATCTGTTCTGCGCAGAAAAAATCAAAAGTACAGAATTATGATTTGCGTGGGCAGTTAAATTTCTACTTCTGTGTTCCTGATTGCGGCTCTTGTTTTTTTAATCGATGAACCACTTTTTCCCATTATCGATCGTTTGACGTCGATTGTAATTTTTGATCAATGCGCTAAGAACTCGATGTCTGGAAATATTTTATGTGCTCAAAGTATAGGTAAATCTAGTTAATTGGCCGCATTTAATAGAAATAATATTCAAATTGCTATGCAGTTCAATAGTGCTATTAAAGGCAAATGGATGCTTTGGTAAAGCCTTCGAAGAAAATTCGGACATCGCGATTCGCGAAGAGCATTTGTGTTGAGATCCAGACAAAGAGATAACTGGTGGATACCATATTTTTAATAGCCTTATTGTAACACCCTGTAAGCTTAAATAACCTTAAATGTGGTACCATTTTCTCAAAAGTATTCAACCGTTTTCGATAAATTGTATATGGTTGGACGTTGGAAAGCCATTATTGCGTAGTTGTCCAGAATCACAAACTTACACTGAAAAAACTGAACTATGAGTTATTTAAACAGAAGCCTGTTTAACTATGTGTTTAAAATAGTTCAAATAGAATTCTATTTAAATCTACCTGTTATCTATTCGAATTCGAATACTATTATTTTGGGTAAAATCTGTTCAAATCAACACAAATTCATGTTTAATTATTAAATTGTAAGCTACACGTAATTTTTTACATGAATTCAAGCCTACTTGAGTTTGATTTTGAAAGACCCGTTAATTTGTTTAAAATTTTTAAACATAAAATTAACATGCACGTGTTTGTTTCAAATATAAATATACTTAAAATATTAAGAAGAGAAAGAGATTGAACAAAAATGTTAAATTCAAACTCGAATCAATTTGAATTGAACTCAAAGTAATAAAGGCGTTTAGTGTCCAAGATATTTGCAAATAAATCGGACGGAAAGATATTTAAATAGTTCCAAAATTAGTGTCACCGTAATATCGTCGGTCCAAAGGTAAAACCCACTAAGTGCGGAAAAAACTTTTCAAGAAAATGAGAATGAAATGCATTTTTAATCTAAAAAGTATAATTTTGCACAGTTTTATAAAATATTGAAAAGTATGCTCGGTAAATTAATTTAAAAATGTGCGGAAAGTGACTTTTCAGTGACAAAAAGTGGGATTCATCTGATTTCCCTTAAAAAAGGGTAGTTTGTTAGTGAGTTTTAACTTTGAACCGACGATATGTATAATTGTATATATGTTGCAGGTATGCATTATAGGAAACGTTACCATTATTCCAAATAGAAAACATTTGTAATTTACTTTAAGGAGAAAGCATCTATATGGAAAAACTAGCATTGAAATCCTTTGTTTCAAACAGAAAACATATTTGACCCAAACACGAAAATATTCAAAAAGATTAATATAACTCTATTTGAAACAACAACGTCAAATGAAGTTAATTAAATCAAACAGAAATATCTTTATGTTGAATAGAAAGCATAGTAAATTTGAACAAAATCATGTTTAAATCGTTTCAACGACGAGTTAATACGATTCTTTTTAAATTAAATAGAAATCGATTCCATGCCAAATCATATGTGTTTGAGTTTGATTTAAATATGAATGAGTTCAATATTTTTCTCAGTGTAGGTATAAACTATGGGTTCATTATAGTTACATCCGCCCAATGAATGAGAAGTGTCAAAGCGTCAGCTGATTTATATGTTTGGGATATAAGCTAAAATCTATCAATGATTTCATTCCATAGATTTTTAGATTCAAAATGAAGAATAAATATAAAAGTATGACAAAAATTGTAAATTGATATTAAATTCAAATTGAAAATCTGCACATAAATTATAATTTAAATACTTTCGAGTTTTAAATTTCACAGCTGATAGAGGTTTGTTCTGATAGTTTTCACACAGTTCCGCGGTCCGAATTCACCTTAGATTAATACGTTATACTAAAGAAAAGTAATTTCCATAATAACCAAACGGACAAATTAAAAAGATCTATTTTACAATCCATCAAAGAGAGTTTTCTTTAAAAATTTACTTACCACTATCTTGCTGTAACTCGAAGTGAATCTGGTTCGCTTGCCGGTTGTTTTGGAAATGATTTGCGGTATTCGTTTATCGTATTCTACTATTTGCCTGAACCAACTCTTCCCACAAACAATTCTGGTCTGCATACCAAACGTTACGGAATTTTATTTTTGGTTGCAGACAAAATTGATCCGTCATTAAATAAGTAAAAAAAATCATTATTTGTTAAATTTGAATATTTGTTACTAAATAATGATTTTTTTTTATTTTTCTGAAGAAAAAAAAAAAGAAAACAATTCACCGCATCGATTCCAGCAATTTTAATTAAACCCAGACATTACACTTTCTGTGTGGAAGTGATTAATAATCTATCCATTCAGCTTTACAGTTCAGCATAACGAATGATTGATATGAAGAACACTTTTTGGAAGCCCCCCGAATTTCACCAAATGAAACTAAAAAATGTATCAAGTTTCGTAAGAGAAAACGTATTCAATATTAATTCAATACGAATATTACATAAAACGAATGGACCCTGAACATAACTTCGTCGTTCAATGAAAACTCCCTAAGTCTATTTTGTTTTATTTTGGAACATCTGTACTGTGGTTGGATGTTGTAGGAACTGGGGGCCTCGAGCTGTATCTTTTCCTACACATCAAGTGCTTACAATACCTCCACGTTGGTAGCCGCCGGATACTGGTCTTGGCTTTATGCCTTGACTTGCTAAACTTGTAAGTTCGAATGTTGACCAAGGAAAGAATTGCAACATTAAACCCATGGCCCTACAGATTGGAGGTTAGTGCGTTGGGCTAAGGACCCGACCACAGTAAAAAAGCCAATTGTTATGAGAGACGCGAGAAGCCTCGGATAACGACCCCCCCTCAAATGGCAACCAGACCCGGAACGGAAATGGACTATGACCTACGAGTATGCACCTGGAATGTAAGGACACTCTATACACCAGGTGCTACTCGAAAACTTGAATCTGTCCTCTCGCGGTACAAGGCAGATATTACCGCGATCCAGGAGATACGATGGATAGGATCAGGTATAACGAAAAGAAAAGATTGCGACATTTATTACAGCTGCCATCAAAGACTGCACATGTTAGGATGCGGATTCGTCGTGGGAAATCGACTCAGATCGAAAGTCATCGATTTTAAGCCGATAAGCGATCGCCTGGCTGTGATCCGCATCAAAGCTACCTTCCAAAACATCAGCCTAATATGTGCACACGCCCCTACCGATGAAGCTGAGGAGTCTAACAAGGAGGAGTTTTACGACCTCCTGGACGGAGCCTGTCCGGAGTACGATGTCAAAGTCGTGCTCTTAGACTTCAATGCTAAAGTCGGAAAGGAAAACATCTTTGGCGGATTAGTTGGAAAGCACAGCCTCCACGAAACGACAACAGATAACGGCTTCCGATTAATCGACTTTGCTGCAGCTTGTAATACGATGATAAGTAGCACTGGGTTCCCCAGGCGAAGGATACACACAGCAACCTGGCGATCTCCAGATGGTCGAACCGCCAACCAAATCGACCACGTGCTAATTGGCGCAAGGTATGCATCGAACATCTTGGACGTGCGAACTTTCCGAGGCGCAAACGTGGACTCTGACCACTTTCTTGTTGTGACAAAGTTCAGAGCCCGACTGTCCAACGAAAAGAAAACGAAGACCGCCCAAAGGAAGAAATTCAACATTGCATACCTTAGCACATCTGAGAAAGCCAGAGACTACAGTGAGCAATTGACCGGGAAACTCTCTGCCGTAAACCCAGCCACAAGCGTCAACACCCAGTGGAACCAATATCGCGACATCATTAAGGAGACAGCCGAGACCACCATAGGCTATCAACCAACCAGAAAAAAGAACCCGTGGTATGACGATGAATGCGCGGTATTGAAGCAGGAGACGGAAAATGCACGAATGCAAATGCTGCAACGGAAAACAAGAGCAGCAAGAGAGGAGTACCGTGAAAAGAGAAGGAAAGAGAAAAAAACCCTGCGTAGAAAGAAAAGAGCATCCGCAGCCTCTCAGCTCAAGTATCTCGAAGAGTCTAGCACCGCCACCAACACCCGCCGGTTCTACAAAACAGCCAAGCAACTGGCATCTGGTTATAGGACTGGCACGCAAGCTCTTCGAAACAGCGAAGGTAACCTAGTCACCGAAGCACAGGGAATTGTAGACGTGTTTAAGCAGCATTTCCAGCAGCTGCTTAGTGGGCATTATGTAGAGGAGGCAACAGAGGAACAAAGAAGCATAAGACCAGTCAATGAAGATCCAGTCCCAGCGCCCAGTACTGAAGAGGTTAAGAAAGCCATCCACAAGCTTAAGAACAACAAATCCGCCGGCTCGGATGGCCTACCTGCGGAACTCTTTAAGTATGGAGGAGATGTCCTGGTAGGGTGCATGCACCAGCTCATCAACCAAGTGTGGGAGCAGGAAAGTATGCCCAACGACTGGTCAAATAGCTCCATATGCCCAATCTACAAAAAAGGCGATCCTATGTCCTGCAAGAACTACAGAGGCATATCCCTGCTTAATGTTGCCTACAAGATCCTATCCAACGTACTATGTGAGAGTCTAAAACCTTTCTGCAACACTATGATCGGCACGTACCAGTGTGGCTTCAGGCCAGGCCGATCAACGATAGACCAAATCTTCACATTTAGGCAAATCCTGGAAAAGACCAACGAATTTCAAGTCGAGACCCACCACCTATTCATCGACTTTAAAGCCGCATATGATAGCATAAGTCGCCAAGAGCTTCAATTGGCGATGTCGGAACTCGGGATCCCGAAAAAACTGGTCCAGCTATGCCGCATGACGTTACAAAATACGCGGTGCAACGTGCAAATGGGTAACAGCTCATCCGAGTTATTCCAGACGTGTACAGGGTTCAGACAAGGAGATGCGTTATCATGTGATTTCTTCAACTTAGTCCTGGAGTAGATAGTGCGCCAGAGTGGTGTTAACATGGAAGGCACTATCTTCAACAGGTCTTCTCAACTGCTTGGCTATACGGACGACATCGACATCATCGGCCGCTCCAAGAGAGCTGTACTTTAGCATTTACAGCTATTGATGAACAGGCGAAACGCGTTGGTCTTGAAGTGAATGAGGACAAAACAAAGTATATGCTAACAACAAACAAAGCCTCATCTGTCCATCGCCTAGGACAAAACGTAACTGTTCGTAGCAGTAATTTCGAGGTAGTCAAGGAGTTCACCTACCTCGGAACAAACATCAATTCCACGAACGACACCTTAGTGGAAATCCGACGAAGAATTACCCTAGCGAACCGCTGCTACTTCGGTTTGGCCAAACAATGGGTTCAAAACTCCTTTCCCGAAAGGCAAAGTGCACGCTATACAAAACGCTAATTTTACCAGTTCTACTCTACGGCGCCGAGTGCTGGACGATAAGTACAAAAGGGGAATTGATACTGGGCACTTTCGAGAGAAAAATTCTTCGGCGGATATTTGGTCCTATATGCGAAGAGGGCGATTGGAGGAGAAGATTCAATAGTGAACTGTACGAGCTGTACCAAGATGTGGATGTAGCCTAAAGAGCCAAAATACGTGGACTACACTGGCTCGGCCACATCGAGCGAATGGACAACAACGCTTCAGCCAAGAAAATCTTCGAATCCCAGCCCCCAGGTTCGAGACGATCAGGAAGACCGAACCTCCGCTATAGGGACCAGGTGGTCACAGACGCAAGAGCGCTTGGTCTCGACGACTGGAGGGAGCGCTCGAGGGACCGCAACCGATGGAAGACCGCAATATCTCAGTCAGAGACCCTTCATGGATCGGGAGCCGGATAAGTAAGTAAGTAAGTACTTTTTATTGGTTTTTACTGACCAGAATTTTAAAATGTTTGATTTAGGGGATTTTTTCCTTTACAAATAAACCAACATAAGATTAAAAGACTTTTTGCACAACTAAAATATGTATATCTTATAAATATGTATATCGTATTTACGAGAGATTTCTTGGTTTTGAAAAAATAGACTTAAGGGAGTTTTCATAGCATGACGACCATTATATTATTCCTTATAGTGCCTCTACACTATCCCACAAAGTATTAACACATGTCAGAATAAAGTGGGAAGAAATTTCATGCGACTGCCAAATTTGTATGAGGTAACTGACTTTCATATTTTGCTACCACACTTGCATCAAAAAATCAGTTTCACCATAACCTCAAACGCCCAAGTGGGATAGAAAGTGTGATGGTTTAGAACCTATCCTAAATATTTTCATGTATTAACACATGTCAAATCGTGTCGGATGCGCTGTCAAGTTTTGTGTGATGAAATTTCATATTTTGTTTCCACACTATTATTGGCGAATGGAGTCACGGCACCTAGCAGTCAGCACGTGAACCCTATGTGAGGGATACATTTTTTTTTCATTTTGACATTCAATGTATTTCCCATAAGAGAAAACCAAAAAAAGGTCTGAAAAACATTACTTTTGCTAATTAATTTTCTATGAACACGTATTTATTTTATAGTTGCAATAGAAAAAGAATTTATGTGAGTTAGTTAATCAAGAAGAATATGTATCAAAACTTATGTATAACTTCCTATATTTTGCAGATGAAAAATGTAAACAAACCTGTATTGTTGTTGTTGCTTTCCAAAATGGATTCATTTTGTAAGCAAAATTGGTGTCACGTGCGTAGTCAGGGAAGGGGTTTGATAGACAAGAGTCAATTATGAAGATTTTTATATTATATATTTTACTACTGTTTTCTAATAAGTAAAAGCTTACGTCACCGAAACTTTGCAGTAATGTTTTTATGAAGATGTAGGTATAAAGTATTTCTATATACCTATTTATGTATTGCGTTTGTGAATTTGTATTCTTGAGAAAAAAGGAGTACAAATATTTGTACACTGTTTGTGCAACAGGTCAATACAATATATTTTGTCTTTAGAAACTAGCGAAGCTCATGGGGTCAATAACACCCTTTATTGAATAAATAAAATTTTGCGTTTAATTTTTTACAATTCTTATTTTCAAAATATGTACCCTCCAAAAACATCAGGAAATAATAACACTTCAATCGTGCCTGCGTCTTTTGTTAATGCCGCATTTACACGATTGGAGAAATGGCAATATAATGACCAAAACAATTACAGAAGAATGGACAAAATCATTATTTTTGTCATTATACCGGCAGCTTTTCACCAGTCGTGTAAATTCGGTATAACGAAGAAGCATTTAAAATATTTACATACTTCCAAACCAAAAAATTCTGTACGTAGGTAAAAATACTTAAACATTTTTTTTTTGTAATTAAATTGGTAAATATATATGCAAGAAATTTTCAATCCAAACAAAAACATGACATGTATTTGAAAATCTTCATTTTCAATACAAACATAATTAACAAAGAAAAAAAAACTGTTCATGTTTTAAATAATCTTGGGTACGTCTCTGCGCTGCTTTTTTCTCAAACGAGTATTGGTGTTGTTGTTTCTCGTTGTAGAGGTAGTTTGTTTACATTTTTCATCTTAAATTTAAAGCATTTGAGGCGTCAGTTTTGATTTATTTCTTGCTAGATTTGTAAACTAACATGTTTTGTTTTTCTATTGCAATCATAAAAGTTGTATCCGTTTATATAAAAGTCATTAGAAAAAGTAACATGAATATGACTCTCTATTGCTTTTCTCTTATGGGAAATACATTGAACGTCAAATTGGAAAAAATTTTATCCCCCAGATAAGGTTCATGTGCTGAAATGCAGGTGGTGTGGAAAGCAACTTACCAGGTGTCAATACATGATTTCTTCCCATTTTTTTGACATGTATTAATACTCAGTGGGATAGTGTGGAACGACCTTTACCGTTATAAGAACAAAAACTTATCTACATGTTTGGTATCTTGAGATATACGCGCTTTTCTGTTCTCATCTCATTTTTCTTTGTTTTTTGGTGAACATCTTCCTGTCGTATCTTCAAGTAAATTATTTGCCAGATATTTAAATGTCAGATAAGTTGTTACTTTTTTTCATAAAAACTGCATGATTCCTTGCACAGGCGGCATTTTCGTTGAGCGCTATTAATCATTACAAAAGAGAGATATTAGCCCTGTTTTTTAGTGCATTTTTATCTTCGCTTGGAAAAAAGTAGCATGTTAAATACAACAACAATACGGAATTATACCAGTTTGTTGTTGTAATTAACATGCTACTTTTTTCTAAGCGAAGATAAAAATGCACTAAAAAACAGGGCTATTGCTTAAAAATTTTGAATATAATAACGCTTGTGAAGCTATGTATGGTTCTGAAACCAAACGAAGTTTTGAAACAAAAAAATTATTCAAAAATTAATCACCCTTTTTATGATAGTCGTTTTACTAAAACGCCAGTAAAACGACACGGCTCTAGAAGCGACATTTGGCGTTTCAGTAAAATGACTACATCTTAAATGGTGAGAGTAGTGAAGAGCGGAAAGAACACTTAACTTTTAGTTTCATTCAAACGCTAAATGACGTTTCTAGAGCCTTATCGTTTTTCTGGCGTTTTAGTAAAACGACTATCGTCATAAGGGTGAATGTCAACTTATTTTGGGTAAAAAAATAAAATCTATCAAAAATTCGATTTAAGGAATTAAAGCCTTCTAATGGGCGAACAAATCAATTTTCTTTTTTGATCAAATCGCTACAGCACCACAGACACGAATTATACAAATACAATTACAACGAAAAAATAAATCTGAATTGATATATTATTCTTGACGACAAAAATCAAATTTCAGATCGAAATCTGAATTAACCAAAGAAAGCCGCATCAGAATGGTTTCTTCTGAATTTAACTTCCTTCTTGAGATGGAAAACTCAAAACACCGAAATTAAGCAAAAATGGACATCAGCTCTGTTTTTTAGTGCACTTTTATCTTCGCTTGGAAAAAAGTAGCATGTTAAATACAACAACAATACGGAATTATACCAGTTTGTTGTTGTAATTAACATGCTACTTTTGTCTAAGCGAAGATAAACGTGCACTAAAAAACAGGGCTATCATCCCATTATCAATATGAACGCCTCAAGTGTCAAATCGAGTTATGACACATTTGAATAAAAAATATTATATATTTATATTATATTACTTCTTTTTCTATGTATGACACTGCAGATTACCCGACGGAAAGCGGAATGTTTTGGTTGACAGTGATAGCAGAGTAGGGGTGATAATGTAGGCCCGTGCCGAAATGAAATCTATCGAAAATGATAAAAATTTTATGCTGACGAATAACCGAAGACTCGTCGTTTTCCCTTCAACAGTCAATTTTCTTATGTCGTTTTCGATTGGATTTTCTGACTGTTATACTCCTTTTTGATTCCAATAGAATATAAAAACATCGTGCTGTCAAATTTACACACACACTACTGAATGACGCCATATTATAAAATGGCTTCTTCAAGCATTCATCTCTTTTGACAAGTAGTGCGACGAAAAATTTTATGTGTATGCGTGTGTTGCAAATCTACTCCTTCTTTAAATCGGGAACAGAAAAATACTCCGAAAACAGTACTCCGAACAGCCAATCGAAGGCTTTCGGAGTAGATGGAGTGAAAATGGAGTAGAAAAGGCGTACTCCGAACGTCCAATCGAAAACGACATTATTTTATCGATCCCACAAGTTTTCGCCAAACAAATCTATTCGTTTTTGGTGTAAAATAAAAATCACTCCCGAGCGCACCTCACTTAAGTAAAACTGACATTACGTGAAATAGGAATGCCAAAAAGAGATAGATGATAATTACAGTATGGGTGTGTTCCCTTTTTGACTGTACAGAAAGTATAGAAGAAGTAAAGGAATGTATGGTGTATATCACATAAACAGTGTACGTGAATGAGGCAGATAGTTGAATACTCGAAATGTCAAGCCGGTGACTGAATGGAAAAAAAAGTAAACAAAAGTGATACAAGACTAATCATTAATTGTTGGAAAAAAACAAACAGTTTGAAGTGATTTACTAAAAAATTTGTGTATATTTGCTAATAACAATAAAAAAATATGACGTGCAGTGTGAAATAGTGTAAAAAAGCCAAAATAAGGCGGACAAGAATCATTTCTTTCTCAAAAGAGTTTTATTATATTTTCTCAAAGAAAGTTATGTGACTTGTTCGTATTTTAATAAGTCACCAATCAAGTAACACATTTTAAATGATTAATCTTTTATAAAAGGCTCATGCCCAGTTGCACCAAAATTCACTAAAAGCGGTTTTTGCTAAAATGGAATTAAAATTTATCGGACTGATAAATTTATTTGGGTTGCACCAATCTCTTTCACGCATTTTTTTAGCTAAAATGCAGTTCGTGAACCACCCCTGGATTTTATCATCTGTTTATTAAACTGAACGAAAAAAATTAACAAGTGCAAGTGAGATAGAAATAAAGAAAATGTGAATACACAATAAACAGAAACAAAGTATTCTCATTAGATACAGCCAATGCGCCATCTTGGCGTTTTTTTTTTATTATTTATTATTTTCTCGTCGACGTCTCGCCATTTTTTGTTTTAGATCCTTATCAGATGAATACATGATGACCAGTCTATAATTATTCTGGAATAATTTATTTATTTAAGTGGTGAATTATAAATAGGAAACGTAATGCCTTCACCTCCCATTATTTTAATTTGGAATCAACAATACTCCGTCAAATAAAACCTCTGTTCGTGTACTACCCAAAACAGCCCATTTTAGTCCAAAGTTCTGTCAATATCATTTTTTTTATATGAACTTTGACAGAACTTTGGGCTAAAATGGGTAGAAATTGGCAGTTTTGGGTAGTACGCGAACAGACCTAAAATTGAATAATTTTTTTTGTAGGTATAGTGAGATATGTTCGTTTAAACTTGCTTTTAAAATTTATCTGAAGGAAAATGGAACTTTAGTTTATTGGTTCGTTTATCGGCCTGTTAAATTTAGAAGAGGTTGGTGCAACCGATAAATGTCATTTTAAAATTAAACGAAGCAATAAAAATTTAAAAGAGGTCGGTGCAACTGGCCATCAGAAAAATATTAATTAATTGAAAACTTGCACATGATTTTTCGGATATAATTGTGTATAGAAGAAATGTCAAACTGCGATTCTGTGAAACAGGACGTATTTTTTTTTTTGTTGATGATTATAAGGCGCAACTATTTGCAAGGCGAACTTTATATTAGGAAATAATTTTTGTCATTAAATCGATTTTGTACGTTTGTAGTTCGTATTTTGCTCGATTTTTTTTCGTAGTACAGTTATTTGTTCATGTTTTTAATGTTAATTTACTTGTTTATTCAGGAAGATACCTGAATAAATATTTGGTTTATTTGCTTGCAAACAAAAAAATTTTCAAATAATTTCATTCAAAATTTAAAAGGTTTCTGAAAGTCGAGTGGTATAAGAAAAATGGATGACCATTCTGAATGTGGATGAAGTAAGGCCACATTTGGAGGTGTCATATCTTGTATCGCTGCCAATGATTTGCTTTGATTTCCCGTTGTTTTTGAAGAGCCTTTATTCATGACAATGCGTAAATTAAACTAAGTACATTTATAATATTCCACTGAAACAACAAACAAAATCTAGAAGAAAATATATGTTAACAAATTTTATTGGCGCCTAGAGGGTTATCATAAAAAAAATAAGTATGTATTTTCTTAAACATGATTCTTATGAAGCCCTAGTAAGTTGCCATTAAAAATCACTCCATCCCTGTTGCACTTGTGTTTGTGAGAGCAGACACTAGCCCTGTTTTTTAGTGCATTTTTATATTCGCCTAGAAAAAAGTAGCATGTTAATTACAACAACAAACTGGTATAATTCCGTATTGTTGTTGTATTCAGCATGCTAATTTTTTATAAGCGAAGATAAAAATGCACTAAAAAACAGGGCTACTGTTATGAAAAATGCCGCAGTTTTTTCCAACAATGGCGCTTCCTTATATTTTTTGTTCTAAAGGTAGAACTAGAATAGTCGGAAGCCAACTTAAGTGGTCGTACGAAACCGAGCGAATACAAGAAATTTATATGACACGCACATAATTGCGAAGTGGAACTTTTCGTTTAGTTTTCGTTAACTTTTGCCGTCGGAAGTGAGAGCGCTCAACGACCGCTCTTTCGTAAGTGGGCGAATGCAAAATCAAAATGGTGGAAGCAAACTAACAAGAACTTGGCGCTTGGTGCAAAATTTTCAACTTTTTTTTTTCTGTTTGATGAATGAATGAGAGAAGTCAAAACAATTTTCTTTTAATAAATTTATATCACATAGAGTTTTAGTGGTTTTGCAAAATAAATAATTAAAAGCTATCACTCTGCGCTGTGAATAGGTATAATGAGAAAATAAACATTAGCTGTGTTTTTTTGCATGTCCAGATAAAATTGTGTGAAAAAAACGACAACAAAGCAAAACAATTTACGTGTTAAATACAACAACAACTATGTCCATATAGAGTTAGCTAAGTCCAGATAATTAACTGGAGTTAACTTTTGTCCCGATAAAACGGTATTGCCAGACTACCATTGGCGTTGTGTTATCGATAATTTGTATAGAAATGTCAACTGTTTGTTGGTAAGATAGTTCAGAACAAAATGGCAGACCAAGACAAATGTTGAAATGTCCCTATGTCGTTTTTTTCGCCAAACTCCATATGGACATACAAAAAAACGCAGCTATTGAATAAACTATTATTTATTTTTTGTTCACTTCCAACCACTTAAGTGCATTATGGGCCACTTATGAAATTGACGTTTCAGGAAGCTACTTTTCGGCCGGTTTTGACATAAGCTTCCGACAGCTTCCGCCTATTCTAGTTCTACCTTAGACAGAAAGCTACTTTTCGTTGTTTTTTGAAATTCCTCACGTTTCTAGTTATCCCAAAAATTTCGAGATAACTTGAGTTGTTGATGTGTCAGTGATCATCAGTTGTTGTTTTTTAACAAGGGATTACAACACAAAGCCATAGTCGGCATTTACACCACCCGATTTTTCCACAGACGATCTTTTGTTCATTGGTGAAGGGAGTAGAAAGTGAAGGGTAAGGACCAAATCGTCTGTTCCTGGCAAACTCACACGATTTTTCCAGTATGTTCGCATTCTCTTTTATACTTTTTCCAGTCTTGTGTGTTCAGTGTTGACCAGCGTTGTCACTAATCGGAAAATTTTCCGAAGTTGATCCAAAAAAAAAAAAAAGCAATAAGTAGATTTATTTTTTGTTCGCAGTAGATATGAATTTTCAAATTTGTATCTGTATTTTCGAAAAAGCAATTAATAATAACAGATAATTGATTGAAATACATACTTTAAACATTACCCAATCTTCGATTTTCGACTGCGAATAAGTTTGTGTAGGCAATTCCAAACGCAAATATCAACTAGTTTTGGCTTAATTTTTTCGACAAAGTAAATAAACGATGCCATCAACAATTTCAAAAAGAAAACATGGCCCCAGTCTTCACAAAGCAGATAATGACAAAATTCACTCAAATTTAGAACCATAGACCAGTAAATTGGTTTATTTTTATGAAAATTCATGTCATTCGACGACCAAGCAAATTACGCATTTGAAAGAATAATGTCAGAATTCACGACCATTTGCAATTTTCAGTTTGCTATACGGCTCATATGCAAGACTCATTAAGGGTGGGTTTCAGGAGAAATAACAATAACAATGATGATGAAATTATTTGTTGTTTTAATTGTTTTGAAATTTAATATTTTAAACCAAAAAGTATTTGATTGGCAGTAGATTTGTTTTACGAAAAAAAATAATAATAAAAGGTGGGGAGAGTACGATAATTCAGGCGACACGAAATTATAACGTCTTTTTGTAGAACAGTTTAATACAAACATTTTTTACTATAGAAGGGGGGGTCTATCTCATTCCGTTTGGGCGGGAGGGGTAATTTAACAAAAACAGTCCCAACAATGTAAAAATGTTATAGTAATTTTCAATTTTCTCAAAAACTAGAAGACAGAATCATCTAGTTTTCAGTTTTTGATTGAGAATTAATTAAAGTCACGAATTTCAGAAAAAAAATGATATATAATTTTCCAGTTTTGAGAAATTACACTTTAAACCTTTTTTTGTATGCTTTTTTCTTGCAAATTTTGAGTTTAAAATTCATATTTCAAAAACCATGCATAGATTTTACTTGATTCAAAAACTGGCTAATAGAACAGAGTATTGGCTTTAAATAAAGGCATAATACTTTGTTGTAAGTATTACCGTTATTTTTTAATATTTTTTTATATTTTTGGTACTGTTTTTATGAAACTGCCCCTCCCGCCCAAACGGGGTGAGATAGACCCCCCCCTCCCATAGTAAAAAATGCTTGTATTAAACTGTTCTACAAAAAACCGTTATTATTTCTTGGCGCCTGAGTTATCGTACTCGTGCCTAAAAGGTAATAGGCAACGCTAGTCTTAATATGCCATCTACCTCTGAATGCAAAATGAAAGGGACAACAATAAAGTATGAAGCGGAATGGGACAAAAATTGACTGGAAATATCGTTTCATATCGTTTCATGGGCCCAGCCCATAGAATCCGTTGCCGCGACGGAGCCATTGATGTTGCCGGATGCGACGGATTGAGGTAGCCCAATGAATGCGTTGACGTTCACATAATAACCAGTTGAAATTCAAACACACACACACATAACCACTTGAAATTCAAACACACACACATAGCAACCACTTGAAATTCAAACACACACACATAACAACCACTTAAAATTCAAACACACACAAAAAAAGTTCCTGTCAACGCATCTACCGGAGAGAAAAAGTTAAAAGTTCGGCTACTCTGTCCGTTGCGTCCGACGCTTGCGTTGCTATTGGGCCAGTTCCCATAAGAAAACATGTATTTTATCGAGCTGTCAGTTGAATGCGTAGCCACAACGGACGCAACGGATTCTATAGCTAGAACTATAATGCTCGGAGGGGCACTTAAGTGTTCGGAAGAAAACAAGCGAATACACGGAAAGCATTTGACGCGACTATAATTGCGAAGTGGAGCGTTTCGTCAAGTTTCGTTCAACTTTGGTTACGGAGCGCACCTCACTTAAGTAAAACTAACATTTGGTGAAATAGGAGTGCCAAAAAGAGAAAGATGATAGTTACATTATGGGTGTGTTCCCCTTTTTTCGGTACGGAAAGCTACTTTTCGTAGGTTTTTGACATTAGCTTCAGTGCCCTTCCGACTATTATAGTTCTACCTTATGGGTCGGGGCCTTAAATGCCGACTATCCGGATAAAGGTAGAACTATAATAGTCAGAAGGGCACTGAAGCTAATGTCAAAAACCAACGAAAAGTAGCTTTCCGAACCGAAAAAAAGGGAACATACCCATAATGTAATTATCATCTATCTCTTTTTGGCGTTCCTATTTCACAAAATGTCAGTTTTACTTAAGTGAGGTGCGCTCGGGAGCGCACCTCTTTTCCGTAACCAAAGTTGAACGAAACTTGACGAAACGCTCCACTCCGCAATTATAGTCGCGTCAAATGCTTTCCGTGTATTCGCTTGTTTTCTTCCGATCACTTAAGTGCCCCTCCGAGCATTATAGTTCTAGCTTAACTGAGAACTAACATCGGAACGCGGCCATTCCTCGCGTTCCAATGTTTATTCGCTATGCCATCTAGTTAATGTGGTTTTCCATTCAACCATTTCAGATTTGGTGGTCAGATCATAGAACACAAAATGAGATTTGATTTGCTTTTGCAATTGTGTTAGTTACTATTTTTCTATTGATGAATTTGTCCAACAAACACCACCTTCTTATCGAAAGTAAACAACACTGCGAAATGCCGAATGCAAACTAATACGTTCAGATTTATGTCAGTTTATTTTGGTGTGTGTGCAAATGCGTGTAAATCTTGCTAAAAATTGAGATTTGAAGAATCGACCTAAGATCGAAAAAAAATCGATTTTTTTGGTTGAATGGAAAGCAAAAGTTGATCTCATGTCGAAAAAATCAGAAAAAAGTCGACTTTTTTGGTCGAAAGGAAAACCACATAAGACTTGGTCAAACAGAGCGCGGTCCGACGGGACGGTCAATACTTTATTGGGAAAGTAAGAACGAGACGGTCAAATTTTCTTTGTAATTTTTTTACAAAGATCGTCGGACCGTGCTGTTTGACCAGGCCTTTATCCCAAAAATTTTGAGATAACTTGAGTTGTTGTTGTGTCAGCGGTCATCAGCTGTTTTTTAACAAGGGATTACAACAACACAAAGCTATCCAGTGGCCTGATTAAGGAATACGAAGCGGATCGTTTTAGATGGCGAAAATAAGGCTTGCTATTATTGCTTTAGCTTTCGCCTTTTTCGTTTAACATTCACCCTATTTTCGAAATCGAAAGCGAATGTGAAATGAGATTTCCGATAAGTTTTTCTTGGCGGATTGGTACATCGAGGGGCGAAAGTGAATGTGTTAATTGATTTCATTAAAATAAATAAAAATGCGATGTAATTGTTACTTTCTTTTATAAAATAAAACTAAAGAAAGAATTATAATTTATTTTTTGTATAATAAACGTAAAACAGCAACACACGAACCAGCAACAACTTTCAGCGCTCATTGAATTTTTGAGGGAATATGAAGGGATAGCCAAAGGAGCACTCAACGCACCTTAATAGGAAACCTTTCTTTGAAAGCAGAAACAGCTTATTGAACCTATTTTTTTTATAGAATAAAGCAAATTTAAGATGAAAACACTTTACACAAAAACACTCACTCTAAGCAAAGGAGATCAAGAGGTGAAGAAGCACTTTTTAATAACTTTAAGTTTGAGGAAATTTGTACATCACAGTATCAGCATATTTGTAAGCAACATTATGGGTCTATTTTTAATTTAAATAATACATATTTTAATTTTATTCTAAGCAAATGACAAAAAATTGTAAATATTTGCTTCTCGCCAAATGATTTTATTTAAAAAAACACAAATATTCTCTGGAAATCAGCTGTCAATTGTCTGGAAATCTTGGCAGTATAATTAACGACTCGCTTCGTATTCGATAATTGCTCAAATCGAAGCGAGTCGAAAAGGAGATATCGAATTGAAAACGATTCGCTTCGTATTCCATAATCAGGCCACAGATAACTGAGAATAACCATCGGAACGTGCCCATTAGCTTCGTCGCGCTTCCGACCATTATAGTTCTACCTTAACCTACGTTTCAGTAGTTGTTGTTGTTTAATGTACCTACCTACCGCACAAGATTTCAAACTTATACTTACCATCTGTTTTTTTATAGATTCCTTGTTTATTATAGCATAGGTAACAAATGAAATAATAAACATGTTTATTATCTTCGGGATCCGGATCTGGATTCACTTTTTACACGTATACAAATACGAAATAATAGGGAAATTTTCAAAATTGTTAATGCAGCATGTGTTAAAAGTTAATCTAGATCCAGATCCGGATCACGATAGAAAATAGATAATTATGAGATATGTTTATTTAGTAAGGACCAGTTGTACAAACGTGGTTCAGAAATTAAAATTATTTCAGTTTGGCGATTTAAATGAGGTTCAACGATAGAGCTTGTAATTGGCTATTATAACATACTTTAAACCTTGAACCATCGTTGGACCTCATTTAACTCGTAGATTTAAAATTCCTGAACCACGGATCAAAATTTAAGCGACGATTGTACAACTGGCCCTAAGAGGAGAAGTTGCTTGGCTCTGCAAATTTTCGCATTCCAGAGTACAATTTTTCCAAATTCGAAAAGATTTATCTTTTGAATCGGATAAGAGAGTAAGGCCCCCTGTATCTTAGACGCTGTTTAGATTGGGAAGGCTGAGACCGGTCTCACGGCGGTTTCTGGACAAGAGAAGTGGGGGGTCAGGGATGTCGTGAGGCATGAAGAAAACATAAACATCCGACTCATGAGTCTCATTTGTTGTTGTTTCAATGCGCAAAACACTGAAGTTGTTGTTGTTTCTAATTGATTTGAGGCGCCTCAAATTTTCTAATGTAGACACGATTAGGCTCACGAGTCCGGATTCAATTTTCCCAATCTAAACAGGCTCTTACATCATCAATTCTCTTTAAATTGAAAAAAAAACATGTTTTCTAGGTTATACTTGGCTTAAAAAAGGAAAACAACATTTAACTCAAACTAACATCTTTTAAGCGAAAATTTAAAATACCGATTGTTGATAAATCTTGAAATTTAGTATTCTTAAACTCAATATTATTAAAATAACTCAACTCAATTAAATGAACTATTCTTTTATAATTTCAAGTTTCTTTTTTTAGTTCGCAAAGGTTTGCATCGTTCTCAATGATCAAAACTTTTATTAGTTGGGGTTTTAAATACCGAATTCCAAAATGTATCAATTTGATAAGTGACAATCGTAAAAGAGATGCATGTGTTCCTTATACATGGCTGATATGTGACCAACGTGTAGACATAAGTGCCACTTATTCGTTTGTGTGCATTGTTGATCTGGCCTCACAAATACACTGTTTTTAGTGCATTCTTATCTTCGATTAAAAAAAAGGAGAACGTTAAATACAATACGGAGTTATACCAAATTGTTGTTGTATTTAAAATGCTAGCCCCCATATTAATAAACGGCGGATAACAACGTGCTAGCGTTAATACATCTGTTAACTAGTAATTCTTATTAACAAATGGGTAATAGTCTGTGACGTGTGTTAACGTACGGATAACTTTAACTAGCCAGATTCCACGTATATTATTAATACTGCTGTAGGTTTTTAAGCGAAGATAAAAATGCATACAAAACAGGGCTAGTAATTGTTCTTTTTTTTTTAAGTAGAGAATATGTCCCCCATTGCGGTTGTCGCTTTGTTAATCGATAGACAACTTTATTTTTCTACTATCGATCGACGATTTCTGTATTTCACATTTACCCCAATTACGAAGTTGTCGTATGTCAATTTTTTAGTTAGTTCAATGGTAAAATGTTATTTTTTCAGACGCTCAATTTACGTTTTGTTTAAACTAAAAACTATCGTGAGTAATCCACGTGACGAAGAGAACAAAAACGGGAATTTTGGTAAAACGAATTTCGTAAAAAGACTCATAATTGTCGATTTTATATTCGTTTGTTTTCGACTGTAATTTTCTGCCAGTTCAAATATTCCAGACCGTTTTCAATTTCACCAATAAAAAAGCGCATTTAATACGATTTTTATTTGGAAATAAAAATGCAGTCATATAAATGAACTATCAAATTTAAAATATTCGTAATATTCTGCAGGATTATTCACGATAGAATATTGTTTAATCGATTACCTTACACAATACCAAACATAAAAACCAGTTGATACAAACGACAAATTTCGGATGAAATTGCTAATCGGTAACCGCAATCGTTGTCAATGTTTCTAGAATTGATTTAAAAGTCGAAGTCAGAAGAGATTATCAATATAATATAAAATACATAATATTGATAATCTCTGGTCAGAAGTATTCGCTGCTATCCCGATGACCAATCGAAAAGTTAATTTTTAAGTATAGATTGGTATCTCATTTCCACTGAATACATGATCGTTGCATCCGTTATAAGGTAAAACGCTAGCCCAAATGTACCTATTTGAATTAGTACACCAACAAGTGTTCCTAATGTTCAATTTACTTACATATATCATTTCATTTCTGTAAAAAAAAAGGATCTAAAATGTAAAATTAATATTAGTTGGACAGTGAGAGGAGGTCAAAATGCGACTATGAGAAATGCTATAATCAAGATCAAGACTATTTCATTATCCCAATGCCAACGGTAACATTTCGTATATGACATGTCCGCTATAACCCGTTGCATATATTAACGGTTGTACATTTTGGAACCATAGCTATTGTAGAGTGCGGAGAAGAAAGAAAATGACACAAAAAACAGCTGCACAATAAGAGGAGGGTAGTTTTCATATCTATTCTTCTATGTTCGGAAAGCTGCAAGCCTCAAAGGGCATCGTGCAAATAGCTGTCCATCTACATACATTTAAACATGAAGCGAACGTAAACTGATGAGAAGTTTGATTTCATATTGTCTTCTTTTGGTTTCACGTTACGTGCATCACTTCCGTTATAAGACAACATTCATACTCAATGTGCCTTAAGAAGTATAACCTCAAATAAAAATAAAAACAACTAAACAAACAAACAAAATATTAAAGATGAATAAATCTAACTACAGTGTTATCATGTCACACATACAATTATTTAAACTTACAAGATAAGACAAAAATATAAACAAAGGTTTAAATCAAAATACAAAAAGTTCAATACAAATATAGTGTTAGTAGTAGAGGAGCTTCCAATTAGCAGGTGCATACAAAAATGATAAACTCTAAACTAACAGACAAGCACAAAAGACTTACAGTATGTTGTTATTCTTTGTATATATATTTATATTTTTTTTTTTTTTTGCAAAAAGGAAAAAATTAAGGGATATAGAGTTCTTCTTATCGTCAAACACATATAAATAAGTTCAGCTATACATTTATTATAATTATAATTTTGTTTTTTTTTTTTTTGTTTAATTTACTCACTTTTTAGTATATATTTTGTTTTCATTTCTTTTGTTTCATATTTATCTAACAGTTCTGTTTAAAACGCATTTTTTGTATTTGTGTTTTTAGTAATGCTTAATTGCTATATATTTTTGTTTAATATATATATGCAGTGCATATTTGTGTTTTGTATTAAAAAATGAGAAAACACTACATCTATGCGGGTACATTTGTCTAAAACTATTTTTTTGTTTAACAAAAAAGTAAATAAATTTAATTTGTTAAAAACGAACAAATAACAAACAAAAATTTAAAAGAAAAATATTCTAACAAATTTATAAAAATAAACTTTAAATAAAAAAAAAATCATTTCTATAAAACCCTTGTACATGATTTTTGTTTTCGGTTCTAAATAAAAATTTTCTGTTTTAAATTATATCCTAAATTATGAGAACCATCATCCGCCTTTTATATATAATTTTTGTTAGTAGGTATTATAGTTACACTTGTATGGTGAATCAAGAAAAGCACGGCATTTATCGCAAGCTTATATGTGTGTGTGAGTGAGAGATAAAATTGGATTTTCTAAATTATGAATTTGATGTTATATATATTTTTTTTTTATATTTATATATATTTTTTGTTTTTGTATTACAAAAAGATATTTTCGTTTTCTCTATGGATATACAAACAACAAACCAATTCCGCTTGACAAGAATGCATTGCCAAATTTCGTATTTCAATAATAAATTGTTTTAAATGCTATAAGACTCTTAAGTTATGATGCTTTAATTAATATTAATAAATAATATTTTGTACAAGATTACTTATAGATTGTGAATAGGGCACAGTCACAGTTTTTGAAATGCTCTAGTCTGGTTGAATAAAATGTCTTCCAAGAACACTCTTATTTTACCCTTGAGCCCAATTTCGTCCAAACTTTCAAGTACAAGAGATTCTTTATTTTTTAAAGTAATACGCAAATATGGAAAGTTCTGCATATAGCTCCATCTCCTTTTATTATGTTTTCAGAAATTCAAAACCATCAGAATCTTCTTTTAAATCCTATCCGGTGTTCCTAAAACTCAGGTTGTGTTAAACATGTAAGTCATTACTTCTTAAGTGCACATACATACATACATTATACAAACAAGAATATAGGAGAGATATGGTACTCTTCAAGTACAGGAACACGTTTGAACTGCATATAGAAATAACACTTTCACATTTTTTAAATGTCTTAACTTTCTTCAGAAATTCAGAAGCACAGAAAATATTATAAAAAGCAAAACAACTAGTTAGTTCAGGCTTCAAGGCCTCATAGATGTCTGCAATTTCAAAATATGGATAGGATTCCTGAGCAAAATCTCTGTTTTTAATTTTAATACTCTTGCAGTTACAGTACTTATAATTTTTGAGTTAATTTATAAATTTGCAGCTTATAGTAATGCAAGTAACGGTTATTTTTAATTTTTTATTAAAATTTTGGAAAACAATATTTTTGAAATGAGTTTTGGATTTATACCATTTTGAAATGTAGAAGATTGTTCGAACAGTTTAAAGTATGAAAATAAAATATAAAAAAAAGAAAACAGCAATATTGAAAACCACAAAAACAAGACAAAAGAAAATCTTATGAAAATAACAAAAATATTTGTAAATATATTTTATTTAAATTATTTAAGAGTTTTCTGAAATAACCGCGTACACATCTTTTTCATGTCTGTAAAACCCTGGGTGCGCCGGAAACGACTGACGAGTTTCAGGATAAGCCCGTCCTGGGGCAGGTGTTTATAGATTTATGTTCACGAAATTGAATGAATGAAATATTAGGGTTGTTGCACTGTGACCTTAAGATCTTTTGTTCCCGAAATAAGGACAATGTTTGTTCTTTGTATTTGTCGTTATAATGTTTAGTGTGGTGGGAGGTATTGGCATATTAGAAACATTTTGAATATTATTTGTATTATTTACAAATCAATGTATTATTCAGAGATTGTTTCATTATTATTATAATGTAAACACAATTCAAATTGAATTATAATGAAATGATATTAAATCAGAGCTGCACAACAAACTAGAAAATTCAATACCTCAACACTGGAATTTCAAACAAAATATCCATTCACAATCGATTTAGCTTTGTTAAATTTTCACAGTAATAGTAAAATTTATTAATTGATAACTATAATACCAAAATATCAATGAATTTATAATTGAATATTAATATTTGAAAACCGTAATAAGGTTGTAAGATTATTTTTTAATTTCAATAAAAATCTTTTTTTTTCTATGTTGTTTTCATAGGTCCCCAAAGTTCGTCAGTCCCCTCCGCCACAACCCAAGGCATATAGAATACATGGTATGATATTGCGCATGTCGTTATCCTGTCTCACACGCATTTTGTCAACTAGTGATGCAATTCTATTTGCATTTTTTTTAGTTTCTGTATTTTGTTTTTGATTTGTTGTTGTCTTTTCTCCACGTTTTTGTACACATGTGACATAAATGCGCAGAACGAAAAAGAAAATCAACTCGGAATAGCATACCATGTATTCTGTATACCTTGGCCACAACCTGTATAATTGTCTTTATTATATCTTCGGTTTTAGTACTTAAATATCCTAATAGAATAGTATAAAGGCTTTTTAAGCAGAATTAGTGTTTGAACATTTTCAGACCGAAAACGAAAAATGCAATGCCAGTTTTAAGGACGCGTTCTCTTTAATTCTTAAATACTTTTGTTCTTAATTTTTATTTTTATCATAAAATTAGCAATGTTACTTGTTCTTTTTTGTTTAATGTTCCTGCATATAAAGTTAAGTTTTTTTTTTTATATTTTACAAAAATAATTTAAAATCAAATATCATTTTATAAGTACATAACATTTGAGTAATTCCGTGCTTGTCATTGTGTTTATGATGTGTCACCCTGTGTATACAATACAATATTATATGACTAAATAATGTTTTTTATATATAATTTTGCTTTCTGGATTTTGTTTTTTGTTTCAAGCTTATTTTCAATTTTTTGTTATGTACTCTTCTAAATACTAAAATTTTATATTTTGTTTGTCGGTCACGTTGTTCTTTTCTATTTTAATATTATATGTACTTTTTTATTTTCTTAAATGAACATACATACATATTTTTTTAAGTATGTATGAACATTTAAATTTAAAAATGTGTATCTTAAAATTTTTTATATTTTTTGTTGTTGTTTGCCTTCCTTTTGCTTTTGTATTTTATATGTATTTCTTATACATTAATTAAGTTTTTTGTATTTAATTTTATGTTTAGTTTATTTACATTGTTGAATTGTCCCACTCCAGTTGGCTGACATTTTGATATTTACCATTTACAACTGAAAAAAAGTTTAACGATAAAGATTATTTTATGTTTGTTTAGTTAACGAACCTTCTTCATCTTCTGAATCAGAATTTTCCGAATCAGAACTATCCTCAGAAACAGCATCATTTTGCATTGGATTGATAGTGATTGTGAGTGCTGAATCATCCCAGACTAAACTTTCGTCTGCGATCTAGAAAAATAACATGATCAACATTTTCAGCTTTTCACGCTACATTATATTAAGATTGGTTTTTAACTTCGAAAATGAATATAAATATAAATCATAAGTTATTAAAACAGAAGAAGAGATGTCTTTTACTATTTCATCATAATAAAATTAAGGTGTTTTATGGGAAACCAAATTAAGGTTATCATGGAAAATAACATAATCCTCCAGCAAGTCATGGTCACCCTGTGTAACTCACAGATTATTCTACTCAGGCGCCAGTTATAGCCATCATTGAACACTTTAATGATTGATTTTGAGACGTTAAGGAAGTAAAATGATTTATTATGTTGATGAGTAAATAAGACTTAAGACTTTGTTAATATTTCTAGTCAAAAAAAATTCAAACAGTCCCAACTTTCCACATTAAAAGACTTTTCTTATTTTAATTATTGAACTACCTTACCAATGATCATTGAAAAATTAAGTTGGACCTATTTGAAATGATGTTTTGACTAGAAATATTAATTAAGTCTTGAGCTTTGTTTGGCCATCAAAATAATAAAAAACTTTGCTTTCTAAACGTCTCAAAATCAAATCAATGATGAATTTCAATGATAGTTATAACTGGCACCTTAAGGATTGAATGCACAAGCGTGTTTCGTTGGGCAACAACCTACAGCATTTAACACTAAAAGCGGGATCTGTGACGGTTAATTACTTGTGGTTTTAACCAAGTTTAGTCTTCAAGTGCGGTTTTAAAATTGAACGGTTGATATGGTATACATGATTATGTACATCCTAGTACGCTTTTTCTGGCTTAAAGCCTAGTACGTTGCTGATGCTTTTTTTCGTGTGTATTTTTGTTTGTTTCATTACAGCGCACGTGGTTGTCTGTTTTTTTGTTTTTCAGTTGCATTTGTTTTGATTTTTTGAATTGGTGTAACTGTCAATGAATATTTTTTCGCTGCGTTTTCGTAAGCATTTTGTTTTCTTGTTGGAGACCAACATTTCGTTTGGCATCAGCAGCGTATTAGGCTTTAACTTTAAATATTTTGGTACCTACTTTTTTAGAATTAATGAATATTTAAATAATCTTGAGCACTGTATAAAACGTGGACATAATCAGACGGTCATACATACACATATGAGTGGGGTTTTGTGTATAAATGGAAATCCACACAAATGAAGTACATACTGCGAAAAATACATCAATTTATATTGAATAATTTTGAATGAACAACAACCTAGATGTTACCACCAAGGTTGTAGGCTGAAGTTATAGCTATTTCACTCTATCTTCAGACTCATTTAGTTTTTTGCTCATATTAATTGAAAAGCTTTTTGTCTTCATCTGGGAGCGAACCATAAAACGCCTCAGAAGCCGATGCACTTTATACCGCCAAAGCCGCATGATTAGCTCCATCCCAATGCAGGTTTCATTGTTTATCAATTGCAGAAGCGACATTCCCCGTTAGGTTAGGTAGAAGGGCTGACAGTTGATATTGTTACCGTCACACTTATAGCGTTTTCGTTTGGTATTCCGGAAGAAGCCTCCGGAGCTCTCCGATCCAGAATGCCAAACGAACAAGTTGCAACCCTTTTTTTATTCTGAAGTGTGGGTTTGGTTGTATTTGGGTGATGAAACATTCACACAGCTATTTCTCGGAATATTGATATTCCTCAATAACAGCAACGAATGTCTCCACCTTGGATTTTACTTTGAGTAAACTCCTTATCTTAGCAAAAATTCCGCATCATGGTATAAATATAACGATAATGCGGAAGATGAAATGTTTGTTCTATCCATTTTTTTTATAATATTGGTTCCTTTCAACTCCAAAATTTGTATAATGCACAATCGCAATTCCAAAATTAAATAACAAATAAAAACCTTTGACAATTTTGACGTTTCAATTGTTCGCATGTATGTGTGCTTCTGGTTTTGATACTTTCTTCAAATCCAGAATCGTTTTTCTCTTCTTTTCAGAAGAAGAACTGTCATCTAGTGCCAAATGAACGTTTTCAGAAGCATTCGGAATGCTTCCGGACGACCAAACGAAAACGCTATTAGATCTCTGTATATCCGTTGTGATACCCTAGGAAATTGTATTCCACTTAATGTAAAAATTCATGTGTTCTGTTAGCAGACAAGCCATTTAGAGGCGTTGATGAAGTTCAGAAGGCTATTAGCCGAAGTTCTAGAAAGTTCCTCTAAGTGGTCATAGGAATGATTTCCTAGGTGTTTCTTTTTTAATTGACAGAGTCTGTCCTCTGCTTATTGAAATTTGGCCATAACTTTCTAGTTTTACAGGATGTTTCAAGCAGATTCCATCTTTCATTAGTTTTTTCTGATATTTTGTTACCAATATTCTGTTTGATGCTACAGGTTGGTACATTGATATGTTGTTTGGCCTTATTTGAATCAAGCGACGAACCCGTTCTCGCCAGCTCATCAGCTCTCTCGTTTCCCTGTACATCACTGTGATCAGGAACCCAGCAAAAAAGAAAAAATATGTAACTTGTTTATATTATTATTTTGGTACTTTATTGAAAAATTTATAAAATTTACGATGGTTGTTTAAAATTTAGTACATTTAAGAATGGCTTGGCTGTCTGCCATTGATGACAACAAATTTAACAATTTTTGTTCAAAATACAAGAATTTCAATAAATTAAAATAAGAGTAGAGTAGTAGGCCGTTTTCGGAAACGTCAAATCAAAGTCAATTTGATCGTCAAATGATCGTCATTTTTTGACGCAGATTGCAATCGTCTTGTCTTGCAAAAAATCGGTTTTATGAACGTTATTCAATTTACTCGCAAACGCATTTTATATTTACGAGCATGCTCTCTGGTTTCTCAATTTTTTTATCGTCAACTCGATTTTTTTATTGCGCAGTTGCACCGCAGATGATGTTTTCGAACAGGAGACTTTAGCAGTTTGCGTTAAAGAACATTCTGCAAATGCATTTTTGACGCAGATGACGTTTTCGAAAACGGCCGTAGATGGGACAGGAACCAAGAAAGTACATCTTGTCTACGTTTTCTCCAGTATTGCATAGACAGCAACGTAATGAAACATCCTCGTGGTGTGGCATATAGTTGGACTTAAGTAGTTCTCCTCTAACTCAGATTAAGGCCCAGTGTTCAGGTAGTTTACCTGTACAAAAAACGAGTTATTGAGTTTTCTGCTTGTGATACGCTTTCTATTTTGATAGCCTGTTCCAGATCCTGGACGAATTTCTGCAGGATGTTTCTCCTCTCTGAAATATTGTTTTCACTTAGATCAAGCACGACCTTGTAATATTTTTCCAGTCTTTAAAGAACATTATTTTCGTTCTAAGCGCCTTCAAAACTAGAACCTTTGTTAGACGTGAATTAGGGTTGCTAGTTTGGGAGTTTTCCCCCCAGATTTAGGGTTTTTTTTTCATCTATAGGGGCAAATCTGGGTTGACAAAATGTCTGGGGGAAATCTGGGGTATTATTTTTAAAGTTAAAAAAATTAAAATTTGTATGACTTCTTAATTTTCTTCATTATAAAAATTACGTCGTATGGGAATTGAAATAGCTGATAGTAATTAAGGCCGTGAGTGCAAAAGTAGCGTTACCCATTTATATTGGAAAAATTGATACTTTTGTCTCGTAGTGCAACATATATGCATGGAAAGTCATAAAAGCAAAAAATCTAAATTCTTAAATAGGTATCTTAGCTTTCCAAAGAGTTCACTTATCCTCCTAGAATATCAAATTGAAAAGTAATTTACATCGATTAAAAATGAAAACTATGCAAACAAAAATTGGGTTACACACATTCGGATTCGCAGAATTTTACGCCGTTGGAGGAAACCTTGAAAAATGTCGCTTGTACAAAAATGAAGATGACGATCGTATTATTCTTGATTTTTTTTCAATAAAGTATTTTAGTGCAGTAGAAATATGTAATAAACTTATGAGTATTGAATGTAAAAAAAATCTAGGGTTTTTTTTTTGTGGCAATCTGGGGGTTACAAACTTTTCTGGGGGGAGAATTTTTTTCATCAGGCAACACTGGGGTGAATAATCTTCTTCGTTTATTACTTTTGTCACATAGTTCATGCTAAGTTTAAGAAATACAAAAAGAAAGGCAAGAGTTTCTCTACGTTTTCGAAGTATTTGCCTCCTCAAAGTGCGCACCATAGCACATTACGGAACGCACAACTGGTTCAAAGACTTTTATTTTAAAGGTATTTCAACCTTAGAATTTGACATCAGATTTATCCACGTTCAATTATTTATATTCAATAATTTCTAATCTATGCATAGAGATTTCAATCCCGAATCCAGGGATTCCGATATATTTTTGATCTCGAAATTCCCGGGATTATAATGCTTCAATCCAGGGATTTCGGGAATTGGTGGCTTAAATATTTGAATAAGGTGCCAGTTATAGCTATCATTGAAACTCATCATTGAAAATTTTAATGATTGATTTTGAGACGTTTAGGAGGCAAAATCATTTATTATTTTGATGGACGATCAAAGCTTAGGACTTAATTAATATTTCTAGTCAAAAAAAAAATTTCAAATATGCCCAACTTTCCACAAAAATTGACTTTTAATTTTTCAATGATCATTGGTAAGGTAGTTCAATCATTGAAATAAGAAAAGTCTTTTTATGTGGAAAGTTGGGCGTATTTGAAAAATTTTGTTGGCTAAAAATATTAATTAGGTCTTTAGCTTTATTTTTCCATCAAAAGAATAAATGATTTTACTTCCTAAACGTCTCAAAATTAATCATTAAAATTTTCAATGATGAGTTTCAATGATAGCTATAACCGGCACCTAAAATATGTTTACTTTTTTAAAGAAACAACCGACTAACCGACTTTGTAGTTCAAAACTGCTTTTCTATATAAATTTAAGTACTTTGTATAAGAACGTTTTTTATAATACAAAGTCTATATAGAGACCGGGAATTATGGATTATGCAGCGAATATGAACCACGAGCTCTTCTCGCAACCCGTGGAGAAATTTTGTAAAATGATCGCAAGCACGTAAAACTGACCGATATGAACGCAGTTGCTAGTTTTGTAGTTTTCTAAAATTGGGGCTGTTGGTAATTATTTGTTCGTACAGGCTTATCAGGCGTCAACAAAAAAAAATCTCAACCTAGTGCGTAAGGAGATTTGACTGGATTTCCAAATTGGGGACAGAGTACCGAAGGCTGCAAGGGCCTTATTTATTCTACCTTTAACCTCCAGATCCCTACCGCCATTTGCAGAAACAATACTACCAAGTTAGTTTAACTGTTCGACTTCTTCCACTATAGTGTCCTGTAGAATATACGCTGCTGTGTGGAGCGGCCTACGAGCATTATTTGTCTTTTTTCTGTTTATTCTTAGACCACTCGACTCTCCCTTCATTTGCCCACTGATGTTATTTGCCAGTAAAAATATGTCATCGGCATAGTCTAAATGACTGAGCCTTGAAAACGGTCTCCACTGAATGCCCTGTCTCCGCTGTACCAACACTGGCCGTCAATATGTCGTTCATCGCCAGCAGAAAGAGAATTGGCAATAGAACATCCAGTTATCTCACACCCTGTTGCACAACGAAGTCGGATAGCTGCCCATTGTTATTAAGCACTTATTTTTCGAATGCATGGTTGAAAAATGATATTTAGGTACATTTTCCCATTTTTATTTTGTAGTCCATATTAACCGGCATACAATTATGTTGAAACTTTTCCAAATATTATAACTCATTTACCCTAAAATCAATAATGTAGAAGACTAACGCTGCGGCTCCATTGGCAATATTTGAGGTGATGGCAATTGGAATGGGAATGACAATTTATTGCTTGGGTGGCCGTTTTCAGTTATAAAATGTGTGTATAGAAATAGTTGACTGAAAATGCTCTTTGTGCTGTTCAAATCTTCTGTTTTTGATTAAAAGGAATTTTAATTCACTATATTTTTTTATGTGCGTTCTATTATATTCTTCCCTTTTATAAACAAAAATTGATAAGGAAGCCATTCAAAATCACAGGAACCCCATTTTGTTTCAATTTATTGCCTCGACGGACGATAAAAAAACATTGAAAAAACATATTGGGATTGCAGTTTCTAGTAGTGCATCGACGACATTAGTACCTCGTTTACATGGAGAATTGAATCTGAATTGAATCAGGATTTAGGTTCATGTAGACCTGGATCGGATTGAATCCGGATTACTCGATCCGATCTAGCTCGGCGAGCTGGATCGAATCGAAAATGGAGTTATATTCCTTGATCGAAGGATTGAGGAATCGAGATTACAACTTAGTGATGGTGTGTGTTCGTTTTATGTATTCCATTTCAGACTATTTAGCTTGTTTTTTTCTTCTGTGTGATATTTATGGTTGAAATTTGTTATTTATTTTGTGAAATTAATTATGCACATTAAAAGAAAAACTGTCCCTTCGATTCCATTTGAATCCAATATTTTGATCTCGCATCGTCATATACCTGGATCGAAATTTCGATCCTAATTGAATCCGATCCTTCGATCCGCTCATGTAAACGTGGTATAGGTTGGTAACGTGAAGATGAAAAAATAATATCGGTCAAATGACCACCTCCTGAGCCGGCGTGGCGCACATTTTACGATTTTACGGAATTTTGTATTGTTGCGCGCAAAACATCTGGTTTAAAATTTGTGATTTTTTGTTCAACTAATTCCTCGCGTTTGTGCATCCATTATCTAGGCTGGTCAAAATGCATAATTGCATCAGCTGACATCAGCTGTTTTTTCGCAAGGAATTAAACCAACACACAATTTCGGATCGCTTAAAATACGCAGCCGAACGCATCCATTCTCTTTCTACCAACAGCATAAATATTAAAGCACAATGTGGTTGGCAATGGTGCAGTAGATGTAGTGCTTGAATGCTAACTTAGAGGAGTGGGTTTGAGCCTCATTCTAGGCAGAATTCTTTTCGAAACTCTCCCAGCTTAACTGGACGCCACCCGTGGGATTATTGAGATAATAAACACCTTAATCTCAATCCACTGTGCCAAATCTTTCCTATCTTCCTACTCTTCCTAACTAGTGCTGTGCAATTCAAGTTGCATTTAAAAGACCAAAGGTCTTACAGGCATATAGCTAAAATTATTATTATTATCATTATTATTATTATTATTATTATTATTATTATTATTATTATTATTATTATTATTATTATTATTATTATTCACATGTAAGCAAGCACAAATACATTTGACACCATTTGCAAAAATTATAACACGTTGGGTACGTTCAGACGATCCAAGGGGCTAGAAATTAAGGCAGGTTTCTAGTCTCTGATTGGCCAGCTGCCAAAATATTGCTTTGTCGGCATTTACACCACCCGATTTTTCCAGTACGATTTTTCCCAAAATCGTGTGAAATGTTTACATGAAACGATATGAAACGATTTTTCTAGTCAGATTTCTCTTCCTGTCCTCTTCATACTTTATTGCTGTCTCTTTAATTTTGCATTCAGAGGTAGATGGCATACTAGGACCAGCGTTTCCTATTGCATTTTTTTTTCGTAAAACACTTCTACTGGCAATCGAATACTTTTTGGTTTTACGAAAAAAAATTATAATTCAACAAAATTAAAACCACAAATAATTTCATCATCATTGTTGTTGTTTTTTCTCCTGAAACCTAACCCTTAAGTGCCCCGCATATGAGCCGTGTATAGAGAATGCAATCCCGGACTGTTTTTTCAATCCCGGGATTTCGGGATTCAAAAATTTCAATCCCGGGATCCTGGGATAATCCCGGGATTTCAAAAATATTTTTTAAAAAGTTATTAAGAATATATTTTTGTTTAAAACTGTTCGTTTTCTAAATTAAAAACGCTTTTCTGAGTATGCAAAGAGTTAATACTTCTAATCCGGCCTCCGCCTGGCAAGAAAAATAAGTTTTATGGTTGAAATATTGTTATTTAGAAGAAAAAATCGTTATTCACCATGTTTTCTCACAAAACAGAAAAGTTCTTAGGAAACAAAATTTATCTATAGTTATTTCATAAATAGGTACCTATCTATTCTTAACTGCCTGAACAGAGTGCAAGACGGAGCTGGAATAGATATAAAAAATGCTGCAGTCGGAGCTGCAAGAGTTGAACAATTTTAAAATTTTACTGCAGCATTTTTGACATCTATTCCAGTTGGGTCTTGTATTCTGTTCAGGCAGTAAGGTTAGTTGCAGGAAGCTAACATTTGTCGGTGCATCACCCACACTTTGAATTCTAAGAGGTCAATAAATTAAAGTTCCATACAATTTTAAAAGAGAATTTTAACGAAAATACAAATGAACTGATGAGAACCAAAACCTGCAATACCCAGAAAAACTTGCCATAAGTAAATTTAATTATTAAATATCTTTTAAATGGAACTTTAAATGTGATTTTCCTTCAAACCATAGCAAAACCATTTAAGACTTAGGTATTAAAAATTAAATTTGATCGTGAAAAGTTTTTCTGGTATGATGTTGGCAAGTTTTGGTTTACAGCTCAACTGGACATTAAAATATAATAGGTTTATTGACATTTTTTTAAAGAAAAATATTATTTCTTGTTGAATATTTTTTTATTTACTTAATAAAAATATTTTATTCAGTTGTTTCCAAAATAAAATGAATCCATACTTTTTGAATTCAACTGAAACCGACATCGATAGAATCATTGGCTTATTAGGTATATAGGAAGTCAATGAATTGAATACTCGTACGGTTACGTAACGAAAAAAACAAGATTAACGAAGGGGGATGATCAGTTTTGACCTACATACAAATTATTGGCAAATTGTTCCTATACGAAAGTCTAAATGCAAGCAGGAAGAAAAATTGTATGCGAATATTAAAGCCACCAATCCCGGAAATCCCGGGATTGAAGCATTATAATCCCGGGATTTTCGGGATCCAAAAATGGCTCGGGATCCCGGGATTCGGGATCCCGGGATTGCATTCTCTAGCCGTGTAGCAAACTGTATGTATTTTCAATCACTTATATGTTATTATTAATTTCTTCTTCGAAAATACAAATACAAATTTGAAAATGCATATCTACTGCCAACAAAAAATAAATCGATTGATTGTTTTTGTAGGCTCTTTTGGTCTATTTTAGTTTTGAATGCAAATAAAAGAAACTTATTTCATTCTTCTCCCAACGTTTCGTAAGAATTCCTTACTTCCTTAAATTACAAAGTTACTTTATTCCAATTAACCAATTATAAATTTCTCTTACTTTACGTACTAAATCATAATACATTTGCTCATTTTTCTCCCACTATTGCATCTTCCCGACGACGGCACTGACACAAAGTTGAAAATAAATTAACAAATAAAATGAAATAAATAAACATAAACAAGAAAAACTTTCAAATTAGACAAAATGACATTTAAATTATCACAGAGTTTTTTCAGGTACTTTGACTAGTGCTACAGCATAGCTTTGTTTAATACTATCGATGTCTTCTTTTGTGTTCATTGTCCTTTGTATTTTTTGTTGTATTCTAAAGCTTGCCAATGTAAGACGAGTGTTTAGTTTCCTCTCCTTGTCCAGTATTTTTACCCCTTCGAAGTCCATCGAGTGTCCACTTAGTGCTATGTGTTGCGAAAGCCCAGTTGACTCTTTTTGCTTTCTTACGTCTGCTTCGTGTTCCGCTATTCTTGTTCCCAGGTTTCTCTTTGTCTGTCCTATGTATACCAGATCACACTGTTCATTCTCTTTTCCTTTACACTCAATTTCATAATTGTTGTTGTTTTTGTATTTATGATGTTGTATTTGTAAAAATTGATTTAAGAGTAATGCTATGTTTCCACCTAAGGGTAATCTCAGTTTAGATTAAATTAATCTTTTTGGTGTTTCCATGGCACAAAAAGATTTTAAAAATATTAAATCTGACAACACTTTCAAAAATGCAAATGGCGCTTCAATTTTTCTTATGAAGTGCGAAAGGGACAGAATGTTTTATTCATATCAAACAATGAAGAATTGAATCGAGTCTCGAATGAATCGTTCAGCACCATGTTAAAATAGGTTAGTTCGATTTGTGAAACTATTTGTCCTAGGAAGATTTAATAAGATTAATTTCTAATCTCCAAGATTAACGAAATATATTTGTATGGTAAATCTTCAAGATTTAAAGAAGATTTGAGGTAAATCTTATTAAATCTCAGATAAGCGTTAGGTGGAAATGTAGCATAAGATTAGATTTATGTGAAAATGATAGATTCTCTTTTTTAATCATTCTATGTAAATTTCTATTGTCTGTCAGATTTGGGACATATGGAATAGAGAAAAACTTTTTTTCGGTGTTTGCAGTTCCTGAATATTTGTTGTTGTCTTTATTTGTTTTAGCTTTTAAGTTTTCTGTTCTTTTTCTTAGGAGGTTGTTTATCATGTAGTATGGGTAGTTATTTGATTTTAATTTTTCTTACATTTTCTTTTTCATACCTTTTATCACTTAGGTCTAAAACTTTATTTATGAAATTGAATGCCGTGTTTACTTTTTGTTTAATTGGTTGTGTAGAGTGAAAATTGATCATACGTCCAGATGACGTTGGTTTAGAATACCAATTGTATATGATTTTTTTGTTTTCTCTGTGTAGTAGTAGGTCTAAGTATGGAAGGCTTTCATTGTGTTCATTTTCTATTGTAAATTAAATCTACTTACTGCATTTTGTTTTTTTTTTTACGATTTTTCCAGTATGTTTGCGTTCTCTTTTATACTTTTCCCAGAGTCTTCTGTATTCAGCGTTGCCACCAATCGAAGAATTTTCCGAAGTTGATCCAAAAACAAAATGCAGTAAGTAGATTTATTTTTTTTTCGCAGTAGATATGCATTTTCAAATTTGTATTTGTATTTTCGAAGAAGAAATTAATAATAACATATAAGTGAATGAAAATACATATATAGTTTGCTACACAGCTCATATGCAAGGCACTTAAAGGTTGGGTTTCAGGAGAAAAAACAACAACAGTGATGATGAAATTATTTGTGGTTTTAATTTTGTTCAATTATATTTTTTTTTTTTTGTAAAACCAAAAAGTTTTTGATTGCCAGTAGATGTGTTTTACGAAAAAAAAAATACAATAGGCAACGCTGGTCCTAATATGCAATATACCTCTGAATACAAAATGAAAGAGACAGCAATAAAGTATGAAGAGGACAGGAATAGAAATCTGACTGGAAAAATCGTTTCATAACGTTAAATTAATAATGCTGAGAAACTCACACGTATGAAGAGGACAGGAATAGAAATCTGACTGGAAAAATCGTTTCATAACGTTAAATTAATAATGCTGAGAAACTCACAGTATGTTTACGTTCTCTTTTATACTTTTTCTAAAGTGTTGTGTGTTCAGCGTTGCCACTAATCGACAAATTTTCCGAAGTTGATCCAAAAATAAAATGCAGTAAGTAGATTTTTTTTTCGCAGGAAATATGCATTTTCAAATTTGTATTTGTATTGTCGAAAAAGACATTATTAGTAACAGATAATTGATTGAAAATACATACTTAAAACATTACCTAAGATCTTCGACTGCGAATAAATTTGTTTAGGGAACTCCAAACGCAAATATAAACTAGTTTTGGCTTAATTTTTTCGATAAACGATGCTATCAACAATTTCAAAAAGAAAAAATGGCTTCAGTCCCCAGCGTCAGGATCCATTTCACAAAGCAGAGAATGACAAAATTCGCTCAAATTTAAACGTTTTTAGCACCATTAACCAGTAAATGGGTTTATTTTTATGAAAATTCACGTCATTCGACGACCAAGCAAATTACGCATTTGAAAGAATAATGTCAGAATTCACGAGTCACGACCATTTGCAATTTTTAGTTTGCTATACGGCTCATATGAAAGGCGCTAAAAGGGTGGGTTTCAGGAGAAATAACAATTAAAATAGTGATGTATTATTTGTGGTTTTAATTGTTTTGAATTTTAATTTTTTTTTTTTTCGTAAAAACAAAAAAGTATTTGATTGGCAGTAGATTTGTTTTACGAAAAAAATGTAATAGGCAACGCTGGTCTTAATATACCATCTACCTCTGAATGCAAAATGAAAGGGACAGCAATAAAGTATGAAGAAGACAGCGACACAAATCTGACTGGAAAGATCGTTTCATGTAAACATTTCACCCGATTTTGGGAAAAATCGTACTGGAAAAATCGGGTGGTGTAAATGCCGACATTTATTTACGTTCGCTCTTACCTTTTTTTATGTTTGAAGGTTCTTTATCAAATACCAAAAAGAATATTAGAAACTGTATGATAAGTACAAAATATGTCGGCATTTACACCACCCGATTTCTCCTCAGACGATCCTTTGGCCATAGAGGTAAAAGGAGTAGAAAGTGAGGGCTAAGGACCGAATCGTCCGTTCCTGGCAAACTCACACGATTTGTCCAGTATGTTTGCATTCTCTTTTATAATTTTCCCATAGTCTTGTGTTGACCAGCGTTGCCGCTAACCGGAAAATTTTCCGATGTTGATCCAAAAACCAAATGCATAAGTAGATTTTTTTTCGCAGTAGATATGCATTTTCAAATTTGTATTTTATTTTCGAAAAAGAAATTAATAATGAGTCTGCTATTACACGACGACTTTTGAGTTATTACTTTCTTCGAAATTCAATGAGTGCGAACGATAAAAAACATCTGATTTCACCTTCGCTCTCATTTAATTTCGAGAAAAGTCACGACTCTAAAGTCATCGTGTAATAGGGCACTAACAGATAATTTATTGAAAATACATACTTAAAATATTACCTAAGATCTGCGAATAAATTTGTTTAGGCAAATTCCAACTGCAAATATCAACTAATTCTGGCTTACGTTTTTCGACAAAGTAAATAAACGATGCTATCAACAATTTTAAAAAGAAAACATAGCCTTAAATTTGTTTAAATTGTAATATTATTATTATATAATTAAATTTTCCACGCGACCAATAAGCTGTTTTCTGAGAAACGTCAAACGCTAATTATTCGCAGTCCCCAGCGTCAGGCACATTTCACAAAGAAGATAATGACAAAATTCGCTCAAATTTCAATTTGCTACACGGCTCATTTTCAAGGTACTAAAAGGGTGGGTTTCAGGAGAAATCAATAACAATGATGATGAAATTATTTGTGGTTTTAATTTTTTTGAATTTTAATTTTTTTGTTTTCGTAAAACTAAAAAGTATTTGATTGGCAGTAGATTTGTTTTACAAAAAAAAATTTAATAGGCAACGCTGGTCTTTATATGCTATCTACCTCTGAGTGCAAAATGAAAGGGACAGCAATATAGTATGAAGAGGACAGGGACATAAATCTGACATTTCACCCGATTTTGGGAAAAATCGGGTGGTGTAAATGCCGACTAAGCTTTTTATGAGATTTTTTAATTTTATGTTTGGTTTCCTAATCATCATCGTGTCCTGTAACCCCGGCTGGGGCATAGGGCGTCAACAAAACGTCTCCATCCTTCACGGTCTGCTGCAAGGTACTTAAGCTGTGGCCACGTCTTTCTCTGGGATTCTGCTTCCGCTAAGACAGTTGATTTCCATGTTGTTCTTGGTCTTCCAACCCGCCGTGCACCCTGAGGATTCCATTCAAAGGACTGCTTTGCAATTTCATCGTTTGGTTTCCTCAGTGTGTGACCAATCCAACGCCATTTACGCTTTCTTATGTCGACGTCCAGCCGCTCTTGACTTGTCCTGCGCCACAATTCCTCATTTGATATTATTTGTGGCCAGCGAATCTTTAGGATGTGGCGAAGACAGCGATTCACAAAAGCCTGCAATTTCTTTGAAATGGTAGACGTGACTTTCCAGGTTTCACAAGCATATAACAGCACGGATTTGGCATTGGATTCGAAGAATCTCAACTTAGTGCGTAAGGAGATTTGACTGGATTTCCAAATTGGGGAGAGTACCGAAGGCAGCACGAGCTTTATTTATTCTACTTTTAACGTCCAGATCCGTACCACCGTTTGCAGAAACAATACTGCCAAGGTAGTTAAATTGTTCCACTACTTCAACTGGCGTCTCCTGTAAAATAATACGCTGCTGTGTGGAGCGGCCTGTGAGCCATATTTTTGTCTTTTTGCTGTTAATTCTTAGACCACTCGACTCTCCCTTCACTTGCAGTGTTTGGCACATCCCGTTCAGCCCACTGATGTTATTTGCCAGTAGACATATGTCATCGGCATAGTCTAAATGACTGAGCCTTTCGAACGGTCTCCATTGAATGCCCTATCGCTCAGCTGTACCAACACTGGCCGTCAATACGTCGTCCATCGCCAGCAGGAAGAGAATTGGCGATAGAACAGCCCCTTGTCTCACACCCTGTTGCACTACGAAGGAGTCGGATAGCTGCCCATTGTGCAAAACAAAACACCTCGCGTTGTTGTAGGACTCTTTAATAATGGCAACAATTTTTGGTGGAATTCCCCTACCAAGCAAAGATCTCCATATACATTCTCGGTTAACTCGATCAAAGGCCTTTTCAAAATCCACGAACATGAGGTAAAGCGGTGATTGATATTCCATCGACTGCTCGAGGACGATACGCAGGGTGTTGATATGGTCGACACACGATCGACCACTGCGGAAGCCAGCTTGATGCCTCTTGAGTGTAGACTCGATTCTATCCTTTATTCGCTCGAGTATGATTGTTGCCATTAGTTTTGGGAAAACGGACAAAACGGTGATACCACGCCAATTGTTGCAATTCTTTAAGTCACCTTTCTTTGGCAACTTAACAATCACACCATCCTTCCAGTCCCTGGGATAGCTTTCGTTTTCCCAAATGTTTTGTATCAGCGGATGTAAAATACTAGCCGCTGCTACGGGATTGGCTTTCAGGAATTCAGCTGGTATTCCGTCTAGTCCAGCTGCCTTGTTGTTTTTGAGGAGATTTATTGATGTACGAATTTCCGATTCTGACGGGGGTTCGATGTCAATACCCCTATAGGACCTGCGCATCTCGTTTAGTTGGGGCACTTCAGCACTCTGCTCAACTGAATCCTCATTTAGCAGGGCACAAAAATGGTCCTTCCATCTACGAAGCTGATCCTCAATTGATACCAAAAGTGTGCCATCCACATCCATTACAGGATGATTGGTGTTGCTTTTTTTCCCGATGGTTTCCTAATACCAAAATCAAATAGTCTTGAAAAACTTTTTTTCACAAATCTAATTTATTACAGCTCGTAAAGGTTCTATTTCAGGTGTGAGGTGTTTCTTATAAAGGGTGTTTTCTTTATGTGTGGTTTTCAATCTGGCAATACTTTTTTCCGAGTTGATCTTTTTGCCAGCTGTCACTTGATTTATGATAAGTTTGGTTTGCCATTTCATATATCGTTTTCGATTGGATTTTCTGACTGTTTTACTCTTTTTTGATTACAATCGAATATGAAAGCATTTGTTGTCAAATTTACACTCACACTACTGAATGACGCCATTTTATAAAATGGGTTCTGCAAGCATTTATTACTTTTGACAAAGTAGGAAGTCCGATGAAAAACTGTATATGTGTGCGTTTGTTCTAAATCTGCTCCTTCTTGAAATCGGGAACAGCAAAAGACTCCGAAAACATTACTCGGAACAGCCAATCGAAGGCTTTTGGAGTAGTAGGAGTTAAAATGAAGTGGAAAAGGAGTATTCCGAACGTCCAATCAATAACGACAATAATGAATAGACTTACTCTTGATCAACGTTTGCAAATCATGCATTACCAAAATAATGGTTCGGTTCGCGCGTTGCGATGAAAAATGAAGCCGGCCATAATGTTACAGTCAATGGGGAACGCTATAGAGCAAATGTTTAATGACTTTTTCATGCCTAAATTTGAAGATGTTGATGTTGATGACCTTTGTAGACGGCGCTACATGCCATACAGCCAACGAAACGATCAACAACGCGTTATTGCTGACATACGGCCCCAATTGCTGCAAAAAGTGGTCGAAAATTGGGCCTCTAGGCTGGAGTTTGTTCTTGCCAGCCGCGACAGCGACTTGCCCGAAATAATTTTTAAAACAAATTGGCAAACCCTTATCTTTATAATAAAGGTAAATTCTTGTCCAAAACATTTAATTATATGCGTCTTATTTCTTCTTGAAAACCACACGTCTAAAAAAACACCCTTTATAAAAATAATGTCGGTATCGGTACATTCTTCACGATCAACTGAAGGTTAATCTTTGAAGTAAAGTTCCAAGATTGACATTTCAAAAAAACCAAATTGCCTTGGTCAATTTAGCGTTCAATGAATGCAGTTGACTAAATATAAGTCCCTTGGGTCATCTGAACGTACCCATTCATATGATGACATTCATTGCTGCCCCATTGTGAATTCAAGGTATTCAGAATACATGGTATGCTATTCCGAGTTGATTTTCTTTTTAGTTCTGTGCATCTACGTCACTTGTGGACAAAAACGTGTAGAAAAGACACCAACAAATCAAAAACAGAAACAATGCAAAGAGAATTGCGTCACTAGTTGACAAAATACGTGAGAGAGATAGGATAACGACATGCGCAATATCATACCATGTATTCTATATACCTTTTATGGAATTTTAAATTGTTGCTCAGAAAACATATGGCTCAAAATAATTAATGATTTATTTTTCAACTAATTATTCCTCTTTTAAACATGATTGGGCGCGTTCCGATATTTGTTTATTCTCACCTATCCGGATTGGTTTGTGTTGTTGTAATTCCTTGTTTATACAAAAACAGTTCGTTATCTTGAAATTTTTGGGATAACTAATAATATATCTAATACATTTACACAAATTATGGCAAATTTACTGCGTTCTTACTTTTGCCGCACTTTGTATATCGGATCGATACTTCTATTTATATAACCACAAGCTAGATACTATCTATCCATTAAAAATAATCATAAAAATCCTCTACATACCTTAGGACAAGGCTGGTGCCTATCAATATATTTATGATTGCTGTTCCTCATGCGCGCGATTGATACCCCACAAAGAAGGATGACAAAGAACACACATATCAGTATGATCAACATTGTTGGGTGAGAATTTGCAGCTGAAAAATAAAGCCACATCATTATAAAAACAAAATAAATTTAAACAAAAAGTGACTTACTGTGGTGCGTTATGGCATGCACCCGAGATTTGGGCTCTTGGACATCGTGCGAATGAATCATTGCATGTGCAAACATATTTGTATCTACAAAAGAAAAAAATACATTTTTGAACTGAAACAAAAAACAATACATTTCAAATGTCATAATGAACTTATAAGACATGAAATGTTAGGCACGTCTCACCAAATAAAATCGCACCGAGCACTCAATGTCAAGTCGACGGAGGCGGAATGCTTTGGTGGGACAAGATTCTACTTCAATTGTATAAAAAACATGTGTTATAGTTCTCGTACTGAAATTCTAGAAACTTGGCTTAGAACAAAACTTTATGAAATTAATGAAAAATAATACCAAGTTCAATTTGTTTTCACTTTTCATCAACATTCCACCTTTAATTTGTATTTTTTCTTATCGATCTCGTATTTACACATCACCGAGAAATTACAATTCGGCTGTCAAATGAACAGCTGTTTCAGTTGAGAAAGAACATTGAGAAATGAATCACAAAAAATTCGTCTCAAAAATCTCCGAAAAAAGTCTCACTGCTCAGGTGAGATTATTTGTCTCACTTAAAAAATCTCTGAGCTTTTATTTGGTGAGATACGCCTGTTGTCACCACTTCTATTTTCTTGACATTTTTTACTTTAGGCTAGGACCGCACTTGCGATTTCAATCGCGCGACTGTTTAGTCGCCAGAAATAGAACACATGAATTTGAATAAGAATGAACGCACATGCGACCTAGAATTCGCGACGATTAAGGCTAGGACCGCACTTGCGATTTCAATCGCGCGACTGTTTAGTCGCCAGAAATAGAACACATGAATTTGAATAAGAAAGAATGCACATGCGACCTAGAAATCGCGACGATTAAAAGTCGAAAATTTGTTCCATTTTTCTGGCGATGCGATTGCCGAAAGTAAAAATGAAACAAACGGACTTAGATGGTTGTGCTCGCACTTGCGATTTAAAATAGCGCAACTAAAAAATCGTAGTCGCAACTAGAAAAAATTATACACGCACTTGCGATTTTCAAACGTACGATTATTAAGCCGCAAGAAATGAGACACATGGTTTTAAATGTGAATGCACACATACGCGACTTTAAAATCGCAGCGATTAAAAAAATGGAACCAGATCTATTCTTTGAGCGTTTTTTCTGTCGCAAAATTGAATAGACGCATGTGCGTACTTCTACCTGAGCGTCGAACTTGACGAGTTGTAGAAGCTGAGTAAGGTCAAAGATTCTCGAGTCTAACTCCAGATGAGTCCTGAAACCAAAGGGCGCTTCACCTATCCCATCCACACCCGATCCCTGTCCCACGTCGGCACGGCGAATAGCTGTCCACGTAATCCCCCTCGGTGGCACGGCGAAAAGCTGTTCAACGAGATCTCCCCCATGTCGGTACGGCGTATCGCTGTTCGACGTGTTTTCCCAAACACATTACTCCTTTTCCTTGACAGTACGGCGAATAGCTGTCTGTCACTCTTATCTTATCATATCCTCTTCCCTTGAGTCCTGAAATAACTTATCCATAAACCTTCCCTATCCAAACCCATCCCTGTCCATCGTCGGTACGGCGAATAGCTGTCCACGTAATCCCCCTCGGTGGTACGGCGAAAAGCTGTTCAACGAGTTCTCCCCCATGTTGGTACGGCGTATCGCTGTTCGACGTGTTTTCCTATACACATAATTCCTTTCCTTGACAGTACGGCGAATAGCTGTCTGCCACTCTTATCAAATCATATCCCCTTCCTCACCCACTCCAATTTTCCTATTGGGCTGGATCTAAGGTGTTACACGACCCGTGCCGATGATCAGCCTGGCTGGGGGCCCAATTAAAAATACTAGCTCAGTCGTTAACGGAGTATCCGACTTTTGGCACTTTTCGGATCAGCTTGCCTTCTCTACATATGCGAATCTCTGTGTAGAGTGACCAACCTTTATTCGCTACTCGTGGGTCCAAAATAATTGTATGTCAAAACAAAAGACAAAAACAAGGATAGATGGTGAGACCGGTTCTCCTTCGAAACCGGGCGGCAGCACGGCGTCAAAGCTGTTTGCCGTTACTCCTGGGGTCGGTTTCAGTGGGGTGGTTGTGGCAAGTCATGGTCCCCCATCTGATACAGATTCCAGCGAGAGAAGTAAGGTGGTAGCAATACCTTATTTCAGTAGTGGTGGGGTTGTGAATAACGGTCCGACCACTTCTAGAGAGAGTGAACCTCTTCCGAGTACGTCTCGGGAGGGAGCCCAACTCGGTGGTGTAAGGGTTGTGAATAATGGTCCTCCCACCACTGGAGAGGGTTCTCCCCCGAAGACGTTACCATCAACTACGCTGAATAGGCAAACAAAGGACAGCTATACGGTCAGGCTGACAGCTCCTAGGATTCTCAATACCTTTGGTAATGAAAAGCTGGAGGTCGAAGGGAAGACGGAGCTGGACGCCAGGATAAAATGGGCTCAGTGCATTTTAGCCAATGCGCAGACCAGCGGCGACTCCACGTCAAAGCAACAAAGGTCTCTAGATGATACCATCCCGGTGCCCAAACGACCCAAGGTGAAAAACACCAGAACTCTCCATTGCGGCGTATCCAAGACCTATAGTGATGTCCTCAAAGTATACAAAAGAGATGAGGTTGACGCGGATCGCGTCCCTCCACAAAAAACTGATGCTGAGCCTGTGGGATGGGACCCTGGTGCATCCATCACCTTTCCATCCATTGTTGATGAGGAATCCAGGTCATCCCTGATCAAGGTTCAGTCTTCTACTAATGTCGACAGTCTGACCGAAATGGAGACCGAAGACTACCTTAACCTCGTTCCATTGAGTGAGAATGAGCTATTGAGTTCATCTTCTGATTTGGAAGAACGCAACGACACCGTACAGGAGGCTATTCCGCCTGATTGTAGCCAAATGTTGCAATTAGTCCAAATTAACCTTCAACACTCTATTAAGGCTTCGGCCTCCCTTCTTCTCCGTCTATCCAGAAACGGTGAGGATATTGTTCTGATCCAGGAACCCTGGATTGTTAAATCCATGGTTAAAGGACTCAGAACTCCTGGATACTACTTACTGTATGCATCTGGTAAGGGTGAACCTAGATCTTGCATACTAGTTAAAAGTACCACTAACGTATATTTACTCCCTGATCTCAGCGATAGAGATATCACCACTGCTAGACTGGAAACGGCCAATGGTGCGTACTGGCTAGTGTCGGCGTATCTGGGCCATGACAATCTCGGCCCTCTCCCCGGTTATACACTGGAGAGAATCATCGCACAGGCAGAACGACAGAAGATATCTCATTATTGGGAGTGATGCTAACTCCCATCATACAGTATGGGGAAGTACTGATATCAATGATAGAGGTGAATCTCTTTTTGATTATATTTTAAGTACTAACCTTATAGTAAGTAATGTGGGAAACGAACCTACCTTCATTACTAAAAACCGACAAGAAGTATTGGATATTACTCTTGTCTCAGATACAATTCATCACAAGATCTTGAATTGGAAAGTATCTGATGAACACTCGTTTTCTGATCACAGGTACATCCAATTCAGTCTAAATGATGAACCTCCTAGCCGCTTGGTATTTCGAAACCCTCGAAAAACCGATTGGCTTAAATATAGGATAACACTCAAAGGTCTATTAAAACCTGATCTTTTAAATCCTCCTTCAAATATAATTGAACTTGACTGCAAGGTCAGTGATCTCACGTTAGCCCTTAACAAATCAATGGCTATTTCCTGTCCACTTACTCAAGTAAGGGGAAAAAAGAAGCCGTATTGGTGGGATTCAGGGCTTGAACCGCTCAGGAAAGATTGTCGTAAATGTTTTAATCGAGCTAAAAGTACCCGAGTAGCGTCGGATTGGGAATCCTATAAGGAAACCCTTAAATTATATAAGAAAGCTTTGAGGAAGTCTAAGAGATCCTCCTGGAGAATTTTCTGTGGAAATATAGAAAAAACTTCAGAGGCATCCAGGCTTAGAAAAATCCTCTCTTCAAATCCAGTGATGCCTAGCTGTTTGAAAAATGCTGATGGCTCATGGACCAACTCTTGCGAAGAATCGCTAAACCTGCTACTAGATACTCATTTCCCTGGAAGCTCCAAAAATATTAATAGCTTCGACCATAATAGGTCAGATAATGAGCCAAGATATCCACAAGGTCTTGTTACTAGGGAAAAGCTGCAATGGGCGCTCAACAGCTTCAAACCATACAAGTCTGCAGGACCCAACGGCGTAGTACCAGCTGAACTCCAAATGAATTTGATTTAATTCTGCCAATTCTGGAGATCATTCTTACTAGTTGTTTAAACCTGGTCCACGTTCCCCTGTTATGGAGAGAAGTTAAGGTTGTGTTTATACCCAAAGCTGGCAAATGCTCCCAAGTAAACCCGAAAGATCTCAGACCTATTAGTCTATCATCATTCCTTCTTAAAATCTTTGAAAGATTGATCGATATCCACCTGCGAACAAGCATAGACACGCGACTTTTGTCTACTGCTCAACACGCTTATTGCAAAGGGAAATCGGTTGAAACTGCGTTACATACTCTAGTTCGAACTATAGAATATTCCCTCCATCATAAAGAGTACACCATGGTCGCTTTCTTGGATATAGAGGGCGCTTTTAACAATGTCGACACATATGCGATCGCATCTGCTCTGACATCCCTGAAGGTAGATGGTACGCTTGGTGAATTGATTAATCAAATGCTGACTAGCAGGGTTATCAATTCAAAACTGGGCAGCTTTTCCGCTAGAAGGTCTGTCAGTAGAGGTACGCCGCAAGGTGGTGTCCTATCTCCCCTTCTCTGGAACTTGGTAGTAAATGAGCTGCTGACATGCCTGGAAGCAGAGGGTTACAGAGTGATTGCATATGCGGACGATGTTGCTATTGCCGTATCAGGAAAGCATCCTACTGTCTTAAAAGAACTCTTACAAAATGCTTTAAATAAGCTTACCAACTGGGCTGACCGGTGTGGTCTGGGTGTCAACCCTCATAAAACAGAACTTGTTCTATTCTCAAGGAAATATAAAATCCCTCATATTGATCCTCCTTCTATCAAAGGTACTCCACTAACATTCACTGATCAAGCAAAATATTTGGGTCTTATTTTGGACAAAAAGTTAAGCTGGAAACCTAATATACAAGAAAGAGTCAAAAAAGCCACAGTGGCACTTTTCTCTTGCAAAAAAGCCGTTGGGAACAAATGGGGCCTTCAACCTCGAATCACTCACTGGCTATATACTTCGGTGATTAGACCGATCCTCACTTACGGAGTGACAGTATGGTGGACTGCTCTGGATAAAGCGGTAAATTGCGACAAATTGAGCAAAGTCCAACGCTCTGCTTGTTTGTGCATAAGTGGAGCACTTCGTACGACACCTTCCGCTGCTCTAGACGTTCTGCTCCATCTGACACCCCTCAATATTTTCAGCAAACAAGTGGCTGCAAATACAGCCATTCGCCTTAAAGCTTCCTCACAATGGACCAACAACAATTTTGGCCATTCCATCATTCTGAATTCATTCGGATCAATCACAAGTCGCACTGATTACACCATCCCAAAACTTCAGTTTGGCAAAAACTTTCAAGTCAGCATTCCTTCTAGAGTTCTCTGGGAGGATACGGCTCTCTTGGAAGATGAATCAATCCATATTTACACCGACGGATCGAAAACTGATGATGGGGTGGGTGGTGGTGTGTACTCAGAAAGACTAAAATTAAGTCTCTCCTTCCGTCTTCCTAATCATTGTAGCGTGTTCCAGGCGGAACTTATGGCGATCAAAGAAGCCTTATCTTGGCTGAAAGAAAACGTGTTATCAACTACAGATATCCGCATCTTCTCGGATAGTCAAGCAGCTATCAAATCTCTGGAATCGGTCTCTACCAACTCTTTAACAGCCCTAAATTGTCGTTCATCTCTGCTGGAGATGGCGCAGCAGTTTAACATTCACCTGTGTTGGGTGCCGGGGCATAGAGACATTCCAGGTAATTGTAAGGCCGACGAACTCGCTAAATATGGAACAACTCTACCTCTTCTACCTAGTAAGGCAGATATTGGTATTCCCATCGCTACATGTAAACTTAAGCTGAAGCAAGATGCTTTAGAGAAAACAAACGTTAGGTGGAACAATATCACCACTTGCTGGGCAACAAAACAAATCTGGCCAGTAATGGATTTTAAGCGGTCTAAATGTTTGATATCTCTAAGCAGATTGCACATTAGCTCCATGATAGGTGTCATAACCGGACACTGTCTTATAGGCAAGCACGCAACGCGTCTTGGCGTATTCTCTAACGATTTTTGCAGAAGCTGTATGGACGAGGAAGAGGTGGAATCGATTCCTCATCTTCTATGCACTTGTCCTGCTCTATCTCATAGGCGAAGACTCCATCTTGGAGATTTCTACTTCAATGATCCTAGTGATTTAGTAAATGTTGACATAGGTAGTCTGTTACGCTTCATAAGAAGCTCCAAATGGTTCATCGAGTAGGGAAAAAGGCTTCCCAGATTCTTGTGGTATCACAATGGGCCAACTTATGGTCTAAGTGTGTCAGTTTTCATGACTGACAGCCACTTCAACCTAACCTAACCTAACCTGTGCGTGCATTCATATTAGAAGCCTTATGTTCTATTTCTTGCGACTAAAAAATCGCGCGATAGATAGCCGCAAGTGAGTGCATGGCAATTCTTTGTTGCGATACCGATTTTTTAATCGCACCGACTGAAAATCGCGAGTGCGGTCCTAGCCTTATCGTGTATAATATTTCGATAATATTATATTATGGTAAATAAATAGCTGCTTAAACTGACACAAACCGTGACATGTCTCATTCATAAAAATGTAGTACTTTCTTCTTTCTTGGAACTTACCATATTGTTGTTGAAGTGGTTGCATGGCAAGATTATTTGGTGCCGGCGTCGTTGTTGTAATGCTCTGCTTCGGATGCAATACAGTGAGTGTGAGTGTAAATTCGGCGCTCTTGAATTGCGAATTCAATTGTGAGCATGATAGCTTAAAGACCCTATTCAAATAATAGGCTGGCTTTTTGTTGCTATAAACTAGAGCTTTTAAAACATCTAAATAATTTGATGTTGTATCGTAGCCTATCATCTCTACGCCATCTTTATTGATGTTCGTTTTGATGTCTAAGGTTGATGATAGCGATTCATCGCCATCGACTTCGATCTCTTCATGATCCGGGTTTAAACTGGGGAATACAATGACACTGCACGAATCCAAGCTCTGAAGACTGTGCAGAATGTGTCCGCCAGTCATAATGCTTATATTTATGTTGCCCAAAATTCGAACGCCTTGCTTGATTTCCGGATACGATACCAGATGATTTGAGTTGCCAGTGATGACAATCTTAGCTTTGTCCTCATCTTGAAGTGATTTTTGCTGCTCTTCGGTACTGGATGCACCCCCTGAGCTTGAGCTCGAGGCACCACTGCTACTAGTGCTGCTGATCTTTTGAAGCTCGGAAAAGTCTTTGGTTGAGGCAGCAGCAGCAACCATAGAATTAGGTTCATTCACCATAATGTAGGTCTCAACTGTGGGTAAACGAACTGCACTCTGATTGATGCACATCATTGTTGTTCGTACTTCGATATTTCTTCGACCAATTGTTGGATTAAGCTTCGTGTTGATGTATTGAATTTTCTGCAAAAGGCTTTCGATGTTCCCCTTGTTGCTGCCTTCAATATAAATTTCATTTAGCTGGGCATTAGATTGTACTTGCTGATCGGCTTCGAGCAGCTTTTCAGGAGGTGGTACAAGGTGTTCAGCGCAATTAGTACCACACTTAACATCTTCACTCGACAGCACACTATTCAGAGACAATTTTATTTCGGAAATGTCACCAGTAAATCCGTGTTTGAGACGATTTTCGGAACTCTGATAGCATGCACCCACAGTTAAGGTGGTATTCACACCATGTGCTGCATGTAATGGCCAATCATCAATCACTTCTGGATTACTATGACGGTCTTCTACCGAGTTTTCGAATTTCGAGCCATCAATATAAAGTTCGACCTTAGACTGATCGAAATTCAGCACATAGTGATGCCATTCGTTGTCACACACTTGTGGTATCTTCCAGCGCCATTCAGCTGGGCTGAATATATTCAAATCGCCTTCATTAAAATTCTTACGCAAAAGTAAAATTAAACGGCAATTTCGGACAAAAAGAGCCATATGATGGCGATTCATTTCTATAAGGAAATCATGTTAAATAATAAGGGCAGTATAACAATACAAAACATTTAGCACTTACTGTGATCATCGGCACTACACACAATATGCTCCTTGGCATGTTTATTAGATGTTGGCAGACTAAAATGCCTGAATATCGTAACAATACTAAATGGACGTGATGCGAAATCATGTCGCTGCACCAAGCTATCTGGCACAACAACTCCTGATGAACCATCAAAATGGAAAACTGGCTCAAAGCCCTCATCGTAGTTTAAATCTTTCGTCCATTCGGTACCTCGGGGAAGGAGATCGACCAGCGAGTAGCCCGGAGTGCAGTTTGTTATGTCACGATCACAGCCAAAAGATATGTGCTTCGTCTATAAACGTAGAGTTTCATGTTATCATTGAATGCATGATATTTCAAGTTTCATTAACTTACCTTTAAAGCAATCGACGTTCGAATACCCATGCCCTCACCATTGCAATACATATCGCACAACTCAAAACGTGCATTCGGGAATAACGAAAGCGATTCTGTGGAACCGGCCTAGAATGTATAAAAACGGGTATTTTAATATTAAGCGGGTCCTCCAAAAAAAAATTTAAAACTTCTTACCGTATAATCAATACGCTCGGGTATTCCAACCAAACGTGCTTCACATACCCTACGCACTTTAATACTAACCATTATCGGTGCTGATTCCTTCATGGCACAATCGTATGCCACTACCGATAGTATATGGTTATGCGATGCTTTATGCGACAACGGATCCGTGTTCTTAATCGAACCTTCATTATCGATTGTAAAAGGTTGATCGTTATTGAGGATTTCATATTTGCAAACATCACCAAACAGAGGCGTGCAATCTTTGTCTGTGGCTTCAACCCGAATTATCTCCTTATATAGACGACCTTCGTCTACTTCGGTCACATAAGATGGCTGAAGAAAAGTCGGTGCGTATTCATTGATATCAATCACAGAAATATGAACGGTTGCACTTGCTGAATGTGTACTATCACAGAATATGGCAACAATTTCAAAATGATAGCTCTTGCGCTTCTCACAATTAAGTGTTCGACGAGCTTTTAAGATACCAAGGTTATTAACCAATTCGATCTGAAATTAATTAATAAAAAAATCTGTAATTAAAAATCAAATACTTTTTCGAAATACTATTTTGTTTCGTTAATAATTCCTTTCTTTTTTCAGATTTTGTATGATATTTGTTACACTAAAAAAATTATTTGTATATTTGTATATCATTGAAAGAGCAAGAAAAACAAAATTTCTAAATTTTAGGTCATGATAGGGTCTATAGAAAAAATATATTTTCTAGACTTATTTTGGGTCGCTGAGCACGAAAATTAATTTTTTACTTGCGATTATAGGTACTATAAGGCAAGTTTTGGATTCGTGCAAAAAAAAAAATTTTGAGATAACAATCAAACATGATATTACGATGATAGAGAACACCAAAAAAGTTGGTGGCACAATTCTGTCTGTCTGTCTGTTCGTCTACAGCCTAAACGGCTCGATCGATTTTCTTCAAACTTGGTACATAGTGGTTTTTGGTGATTCTGCCGACACGTTTTTTTCATTTTTTTTTTAGAACCAAAAATAACGGTACCTGCCATAAAAATTTGGCAAATTTACATAATCGTATTTTTCTCAAAAACGGCTCGACAACTTTTCTTAAAAAAATTAAAAAAATTTATTTTAGTAAAGGTTTTCCTTGGGTGGAAAACCATTTTTCAAAAATGGTTAGTAATGGTACCTCCCAAGGAACCATTTTTTTAATTTTTGATTTTCTTCAAAATGGTACGACCGATTTCAATTATTTTTTTTATACAGAAAGTCCGGAAAAATGTTAATAGTTTTGTGTACCAACATTTTTGAAAAAATATTTTTTGGAAAATCAAATATTTCGAAAACGGCATCATAGATTTTTTTGAAACTCGATATTTAAGACTTTTTTAGTACTCTCTAAAATATTTTTAGAAAAAATTTTACATTTATGAAAAAATAACGGTACCTTCCATACAAAAGTGAAAAAACCGCAAAGGAAAATATTTTTTTGCTTGAAAACGACTCCTACGATTTTGATTAAACTTTTTTCATATACTAAAATTAGTACGATCTACCATCAAAAATTATAAAATTTTACACATATCAACTATTAGTAGTACCTGTCATAGAATGTATTTTTTTATTTTGAGTTTTCTCGTTATCAGCTTAACGGATTTAAATGAATTTTTTTATTTACAAATTTCAGATAAGATTAAATAATATTGCATATCAAAATTTTCAAAAAAAAAAGTTTTTGGATTTTTAAAAAAAGTTTCAAACTTTTTTTTTGAAAATTCGATATCTCATAAACGGGTTGACAATTTTTTTTCAAATTTTGTTTTTATATACACATAAATATATAGTTTAAATCTGCAAACCAAAATTTGTTCTTAAAAATGTTTTAAGAATTTTATATATAAGAAATTAATTTAAAAGAAAACCGCTCCAACGATTTAAAATTTTTTTCCCATACAATCATATTCCATCATGGATTAAGATGGCATACTTTTTTTTCAACTCAAACTGTCAAAAGAGTTGTTTTAGCTAATTTAAATGTCGTATTTCATGCTTCTCTACATTTTTCTCTCATAATTTCCATCTTTGTATATACAATTTTCTAAAACTCGCAGTGTCTTGAACATAATAGCAAGTACGTGCGACCCAGTTGTGCATTTTATTTTCTAAAGAAGCGTTTTTGAGATATGCGCAAAAATCATTTTGTCAGCTATTTTTTCAGATATTAGCATAAATCTCGCTAATGGCTTAGCTAATTTACATAAAATGTATATTTTCTGAATGATCTGATCTATCTCCTTCCGACAATGTACTGCTTGTGTAGGTCGGGCTGAAATTTCATTAGTTACAGGCATTCAAAGTTTGAAAAACTATCAAAGCTTCAGATCTAGCAACGTGATGCATTAGGTCTGGCGAAAATAAAATTGCATCCGTATCATTTGTTAAGAAGGTATTTGTGCGAGGGGTCATGAATTGTCCGTTCATTTTCTCAGTCCTCTGATGAGTATTAGCAGGAAAAAATTCTACGTAATAGATAGGTATATTTTTAGTTCAAATAAAGAAGTTTAAGTGAGGTCTACTCCATATATTGCGTTTCGCCCATAGGTACAACAGTTGGGCTCATCACATCAGTTAGATGCTGTTGAACCCTGCTTACACGTTTTGGTCGATGTTTGCCGACTGATATAGAAATCACAGCATCAATACATTGTGAATTCTATTTATCCAGGGGAATTTGTTTAAATTCAGACACCAGGAAACAAATTTGAACTTAATAATTCATTCGCTCCACTAAAACACAAGAATATTATTTTTAATTTTCTTCAAAATCATAATAATAGAAAGATACGAAAATTGATTTTGCAGCTATAAAAGTTGGTAGACTATGGTCAAAGTAAAAAAGTCATGATTTAGTCTGCTAATACACCACCACCACTTCATAAAATTATGGTGATTTTCTTTTTCTAATACATGTGTCAAATGCATGCACTGCCTTACGAAGTGTATACTGGTAGTAGTAAACGGTGCTATCATACGCGTGTGTATATGTGTTAAGAAGTTATCCGTTCATTATACGTGGGATCTGGCTAGTTAAAGTTATCTGTACGTTAACACACGTCACAGACTATTACGCATTTGTTAATAAGAATTACTAGTTAACAGATGTATATACGCTAGCACGGTGTTATCCGCCGTTTGTTAATATGGGGGGAAGACTTTTTAGTTGACTATTTTCGAAATTAAATACTGTGTAAGTGAAATCAATTCTTTTTTCTCATTTGCACTCATTTAATTTTGAAAAAAGCCATGACTCAAAAGTCGTCGTATATAAGGAGACTCATTACACATGGGGTAGATGACTTTATTAACGATAATTTTATAATAATTACAATAAGGACATGATTGTATGGCTAATTTTAAGGTATTTACCTATTTTTTCCATTGGAAATTTTTTAACTCACCAATTTTAACGGACTAATTGAGGTTCAACGATAGTTCAAGAACGTTAGTAACCAAATATGCTTGAACCCTCCTTGAACTTCAGTTAGTTTCAGTTGTACTAACTGGTTCAAAATTTGATCTATGGTTCAGCATTTGTGACTCATCATTTACTGAAGTGCAAGATGATTCAAGGTTCAAGTATGTTGTAATAACAATTTTAAGCTTGACCATTGTTGAACCTCAGTTAAACTGCCGAAATCAGTGAGCTAAAGTAATTGAACCACGCATCAAAACTTGAACCACGTTTGTACAAGTAGCCTTTAATCCACAAAAAGCAGTGACTTAAAATTGCTGAGCATCGGATCAAAATTTGAACCATGTTTGTACAAACTGCGTTTTATAGACCAAAGGTTTACATAAAGAGCTCTTCATATGAGCTGCGAATAGTGAATTGTGAAATGGGAATGATCGTGAATTTTGATCTGCAATTCACTTGAGTAATTTGTTTGGTTGCCTTGGCATTGTCATAAGATATAAACCCAGTAAAATGTGTGCTAAGAAAATGTGAAGATAAATGCCTTGTGGAATGCGTCTTGATGTTATGGTATGCGAATCATCGTTTGACAGTCCACAGAATATATCTTGTATGTCACTTATAAAATATAAAAATGGTAAATTTTACACTTTTTTAGCATAGCATAGGATTGGATCATTTTTTCATTTTGTCGAAAATCTATAAAAAAAAACAACCATGCACTTACGAACGGCCCTGTTTAGATTGTTATTGCTTACTACGCCGCCATGACGATGAATTTATGGGTGAAATTTTCTCCTCACCGATTTCTTCTACAAAAACATGGTCATGACGAAGTGAAAAGTTACAGTCTAAACAGGGCTATTCATTCATCATAATTCTACTCTACGAACATAGCCATCGAGAATTCGAGACACATAAAAGAACCAATCGTACCAATGACGACACACTAAAATCCTATTCAATCGAGTTCGATACTCGAACAAACGTCAAAAGTTAATCGGCAGCAGGATTCTACTTTAACTTTTATCGGCAGCGATTTTGCTTCCGATATTGTTTTTGTAATTCATACAAAAATTCACTGTGTTGCGGATAGCTTTCCCAATAAAACACACCTAATATTAGGGGTATTCATGCAACTGCGTAAAACACTAGATAAGTTTACGATTTGGTTAATTTTATCTTTTGGTTAATGAACTGTCAAATTTTGTATGGGAAATGGTTTACACAATTTGGTTAATTTTATCCAAGGATTTAGCTGCGGAAAATTAACCAAATATTTGGTTAAACTTATCCAAACGTCATTGTTACTTTTAGAGATTCAATTAGGCGTGTTTGTGACTTTTAGAATTAGGCTTGTTTAGAAATATGATATAAATGATATCTCGGAGAACTAAAAAAGCTCTGAATGTGTTCTGTTATTATTACATTGCAATTAGTTGGTGATAAAAGTTGTGAATTAAAATGCAGTTTACAAAAAAAAAAAAATAATTAGAAGGTATACATTTACTCAACAATTAAAGGCTCTGCCCAACGCGAAATTATAGCGAAGCATTCAAAAAGACAGTTTATTGTTATTTTTTAGTATTGAGATCATTCACTTTAATTTCGTGTTGGTTTGGGATAGCCTTTAGGAAAGCTACTTTTCGTAAATAATAAAGGTAGAACTATAAACTCTCACCCAAACCACTGCGAATCTTTCGTTGACGACGACAAACGTGTTGTTTTCATTTACAACAACATGTTGTTATTAATGTTTTTGTTGCGGTCAACGAATGATTCGCACTGGTTTGGAAGATTCTAAATAGTGGGAAGCTGTTAGAAACAGATGTCATTAGCCAATGCAAAGTATCTTTCTGAACTGTCAAAATCAGAACTAAGCCATAATTCATTTTTTCTCTTTTTTTCGTTCCTACCTCAACAAATTTTAGTTTCACTTCCGTGAAGTGTACTCGGGGGCGCTCTTTTCACTTCCGAAAGCAAAAGTTAACGAAAATGAAGAAAAGTACATTATGGGCGTGACATATGATTTGTTTGTATTCGCTGATTTTCATCCGACCACTGCCGTGAGCTTGCGACTAATATATTTCTGCCTTACAACGCGACTATTGTCATGTATGTTAAGGTAGAACTATAATAATTGTTGATAGTTTCTGAAGTGGTCGGTTGAAAATGAGCGAATACATGAAAACCATACTCATCTCACGGGAGTGAAACTGACATTTGGTGAAGTTGGAACGAAAAAAAGAGAGGGATGGGATGATTCATTTTACTTAAGTGGAATATTCCTCACTTCTTCTTTTGACTGTTTGGAAAGCAACTTTTCGTGGGTTTTTAACCCATTGATTTTGACAGGCAAATGTTTCGTTGTCGTTCCAAATATTTCGCATTGGTTTGAGAAAGCCTTAATAGTTCTAGTTTTACATTTTGTTTTATCCTTCCGAGTTTCCGACTTCACGTTGGTTCGGAGGAGGTTCTCTATTTAAAAATTACTACGTTTACAAGCAGGATCGGGAGCTCCAGGTTTTTTGTCACTTGAGTTGAGTTGAAATGGTATTGAGATTCCAGCAAAATGAATAGCATTGATGTATTTATTTCAATGCGAAACAAATATAATTGAATTAACAGGAGTACTTACTACACGTATCTATTAAAACAAATATATATTTGTACACACACATGCAAATAAACAGACCATAATGCATTATCTGTAAAACCAAATCCTCGACCCAAGCCGAACACGCCCAAATATTTGACGAACAGGTGATTCAATTACACAGCATTTAACCAAATTAATAAAAAGGTCGTTCATGCAAACTTTTGCGTAAACTTATCATTTTACACAATTTGTAAACTTACGACGTTGCATGAACACCCTTATTATTTCTAATGTTCTTTAAAATCATAAGGTATATTTTTAGCATATATTATAGGCTTAGTAAAACCTTATTTAATGCTATTTGCTTTATTTTTTCGTACAATGCGTTGCTGTTTTTGGCGCAAAAACTATGAAAACACTCAGTGCTCAGTCCCCTTGCACTTCATTGACTAATTTTGTATCTAGAGGCCTAAGAAACGTTCAGTTAATGCCGTTTTTCCTTGAAATGATAAAATAACAAGCACGATTCGGCCACATGATCTAGCTCATTTTCAATTTTCATGTGGCTTAGAAATTCAAAGATAAGTTGCACATGCCGTTTGGCATAAAATGCAGAAAAAGACTAGAGAACACAGATTGACTCGAAACTGGAAAAAAACTGTGTTGGAGGTGTTGTTCATATCAGTATTGTTTGCCCGATCCTCAAGAAAGGCGATCCTCTGGACTGCACCAACTACAGAGGCATCAGTCTTCTTAATATCGCCTACAAGATCTTCTCTGCCGTACTTTGTGAACGCCTGAAGCCATTCGTCAACAACCTGATAGGTCCATATCAGTGTGGCTTTAGGCCAGGGAAGTCCACCATCGACCAAATATTCGCACTACGGCAGATCTTGGAGAAAACCCAGGAGTTCCAAATCGATACCCACCACCTTTTTATCGATTTCAAGGCCGCGTATGACAGCATCTATAGAGACGAGCTATATAGAGCAATGTCTAGTTTAGGCATCCCTGCCAAACTCGTCCGTTTGTGCAGGATGACGATGGAGAATGCACGCTGCTCCATCAAGGTCTGCAAAGACCTCACCGATACCTTTGATGTCAAAAAAGGTTTTAGGCAAGGCGACGCGCTGTCATGCGACTTCTTCAACATCGTTCTTGAAAGAATAGTGCAAATTTCTCACGTCAACACCAGAGGCACAATCTTTCAAAAGTCCGTCCAATTACTCGCTTACGCTGACGACATTGACATAATCGGACGAACAAAGCGTGATGTCAGTGGTGCTTTTGTGAGCATTGAGAAGGAAGCCAAGAAGATGGGTCTAACGGTGAATGAAAGCAAAACAAAATATATGCTGTCCACAAGAAAGGACACCCAACACCGACGTCTCGGACAGAACGTCACTATAGACAGCTATAATTTTGAGGTAGTCAGAGACTTTGTCTACCTAGGATCCGCTATAAACTCAGCGAACGACACCAGCGCTGAGATCAAACGAAGAATTACTCTCGCCAATCGCTGTTTCTTCGGGCTAAGAAGGCAATTGAGAAGCAAAGCCCTCTCTCGAGCAACTAAACTGTCCCTGTATAAGACGCTTATCATCCCGGTCCTGATGTATGGTGCAGAGGCATGGACACTGCTAACAGTGGATGAGAAGGCGTTGGGCTGTTTTGAGAGGAAAATTCTCCGGGTGATTTTTGGTCCCGTCTGCATAGATGGGGAATGGAGAAGAAGATACAACCACGAACTGTATGGGCTGTACGGCGATACCGACCTAGCCGCAAAAGTGAAAAGCCAACAACTGAGATGGCTGGGTCACCTAGAGCGAATGGACACCAATGCTTTTCAAAATTCTGCTTTTCAAATTTCTGTTTTTCATAATTCTGTTCTACAAAATTCTGCAAATAATAAAAAAGTCGTGTGGAAAATGTTAAAAAGCGCGCGCTTTATCAAATAAGGAAAAGAAAATTAGATTCAACTAATTCATAACGACTCTCGGATGAAATATAATGACTCTCGAATGAAGAAGCACCATCTTCCGGATTATACGTGACTCAAACCAACCCACGGAGAGCTTTAGAACTTTGGCGCTAAATGTCAAAATTAAAGCTATACAAAGAAAATTATGGGAAATTTCCTCTACGGAAATCTCTAGAAGCAGATACATACCAGAACATTCAAGCAATATCTAGAGCTTGTCAAATAAGTATAAAAGGGACATATTTGACCGGCAGTGGATATACAGTAGGGTGTGTCATTTATTTCAACTCTGGAATTGTCACATCGAATACCTACCAAAAGTTGCATTACATATTAAAATTAAATTCTTCATTTGGAATTTTCGTTTAAGCTATTGGCTTTGGTTCGCTAAAAAGCTTGAAAAGAACACCAAAAACGTTTGTTTGCTATATTCGAGAAATTAAATATTAGAGAAAAGTGGTGTGTGCCAATTTTTAAAAGACTGACAAAGAAGAATAGGACAAAACGGTCTACAGGACCAATAACGACGAGTCATATGTCATTAGAAAGGTATTTTTATGAGCTACAATAGTTACTATGAGGGCTTACTTCAAATTGCTGTGTGAAAAAAGTTATTCGCTAAATAGAATTGTGTTCTGGTGCATTCTAGTATGAATAAAATATATTTAGTTTGGGCAAAATTTATGAAAACTGTTCAAACAAATAACAACAATATATGTGTCATTGGAAAGGTATTTCCATTACCTACAATACCTTTAATAGCAGTTCAGTTCAAATCACTGTGTGAAAAAAGTTATTCGAAAACTAATGAATTATTGTGGTTCATTTTAGTGTGCAAAAATGCTTTTTTTTAGTATGGGCAAAAACTGTGAACGCAAGTTCAACCAATAACAACGGGACGTATGTCGTTGGAAAGGAAATGGTGTGTACTACAATAGTTAATGAGACAGCTTATTTCAAATCACTGTGTGAAAAAAGTTATTCGCTACTTGTTACCCATGCTCCATAAATTTTATCTGTACCAAAAATTCCCTAAACAGCGGATAACTTTTTCCACACAGTGATTTTAAATGAGTTGTTATGGAAACTATTATTGTTCATAAAAATACCTTTTCAACGACACACATCTTATTGGTATTGGTAAGACCAGTTTGTATAAATCTTTTGCACATTAAAATGTACCAAAACAAAACCTTGGTTAGTAAATAACTTTTTTCACACAGTGATTCGAAATGAACTGCTATATTGACTATTGTAGCGCATGAAAATACCTTTCCAACGACATACCACTCGTTTTTATTGGTTCCTAGACCACCTTCCATACATTTTTGCCGATTGTCCTTTCAACTTTGGATTGCGGCGTGAGAAGTCAAACGATTTCGAGAGTTCTAAATGGATTTAAAACAAAGGGAAACAGGTGTTTCAGTTAAAAAAAATATTTCTTGATGTAGCATATCCTCAAATATGGCGAAAAAAGTTTTCAATGCTTTTTTAGATATGGATATTTCGAAAAGGCTTCTTTACAAAAGAATTTGAGAATCATTTAAGTCAAAATAGATTTTAAAAAAATTATTCATATTTGTCGCATTTAAAAAATTGTATAAAAATAAAATTTTGAGTGATTTCGATTTTTTAATTCAAATTTGTATTGCCTTAAATTTGTTTCTTTATAATTGTTTGTACACTTTATGTAAAATTATTTAAATAAGTTAAATCTGCTCAGATTAACTCTAACCATATCCTAGCAATAGATAGAAAAAATACTAAAAGCACAGTTTTCGAAACCTAGTTGCTTAGCGAGCCAAAGAACTATTTAATTTCAAACTTTTTTCACATATTCTTATTCTTGCTATTCTAATGCAACTTTTGGCAGGTATTAGATTTTAGATCTGAACAAAGTTTTTTCGCCATACCAAAGTGACACGCCCTAATATAAAGTTTGTTTTTAATCGTGAATGAATAAAGTTGTTTGAAACAAAAGTAAAAAGTAAATTTGGTGAAATAATTTCAGTTCAGTCAGTATTTAATTTTTTTGAGTAATTTTATAACAATTTGATATGGATTTGTATCGGGTGTGGGATATTGAAAAATTTCTCAGATAGAAATAATAAATATTGGTAATTTTTTCACGATCAACTGAAGGTAAAGGTTTAAAGTAAATTTCTTCGTTTAACGTAAGAAACAACTATTTTTTCGGTAAAATTTGCGTTTAGAATGCAGTTAACTGCATATCAAATCCCTTATGTCTTCTGAGCGGAGTACCCACTGCCAATCGAGATATCACTGCAGAATTCATGGATCTTGATAGTTTTTCAACAACTTAACCGATTTTCAGTTATAAACTTACAATTTCATTTTTCTCGGGATCAACTCAAGTAGACTTAAGCCGTTTTTTCCCGTGGATCCTTCAATTATATTTGTACTTAACTTAAAACACAAATGTGTCGTGAGCTATCTTTTTACTTACTTGAAATGGTATCTCATGATATGGCTTCTTTAGTATACGAAAATCACAAATTTTTTCTTCGTCAACTTTGATAAGTGGCGTTATCTCAACTATAGTTTCGTTCTCTCTTATAAGACCGTGATATGACTTTTCAAGAACGTGCTCTGTAAGAAAATATAAAGATAAAAACAAATGTTTTAGCATTTTCTGAAACTGAAATGAAGATTATATAAAAAATATTTTAAATGATTTGTCAAGGCTTCGACTCATTCCCCTTAAGCGATCTAAGCTCTTTTAATTTTACTCAAAATCCCAGACCTGAATTTAATAATAAAAACCGAAAGTTACTGCAAGACTGGGTTGCCAAGATTCGTCTACCCAAATAACTTGTTTTAATCAATCTTTTCCTCTTAATTTTACTATACATACATATAGAGGGCATCAGTTGTAAGTTTTGGGGTTAAGCCCATGTAAGCTCGTGAAACACGATTTTCAGGCGTTTAGAGTACGAGTTAACTCGACAAATGTGTGTTACTCTGGACTTTACTTTTTTAAATTAAAAAAGTAGGATTCGCTTTAGAAGAAATCAATCAAAGCGAAATGCATTACTAGCCTTGATTCTAATGCATTTTTATCTTCGCTAAAACAAAATATTCATGTTTAAAACAACAACAGTACGGAATTATACCAAATTGTTATTGTATTTTACATAGGAATTTTTGTTGAGCGGAGATAAAAGTGCTGTTAGAGCGGCTATTATAAGATCGCTTAGCTGTCTAAAAACGGTGACGAACGTTCATTTCAGACAAAGCTGTAAAGCACGAAACCAAAACAAGTGGTATTCCTACAGTACGTGGCCACAGGAATTCCAACAAATGTTTAGAGTGCCATATTCAATATTAGCATTATTCTGGTGAGTTTCTTATTCAGTAGAGGTTAAGATTTCTGCGTTTTCATCATGTTCGAGTTGTAACTCATAACTCAAAGTAAAATTTAATGAATTTATAAAATAAAATATTTTTTTTTGCACAAGGATTTTTGTTTTATTTAAATATAATTTTATTTTAATGATTTGAAATATAATACTTTTCACAACTTTATTCATTTTATAGTGTAGGATGCGACGCGTTTCGGAGTGTTACTACATCTTCGGACGAATTACTATACAAAAATTTACTCTGGACGAACAAAAACGTTTCTAGTAAATTATTTTCCCGCCGAAGCTCATAATAAGGTTAAATTCTTTAAAAGCTTTCTAATCTTCTGGGGTCTGCATACAAGGCGAAGGTAACCATTTATAATTTTTAGTCATTTTGTTTGCTAAATGTTCGTATGGTTTTATATATATTAATAATTCTTTTATAAAAAATTGTAGAATAGTTTAACATTGAGTTAACTTTTTTCAGTTTTGATTTAGGTCATATTTAACCTGTATGGTGATAAGTTAAAGTCCATATTTCCTGACTCTTCCTACCCTGCAATTAATCTAACAGAACGCGGATGGATGGGGAAGTTTTTCCAAATATGTATTAGAAATACTAAAAGCTGATTCAAAAACATGTTTGTCTAATCTTCTGGGCTAACTTCCAAAAATAGCAGGATAGAAGAAAAAATGGAAATAGAGTGATAAGCAGTTTCGGTTAAATCTAGATCAATAGCAGAAACAACTTTGGGAATCGCAACACACACCAATAGCCGCGAGGATGGTCATATTTTGTCATATTCGGCCATTCCAAAGTAACGGAGAAGACAATCGGACGCTTGTAGTAAGGTTTTTCTTGTTAAGAAATTAATATTTTTTTATGAAACTTATGAATTCATCACAAAGTACACGACACAGAAGTTTCACCAAAAAATTATGAAATTTAGTAAGTTTATTCAAAAAAATAGACAGTAACGGAGAAGACACGTACGATTTAGAGATTTCCGACCATTATTGCCTTGAAGTTTAAAATTCTGCGCCGTCCATTAAGATATGAAGTTGATATTTTTTGCACACTTTCATAATACCAACATTTATCAAAAACCATCCTTGGTTTAATGCCAAGTTTCATTTTACTAACAGAAAAAAATATGAAAGATGGTAACGGAGAAGACAGCTAATGGTAACGGAGAAGACACGTACGATTAAAGATTTCTTTTTTGTTCAGTTATATTGAAATTTGTATTTTTAAATTATTCTCATCAATGATAAAAGTGATTTAAGCAATTGAAAAAATGTGTGTAAAATTTCATTGAAATCGGTTAACGTTAACACGTGCTAGCGAGTACTTGAAATTTTTCACTCAAAACACATGGGGTTTTCACAGTTTTTACTCAAAATATCAGCAAAATTGTAAAAGTTGATGGAAAATTTTAAACTTAGCATGTAAATTAACTACTGTTAGGAGTATCAAAAAAAAAATATTTTCAATAGTTTAGCATAATATTAACCCCATCAAAAAATTTAATTAAAAATCGTTATTTTTGTGCATTTGTTGCTATTTTAAATGGAGTAACTGTTGTTTACAAAAATAAAAAAAATATATTTGTATACTCCTTATGGTATTTAGCATATTTGCCAAGTTTAAAGTTTTTTCATAAACCTTTACACTTTTACGGGCCCTTTGAGTAAAAGACTGTCAAAACACCATGTTTTTTATATGAAAAACTTCAAGTCCTCGCTAGCACGTGTAAACGTCAACCGATTTCAATTCAATTTAACACATATTTTTTTTTAGTTACCTTGATCCATTTTAAGCAAGGGGATCAAAGAAATTCAGACTTTGAAAAAAAAGTGCCTGTGAGTCTTTGAAATTTGGATGAGAAAGTGCAATTTTGTCTTCTCCGTTACCCTGTTTTAGACAGTAAGACATAATTTAAAAATATATAAAAAATCCACCATAATCCTTTTTCAAGTCTTGCTTTGTATGCGGAATAATTTTACAAACACTAATATAGTTCACCATCTATACCAACTTTAGTCATTTTTCGGTAACGGAGAAGACATGAAATGTTCAGTCATTTTGAAGCGTAATACTATTTTTACAGCACTCCTATCCGAAAAATAGTTCCGAATTTAGGTAGTGTATTGAAAACACTTATAAAAACCTAACTGCACATCGCCATTTGCATCACAATTTATAGAGAACTGATAGCGGCAAAAATGCCGAAAAATGCCCAGATACGAAAGATAAAGTATGAGCTTTTTTGATCACTTGCCTATTTTACAACAACAAGTAAAATTTTATATTTACAATTTTTTCGTTAACTCTAATATATATTGTGAATATTGGCATACATATTTAAATATATTTTTTTCCTTAATTTGAAATTGAGTTGCTTGGTTTCGAAATTTTTGGAATGGCCGTATTATGGAAGTTGGATTGACTAATCCAGTATCAGCAATCTAGTTTTTTTTGGGCGTTTATGGACCAAAATAATATTCTTAGTATTGTATTATATGATAACATCAATACATATCGTCGGCTTAGAGTGAAAAGCAGATAACTCCTATTTTGCATATTTTATACAAAATTATTTAAACAAAATTGTTCGCATTATTTGAATAAAACGAAAATTACATTTATTATATTTCAGCACTCGCTTTTGCTTAATTCAGTGAAATTGAAAAGATTTGATAGATTTTTGTATTTTTAGGCAATTTTTTAAGTGGTCTATAATGACAAAAAATAAAATGCACGACTGGATCGCACGTACTTGCTCTTATATTCAAGTTGTGTGGGACTTTAGCACTTTAAAAAATATTCAAATAATTATAGAAAAAGTATAAAAAGCATTTAAATCGTTCTTTTAATTGTATAAGCAGTCTGACAAATAACTTAGAGCCACTCAGACGCAAATTGTTAATTTATTTAATGCCAATGACAGACTCGGTAATGAGTCTTAAAATTTCCACTTAACAATGAAGCTTACAAATTCAAAGGCTGTCTAAATTTCTGCATCTTTCGCCCGATTTCCAAAATGATACTGTTGTCTGTTAGTTTTGTGTATATCGAGGTAACCACTGGAACAACAGCACGCAGTTTTTCTTCAGTTCCAGACAGGGTGAAAAGCGGATGCAATGTCTTCCATGCCCTTAAACCGATTGATATGCTTGAATGCTTGGTTGTTGCTCTTGGGTGATAATGGTTTTCTTATTTACATATTACCTATCTTAAGGCCAACACTACACCATGTAAGTTTAACTTTTAGAGAATACTTACGCAAGCAACTTTTGATAAAGTTACAAGTGTTAACAGCTCTGTAAGTGATTAACATTAAATTTATTAACCTACGTTAGCTGTTAGTTTAGAGAAAAGCGTATAAATACGTTTTTTTCCAACTTACGGAATTCTCACAGCTTAGGTACTCAACCGGCAGTGATAAGTTTTCAAACTTACAAAAGCTTTCTTACTCCGGACGGACCCCCCCCCCCTTCTTAGTCCGCCACTGATAACGACCACCCTAATGTACATACATATGGGCTATCAGTAGGTTTAAATGCGCTTCGGTCAAGTTAACATTCCATACGAAATATTTGGTGTGGTTCCAAAATTACTCCCAGAGTAAGCCACGCGAAAAAGCCTTTTATTTGCATAGAGGAGACGAACATGCGTTTTGCTCAGGTACGATAGTTGGCCCATCATATAGATGATTATCGTACCCTTATAAGACGCAAATTTTTATCGATGTCTACCGACTAATTTAAGAATCACTACATATATAGAGATACTGTGAATTTTATTATTTTAAAGGAATCTGCTCAAATTCAGTCACTTGGGTCAATTTTTGAGCGAGATCATCCTAGTTTCGGGGTTAAACTTGAGTTAACTCTAGAAACGTGTTTTTCAGTCCATTTCAATCATCACCTTATTTGGTGAGTTAACTCGGGGAATAAGCTGTGGATAATTTTTGCTGTAGCGCCATTTCAATTTCGATAGTGAAAGTTAAGTCTGTGGAAAGTGCAATTTTGGTTAGGCGCACCGTGCCGCACAGTGGTCCGTTTGTTGAATTTTGGCGACACAAATCTTTTCACCCGCCAATTCTCGATACAAACTAATGAAATTTGGTACTCTCCATGATTTAGGGATGCCGAATTCAGTGGTACTGCCTTTTTTTCTACTTCACAAATTAGGTAAGAAAATGGTCTCTAATTTTAAGATTAAAAAAAACAACTAGTGTCGAAGTAAGGAACTGAGTAAAGTTTATGTTTAAAGTGTCCTACAATATGCACCTGAATGTATACTTTCATATAAAAATGACTCAATTACTGATTTGCACAAAATTTAAAGAAGATAGTCAAACATTTTGAGAAATGTTTGCAATGCATAATTTTAGTGCTAGTTTTTATGGCTAGAAGTTGCCAATCAAATTTTAGGTCAACTACTCAAAAACTCAAGAAATCTATAAAAATCTAAGGTTTGTGGATGTATTATTTAAATCTGACATCGAGCTTAGAATTCTGATAGTTGACAGTTAGAAAAACGGTTAAACTACTACTATTTATGAAGCACTTAAAATATCCTTAAAATTAAAAAATATTGGTTGGTACAACTAATGGCAACCATCATTCTCGAGCGAATAAAGGATAGAATCGAGTCTACACTCAAGAGGCATCAAGCTGGCCGCAGTGGTCAATCATGTGTCGACCATATCAACTATCAAAACTCTGCGTATCGTCCTCGAGCAGTGGATGGAATTTCAATCACCACTTTACTTCATGTTCGTGGATTTTGAGAAGGCCTTTGATCGAGTTAACCGAGAATGTATATGAAGATCGTTGCTTGGTAGAGAAATTCCCCCAAAAATTGTTGCCATTATTAAAGAGTCCTACAACAACGCAAGGTGTTTTGTTTTACACAATGGGCAGCTATCCGACTCCTTCGTAGTGCAACAGGGTGTGAAACAAGAGCTGGCGATGGACGACATATTGACGGCCAGTGCTGGTACAGCTGAGCGAAAGTACATTCAATGGAGACCAGGCTCAGTCATTTAGACTATGCCGATGACATAATTCTACTGGCAAATAACATCAGTGGGCAAATGAAGGGAGAGCCAAGTGGTCTAAGAATAAAGAGCACAGGAAAAGATTATTTATCTCAAATACCGCTCTTATCTTTTGATAAAAAATCAGTGCATTTTTATATGTACAAAAATTAGCCAAAAACTTTTATTAACGGTGCAGATTACCGGCTCAACCGATTGCAATCAAAAATATTATACAAAACCTCCTTTAAAATTTCAATAATATTTTGTACTAAAATTTTGAAAAAAAAAATGATTTTGGATTTTTAAAAAAATATTAATTTTTGTTTTTAAATTTAATATTTCAAAACCGAGTTGATGATTTTTTTTTTGAAACTTAGTTTATGTGTAATAAATACTCAAAATTTGCATAGCATTTCTTTTTTTGTTTTACCAAAATTTTATGTATAAAATAATGATTTTTAAGTAAACCACTACCGAGATTTTAAAGGAGAATGGGCAAATTTGTATGAAATATGGGCGTGAGCGGCCAAGAATGATTTTGTTATTTTTGGATGTGTTTTAGTCCTACAATCACCGTGCAGAAATTTTTTCAATGTGGTGTACTTCAAATTAAAAATATGATTTCGTTGTCATTTTTGCATGGAATTTTTCGTTGCACATGAGCAGCGTACTAGGCTTTAGTGAAAAGAGGAAATGAGATCTGTCCAACTAGCTTGTTCTAGGCGAAACACTGTGCATCGGTACCATTTTTAGAGAAAGAGTCGAAATTCTTAACTTTGGTCCCTATAAATCTGATCTTTCATAAATATGTACTCTCTGGAATAGAAGAGATCTCGAAGATACACTCAGTCTAACTTGATAACGAACCCTTCGCTAATTTAGGAAAAACCAATTGCACAATGAATGAAGGAAATACATAAGCCACATTTTATTATCCACATGATCTGCAGCGGACCAATGTTTAACACGTAATTGCAAACAACATGGGATCCTGCTTTTTATCTGGATCTATTTCAATGATCCAAAAATTAGTTCCCACTCTGCCGGCTTGGAATTGGAAGCTATTTACTATTATGAATAGGTCTCAGTAGTGTAAAGAAAAGAGCCAACAGAAATATTAAAAATAAACAAACGTAAGGCAAAAAGAGACGGGTATATAACACTCCTGTCACTAAGATCCTGTTTGTTTTATTTTTCATGATCTGATCTAGACCAGATCATGTAGATATAGAAATGCGGCTATTATGTGTATATTGTGAACAAAAAAATTGGGATTAAGTTTATATATACAACTGCCAAAGAAAGGTGACCTTAAAAATTGCAATAATTTGTGTGGTATCACCGTTTTGTCCGTTTTCCCAAAACTAATGGCAACCATCATTCTCGAACGAATAAAGGATAAAATCGAGTCTACACTCAAGAGGCAACAGGGTGTGAGACAAGGGTATGTTCTAGCGCCAATTCTCTTCCTGCGGACGATGGACGACGTATTTACGGTCAGTGTTGGTACAGCTGAGCGACAGGGCATTCAATGGAGACCAGGCTCAGTCATTTATACTATGCCGATGACATATGTCTACTGGCAAATAACATCAGTGGACTGAACGGGATGTGCCAAACACTGCAAGTGAAGGGAGAGTCGAGTGGTCTAAGAATAAACAGCAAAAAGACAAAAATAATGCTCACAGGCCACTCCACACAGCAACGTATTATTCTACAAGAGACGCCAGTGGAAGAAGTCGAACGTTTAACTACCTTGGCTGTGCTGTTTTTGCAAACGGTGGTACGGATCTGGACGTTAAAAGTAGAATAAATAAAGCTAGTACTCTGTCCCAATTTGAAAATCCTGTCAAATCTCCTTACACACTAAGTTGAGATTCTTCGAATCCAATGTCAAATCCGTGCTGTTATATGCTTCTGAAACCTGGAAAGTCACGTCTACCATTTCGAGGAAATTGCAGGCTTTTGTGAATCGCTGTCTTCGCCACATCCTAAAGATTCGCTGGCCACAAATAATATCAAATGAGGAATTGTGGCGCAGGACAAGTCAAGAGCGGCTGGACGTCTACATAAGAAAGCGTAAATGGCGTTGGATTGGTCACACACTGAGGAAACCAAACGATGAAATTGCAAAGCAGTTCTTTGAATGGAATCCTCAGGGTGCACGGCGGGTCGGAAGACCAAAAACAACATGGAAATCAACTGTCTTAGCGGAAGCAGAATCCCAGAGAAAGACGTGGCCACAGCTGAAGTACCTTGCAGCAGACCGTGAAGGATGGAGACATTTTGTTGACGCCCTATGCCCCAGTGGGGGTTACAGGACACGATGATGATGATGAGGTACAACTCAGCATCCTTATTAAGTTACCAAATTATTAAGGGTACCAAATTTCATTAATTTGTATCAAGAATTTGCGTGGGAAATGATTTTTGTAGCCAAATTCAACAAACGGACCACTGTGCGCGGTCTTGATTTCGATAGATTTTTGAAAACTGAAAGATAAAGTTAATCTTCAACTGAAAAACTGATTGTGAGTTAACTCAGGGTTATATTATTTCCAGGATTAGCTAGTTCTGATTTGATTCAAACCTTGATTCAAAACTCATTTGAGCCTTTAATTTAAATAATTCATAACAATTCTTTAGTACCTATAGTTGAATATTTCTTTGCAGTTTGTAACTACTAACGTTTCTGGCAAAAATTCTCTGCATAGACGGGAGTTTAACAATCGAAGATGCCTTTGAACCTAAGGGAGTGACTTACTAATCCACTGCCACTAGCTCATTTGTAGTGAGGAATCACACAAGGTTCTACCAGCACTTTTGACTCTCTTGAAACTACCGATATTACCCGGTCGTACCCTAAATAAAAACATAATAATGAAGGCTCATTTGTTTTCCCTCTTTCCCTTATACCTTACATTAGTTTGTTTAATGAAATACCAATTGTTTTTATAACCCACCCACATAGTGAAAGCTTAAAAAAAAAACAAAACATAATACTCTTCATATAAAAATATGAATGACTTAAAAAAAAAGGACAAGCACCCCGCGTGACAAAAACGCCAAACACACAGCACTCGCTTGTTTTATAGTTCTATGATACGAAACTAAATCTCCAATGCCCTAAAGGCTGTCACATATATTTATTTAGGGCAAATGGGAGGTTTTTTTATAAGGAGTGCAAGACTTATAGTATATGCAGAGGCAGAAACAAAGACAGGGAGCTTTCTAGGAGCCTTCATGAATATATTCATATAAATTACACAACCGCGTGCCACGCTCGCTGCTGTGTCACCTTTTTGACGACGAGTAAAAAGAAAACAAAAACAAAAAATGTCAAGATTCGTCCTTTTTAATAACTTCTGCCATCAACATCATCAAGAACACAACAATAATGAGCGCTGATGGAGAACCAAAGCATCATCGGAGAAGGAAGGGAGTAAAACTGAGGCAGAAGCAACTTGAATGCATATGAATCCTTTTCTGCTGCTGCAATCCCCGCAGTGGCTTTCTTTCCTAGAACTCAATATGGGTCAGGATTGCTACAGAATGTGCAGGAGGTGGGTTTGGGTGATGTATACATAAGTGTATCCACATTTGGATGTATGGTGGGGGTACAAGGGGAGGAGTAAAAGAATAATATAAAGCTACATCAGAGCACTGCAACGTCTGCATCAGGCAATGGCATGGCAGTGCTTTTCTGTGTTGAAGGAATAAAAAGGAAAAATGGTGAGTACTGGATATGAAGCTGGAAGAAATTTAATTTGCATGTTGACCCCCCACCACTTTGACACATATTGTATGCATATGCTTTTTTGTCAACTGTGCAACAATTTAAAATCAGCACACACATTTGGAACATATTTTAATCAGACAAATGAACCCAGAACCCTTGCTTTAATCTTTTGTATCGCCCCTAAAATTGAATCACTATTTTGTTACCTCTCCCTTTTCTTGTTTATTTAGTCATTAGTTTTTGTTTGCTTTTCACAGATGCCAAGTGTTGCTATGAAATATTTTAGTTTGAAAATTTAGTTTTCCAAAAATAAGAACATTCACATGCAGGCCTTTTTCTTTAAAAAAATTAAATCTATAAAACAAAAGCTAAGAAACGTTTGGTATTTGTATGGTTAATAGAAATTTCACGTTTCTAAACTAAACGTGAAATTGTCCATTCAATGAATCAAAACAAAATGCCTGTTTGGTATGTAACGTAAAAATTTACTTAAGTTTTTTCTCCTATGGGTTCTGACAGCAAATTGTGAAAATTTTGCACGAAATTTCACTTTGACAAACATTCTACTGTAATAGCTATGTATATCGTTCTAAATGGCTTAATTTTTCAAAATATTGGTCACGATGCATGTTCAAAAATTTTTGCGACTGCACTTCAGACACCTCCAAAACACATGATTTTTGAGCTATTTCCGTTAACTGGTGTTAAATTTTAAACATAAGCATAGATTTATGATTCATCATCAAAGAATTGATTATTTGAACAACCATAACTGAATTTGTACGATCTTCACGACATTCGTCGCTGAGCGAACAAGAATTTCAAGAAAGTAATATTGGCAACAATGTCAAACTTTCCAGTGTGTGTACAGCAGTTATAGAGTTTTCGTTTGGTAATCTGGAAGAGGTCTCCGGAACTCTCCGATCCAGAATGCCAAGCGAAGTAGGTGCAACATTTTTTTTTGTTTTTGAAGAATATTGAATATTGATATTCCTCAATATCTAAAATGAATTTCTCCACCTTGGGGGTTTTATTTGCAGTTAACTCCTCGTCCTCATTCTCACCAAGAACAAATTCCAGAGAATCACATGAAGATTACGATGATGGAGAGGATGAAATGATTAAGCTTTTTTTTTCATTGTTTGATTTAAATTAAACATTTCAGTAGCAAGGCCACAATTCCAAAATTTCATAACAAAAAAATTACATTTCGATTTTGACGTTTTAAATTTGCGTATGTGTGTGTGATTCTGGTTTTGATTCCTTTTTCAAATCCAGACTCGATTGTCTCTACTTTTAAGAAGAAGAACTGTCATGTTGTCCCAAACGAACGTTTTCAGAAGCATTCGGAATGCTTCCAGACACTTTTGGAAGATCAAACGAAAACGCTCCTAGGCTCATCAGTTAGATGCTATTGGTCGAAACGGCAAGAGTACGATTACTAAGGCGCCAATAAATAATGACGGTTTTTTGTAAAACAGTTTAATACAAGCATTTTTTACCTTTGGAGGGGGGGGTCTACCTCACCCCGTTTGGGAGCGTGGGGCAGTTTCATAAAAAAGTACTAAAAAGGTAAAAAAAAATATTAAAAAATAACGGTAATACTTACAATTAAGTATTATACCTTTTTTTTAAAGCCAATACTCTGTTCTATTAGCTAGTCTGAATCAAGTGAAATCTATACATGGTTTTTGAAAAAAACAATTTTAAACTCAAAATTTGCGAAAAAAAGGCATAAAACAGAAGTGTAATTTATCAAAAATGTAAAATTATATACATATCATTTTTTTCCTGAAATTTGTTACTCTAATTAATTCTTAATCAAAAACTGAAAACTAGATGATTCTATGTCTTCTAGTTTTTGAAAATATCGATAATTACTATAACTTCCTTTTTATGGGATGTTTGTTTTTTGCTTGCTCACGTCCTACGGCCGGCGGCGTATAAACAGTGGGGTAGGTGCGAGATTGGGTGTATGTAAAGTTTCTTTTGCACTTAAAGAATCTGGATTTAAGGAAACTTTAAGTTTATCCTATACATCTAATATCAACAAGGGTTTTCTAAATATACATATACGTGGCCCAAGGTTGCACATTTGGAATTTTCAAACATGAAAATGTAATGCATTATAAAAAATTCACATTACCTACTTGCTACATGCTACCAACTGTACAATTGCAGCAAATTTATATAAATTCTTAATATGTATGTTTGTATCTAACATACCTATGTATATAAAGCAGTTGTATTGTTCAAAGTATGCATACCCACTTAGATCATAAAAAACAAGGAGCTAACATTCGAGTTTTGTACGGTAGAAGTTTTAGTAATTTTCAATTTTCTCAAAAACTAGAACACATAGAATCATCTAGTTTTCAGTTTTTGATTAAGAATTAATTAAAGCAACGAACTTCAGAAAAAAAATTATATATAACTGATAAGTTTAGGAATTTATAAAGATTTTCGTATTTAATACAAATATAATTCAAACTTTATTACTTTAAGTCATTTTATATAATTCAAGATTAATATTAATAACTAAGAATAATTTAAGCGCAGATGTGGACACGTTGGCAGCTCAAAGAAGAAGGACATCTTAAAATGATTTTAGTAACTTCGGCTATCAAAGTCGAGATGATGAGTCGTGTTCATATGTTTGTATATAGTGAGTTCAGAATACTTTTCAGTACATATGATTTCCTCCACACCAATTAAACTTCCTCCCATCTTTACGGCTGTAAACTTACAACGGGACGTCGAACTCGATTAGACCGACGAGGGCTGATTTCATCTGGAGATCTAGTTTTTAGAATTGATATCGATTGCGGTTCTGGAGTGGAATTATTTAGAGGATTAGTATTTTTTACAGAGCTACTTGCCTGATTATATGGTGTGTGCATATCGTCGGTTCAAAGGAAAAACGCACTAAGTGCAGAAAAAAAATTTCAAGAAAATGAGAATGAAATACATTTTTTTAATCCAAAAAGTCTCATTTTGCACGGTTATTATAGGTACATTTAAAGGTATGCTCGGGAAATTTATTTAAAAATTTTCGGAACGTGACTTTTCAGCTTTAAAAAGTATGTTTCAATTAAATTTCCTCCAAAAGTGTAATCTGTTAGTTAGTGAGTTTTACCTTTGAACCGACGATATTATCCACGGTTGTTTTTGCTTCAAGAAAGTGATCAGAGGAGTTAGTTGGTTCACTTCTTACTCTGAGCTGGTTTTGATGACGGTTCCATAAGCCACGATTGGTTTTGACTAGGTAAATCTTGGTTCCTATTGGTTTAATAATAGTAGCTTCTATCCAACCTTTAGCGAAGTTTCTGGCATAAACAGATTGGTTGTTATTAAATTTCTTGGGTAGAGGATGTGATGGTTTAGCAGTCGATTTAAGATCTGGTACTAACTGCGATATAATACTTCGATGTTGTCTTCCGTGCAGCAATTCAACGGGTGATTTTCTGGTTTTTGGAATTGGGGTGGTTCGGTAGGTAGATAAGCATTGTGATAAGGCGGATTCTTTGTTGGGTTTTTCATCGAAGATTTTTTTGAAGTGGGTCTTGAAAGTGCGGACAAACCGTTCGGCTTCACCGTTTGAGGCAGGGTGAAATGGTGCCGTGCGTAGATGCTGTATTCTGTATTCCGTTCTGTTTGCAAAAATGTATACAGGCTGATGAAGCGAATTGTGGACCGTTATCCGACACCAATGTTTCTGGCAGTCCTTCAAGGGTGAATATTTTTGTCAAAGCTTGGATCGTTGCGGTGGTGGTGGTAGAATTTTTCATGGGCACTACGAAAGGAAACTTTGAAAACGCATCAATACAAATAAGTCACATTTGATCTACAATGGCCCAGCGTAATCAATATGGACTCTTTGCCATAGAAGTTCGGATGTTGGCGAGGAGCTGTATTCCTTCGGAGGGTTTGCTGTAGATGACTGACACACTCGGCAGTTAGAGGCTCGTTCTTCTATAGCCTGGTCCGCTTTTGGCCACCAACAGTATCTTCTGGCTAATTTTTTCATTCGGACTATGCCCCAGTGTCCTTCGTGTAGCATATCCGTTACCCTCCTCTGAAAAGCTTTTGGAATTACGAGTCGTAGATGTTCGGTTTGGAGCTTAATTAATCATTGGTACTCTGATAAATGAGGATTCAGTTGAGCAGAGTGCTGAAGTGTCCCAACTAAACGAGATGCGCAGGTCCTATAGGGGTATTGACATCGAACCCCCGTCAGAATCGGAAATCCATACATCTATAAATCTCCTCAAAAACAACAAGGCAGCTGGACTAGACGGAATACCAGCTGAATTTCTGAAAGCCGATACCGTAACAGCGGCTAGTATTTTACATCCGTTGATACAAAGCATTTGGGAAAACAAAAGCTATCCCAGGGACTCCAGGGACTGGAAGGATGATGTGATTGTTAAGTTCTAAGTCTAAGAATAAACAGCAAAAAGACAAAAATAATGCTCACAGGCCGCTCCACACAGCAGTGTATTATTCTACAGGAGACGCCAGTTGAAGTATTGGAACAGTTTAACTACCTTGGCAGTATTGTTTCTGCAAACGGTGGTACGGATCTGGACGTGAAAAGTAGAATAAATAAAGCTCGTGCTGCCTTCGGTACTCTGTCCCCAATTTGGAAATCCAGTCAAATCTCCTTATGCACAAGTTGAGATTCTTCGAATCCAATGTCAAATCCGTGCTGTTATACGCTTGCGAAACCTGGAAAGTCACGTCTACCATTTCGAAGAAATTGCAGGCTTTTGTGAATCGCTGTCTTCGCCACATCCTAAAGATTCGCTGGCCACAAATAATATCAAATGAGGAATTGTGGCGCAGGACAAGTCAAGAGCGGCTGGACGTTGACATAAGAAAGCGTAAATGGCGTTGAATTGGTCACACACTGAAGAAACCAAACGATGAAATTGCAAAGCAGTCCTTTGAATGGAATCCTCAGGGTGCACGGCGGGTTGGAAGACCAAGAACAACATGGAAATCAACTGTCTTAGCGGAAGCAGAATCCCAGAGAAAGACGTGGCCACAGCTAAAGTACCTTGCAGCAGACCGTAAAGGATGGAGACGTTTTGTTGACGCCCTATGCCCCAGCCGGGGTTACAGGACACGATGATGATGACTCTGATAATGACATCCTTCTATTGAAAAATGGTGCGACATCTTGATCCTTCTCTGACAGTTTTTCCGGCCACCCTGAAAGTAACAAACTTCGAACCTTTTTCAGGGTAATATCTTTATCAATAGCGGCTACTATATCTGCCTTCGCAATTGGGAATGATTAGACTTTTTGTGAATATCCCTCTGAAATTTCAATGCACATCTCTTCTTGCTTATTTTTTTTTTACACTTCAGATTCTTAGTTGTAGTGAGCTTAGAGCAAGCTGCAACCTACAATCAGAGGCTCATCATAAGTGCATGTGTTAGTGGTTAGTAAAATAAGGCAATCTAACACATGCATAATAATATACTAATACATTAACAAAATTAAACAAAAAAATTAATATAAATACATAATCAAACAATATACAAAATACTTTAGTCATACACGTGGTATCAAAAATAAGAACAATCACGACCGTGGAGCACTGGTTCGAAATATTTTCTTTAATCCCATCTTACTAATGTTAAAATCAACAGAGGAGCTGTTTAAATTAAAAATCTTGCACATGCAGTTAAGCGGCTCATGTATACCGTAGTTAGTTCTATGGAAATTAACGTGTAATAGTTCAAATCTTCGCAGGTGGTGAGATCCTCCGGGGTAGTTTATGCCTATACAGGCTAACAAATCAGGAGCATCTATTTGGCCATTTATAAGTTGGTGAAGAAATAGTAAATCATTATTAACACGCCTTTGATATAAGGTTTGCACCTGCAGTAGCTGGATCCGATGTTCATATGGTGGAAGGTTGTACGGATCAGCCCAAGGAAGACCCTTCAAAGCAAAGCGAATGAATTTATGCTGTATTGATTCAATACGATTTTTATGAATTTCATAATAGGGAGACCATATTTGCGAGGCGTACTCTAGATGAGGTCGTACATAACAATTGTATAAGGAAAGGGTAACATATGGATCACTAAATTCCTTAGCCCAACGTTTTATAAATCCAAGCATGGAGCTTGCTTTATTAACGATGTAATTAATGTGTTCAGTGAATTCTAAATTTGAGCTAAAGTTAACACCCAAGTCCTTGAAACTAAAGACTCGACAAAGTTTTTGCTGCAAAATGGAATAATCAAAAGCACTTGCAATTCGCTTTCTGGAGAAAGTAATTGTTTGGCATTTAATAGGGTTAAGAGAAAGACCGTTCTTACCACACCAAATGTTGAAACTGTCAATATCAGCTTGCAGAAGAACGTGGTCAAGGTTAGCTTTTATTGACTTAAATATCTTCATATCATCAGCAAATATAAGTATATCGCTAGAGCGTATACATGAAACAACATCATTTATAGCCAGGATAAATAGAAATGGGCCTAGATGATGGTCAAACTGCAAACCTGGTCCGGTTGGAATCCGAGACAAGGCATCAGCATTGGCATGCTTCTCTGTAGGCCTGTAGCAAATACGATAAGTATAGGCCATAAGCGTTATCGCCCATGGTTTTAAGCGGTTGGCAGTCATTATGGGCAGTTTCTTTTCTGGGTTAAGGAGAGTCACTAACGGTTTATGATCTGTTATTAAGGTATTCGTTCGTCCGTATAGGTACTGATGAAATTTTTTTACTCCATATATGAGGCAGTGAGAGCCATAGTGGCCTAACTGCATTTTTCATTATTTTCAGTAGAGCTAAAATAAGGAGCAGATTATTTATAAACACTTGTAGTTTTAAAAGAATTACAAAATTTCTAGTTTTTAAATAAATAAATATAATTTTGATTTTTTTGCAATATGATAACAAAATGAAAGGTTTTTAATTTTGTATTAATTATTTTTCAAAATACCGTTATAATGGATCAAATAGGCCACTCTAGCACTCAAGCTTTATGTTTTCTTGTGGGTGGCCTCTAAGTTCAAAAAGTCCTATAAGTATGGCATGGAGCGCTCAATTCAAAAAATGTAAATGCAGAAATATTGTTTAGGGCATACAGATTCAATTTTTGTAATAAACTCATTTGCGATAAAATTGCAGTTAGGCCACTATGGCTCTCACTGTCTCATATAATGGAAATTGCTATTTTTTCGATTTGGCTGTATTTTTGCTGATGTACGTCGAGTGTTTTCGACGCGAAAGCGATTGGCAATTCGTTTCCACTTTCATCTATGTGTGGAATCACTGCTCCTATTCCATAGGATGACGCGTCAGTTGCTGATACTATCGACAATTCCGGTCGGTAATGGACGAGACAAGTAGCATCAGCCAGTTGCTGTTTAAGATTTTCGAATGCATTTTTCTGTGGAGAACCCCATGTAAAAGGTACATTTTTCCTACGTAGACGGTTAAGTGGTCTTCCAATTCAGAAAAAATACGGATAAACTTTCCATAATAGTTTGCTTTTCCTAGAAACTTTTGTAATTCTTTCAGGTCTGTTGGATGACGCATATTCTTAATCACTAGTGCTCCTGATTTGGATGGACGAAGTTCCTTTGCGTTAATTAAATGGCCTAGGTACTCAACTTCTGATTGGAAAAATATACATTTTTCACAGTTTATTCGTAATCCGTTTTCATTAAGTCTCCTAAACACATTCTCAAGATTATGTAGGTCCTCTTCGTCGTCTTTTCCGGATACTAATATGTCATCCAGATATATAGCAAAATTAAGTCCTGACAAAACCTGTTCTAGCGTCTTTTGGTAAATAGCTGGAGTACTAGCAACTCCAAATGGAAGTCTCTGGTACATGTAAAGTCCAAGTGGTGTATTTACTACTGCTAACAATTTTGAACCCTCATCTAATCTATTTGCAGGTAAGCATCTGCAAGATCTATTTTCGAAAATCGCTGTCCACCCGCAAGCTTATGAAACAATTCCTCTGGTCTTGTAATTGGATAAAGATCTACTTCTGAAAGAGGGTTAATGGTAACCTTGAAGTCACCGCATATGCGTACGCCCTTATTACGTTTAGAAACAACGACAATAGGTGCGGCCCATTCGCTGAATCTGATCGGTCTCCAGATTCCAGCGTTCTCTAGGCGCTTAGCTTCTATTTGAATGCATCCAATAGACCGAATGAAATAGGTCTAGACTTATGAAACTTGAGCTTTGTGTGTGGTTTAAGATAAAGATGTGCTCTCATAGAATTACACAATCCTATAAAGTCTTAGACGCTACCTCAACATGCTTTGAAAAGAGGATTTGTAGTTCTTGGTCTATATTTGAGTTTAAATTAAAAATAGTGCTCATACTTGGGTGAGTGACTGGTTTTGTTAAGTGGAGGTGTGCTTATTTCTTCATAGCCAGACAGGCCAATCAAAGAACAGCTTGCTCCCGTGTCGAGCAAAAATTTTAGCATTGGTTGTTCAAATTCACAAAAATCTCCCACTTTGAATCAGCGCGGCATATTTCACCAACTATAAGAACGCTGTCTATTTCTTGTACATGCTCAGAGTCCAGTTTGTTGCCAATGATCTTATTGACTCTACTACTAAGTCATACTTATGCGACATGCCCTATGCATCCACACTTCTGACATTGCACTTTTGCGAACCTACATGACTCCCTTGAATGCTTAGTCCAACATCCTGGACATGATTTTGTTTTATGCCTACTACCACCACGATATTGTTCCTTATCCTGCCACCTACTTCTGCTTCTACCTCTAGAGCTCTTCCCACCTTCTGCCTTTACCTGATTCACTTCTAACGGCTCAATACTATCGGACTTTATAACCCTAAGTGATTTCTGGGTCGCTTCATGGGCTTCCGCAATGGAAAAAATTCTGACAAAGTAGGGTTAGTTTTTTGGAGTGAAGCTGACCGTACTACATCATGCGAAGTGTGTAAAATGATCACATCTCTAATCATTTCGTCGACAAATTCATGATGTTTTCCATAATTTCTCCATCTCATGGGTTATTCTTTAAAATTTTTCCTAAAATGTACTATTTGAATATTTACCTTAAGGTTTCTGATGAGAAAATAATTTACCCAATTTTTTCGATTACACAGATTAATCTGGCCAAAATTCGGACTTCGGGTCTACTTCCAGACTTGAGTAGCCATGCAAAAAAACTCCACCTTCCTATGGTCTGTTTCAGCTCTTTTCTAGTATTCCTGATGGTTATGAAGATCCTGTTAAAATTTTATCACCAGATTCTACCAGTTTTGGGATCAGTGAATAAAAAATCAATTTAAAAATTAAAATAATTCCTGTTTGAATATCCACTATTTTGAAAATTCAAAAACTTCCCCTTAACTCTGATCATAAAACGAATGATATCATTTAATTTAGCGGGTGTAAATACATACAAAATGATACCACTTACAGTTTTTCTCCCTAAATCTTAGGTTTGGCCCCACTGTGCGACGGTGGCGCGGAGGGTCCGCGTCGTAAGCGTTGCTTGTGCCACCCGTCGCGTCATCCGCGTTACCCGCGTCGCTTCTGTAACGCTCCGCGTCCTCGGTCGCGCCAGATTACCAAAACTTTCGCAATGATTTCCATTTGCATTTCTACATTATTACCAATTTATTTTGTATATTAAGAAGACACAAAATCTGTATATTTTCTGCTGTATTACCATTTAAATTTCGATTTTATAACTCTTCCGTTCTATAGTTACCCAAAATCTCATCAAAATCACCAAGATTTCTCATACACTTTAAGATATCGTAGATTGGCCTATTCACAATCACCACTTTATCATCACTTATCTATCTATCCATTTTTTTTTTTTAAGTATTTCCATTAAACTCCAACTGTTGTATAATGCACAATTCGAACGTACGTTTTCAGAAGCATTCGGAATGCTTGCGGACGACCAAACGAAAACGCTATAAGTCTCCTATTTTTGATTCGCAACACTTTCAAATACAAAACATTTCATCATTTCCATGGATTTTTGTAAGAATTTCATGAAAGTTATACTTATGCGCATCATTTGAACACTACTTGTTCGATATTGATGTTAAGCACGTTTGTCAGTTATAATTCTAGCTTTACTGGGCAAATAGAATGGTGTAGCTGTAGCTGTGGCGTTCTGTCAAAGCAGGTGTGTTTGGTAACGTGAAATTTCTTGCAAATTTTAGAAAATTGCGAAAAAAACCCAAGTTTGGGAAACTTGGTGAAAATTCCACGTTACCAAACAGGCATAATAGCCGTTTTCCTTTGGAGGTGGCAAAGTACTTATGAGAAGATGAAAACCCTAATCTAGTACTACCAACTGCACATGCTCTCATGTGCGAGTAGATACATTTTACATGGGAAAGCAGTTTGATATGTTCCATTGAAAAAAGCTAGCAAAGTACTTGCAAGTACTTCGCCACCTCCAAAGGAAAACGCCTAATGTGAAGCTGTTGCAGTAGCTAAAAAAGTGGCTGTAGCAAAAGTTGAATCAACTTTAACTTTTCCCCCACGCTACAAGCTGCATTTAAGATGAAATGTGGGACTGTTTTATAAACACAAAACAAGGTATGCTCATTAGGTGTGTTACGTCACAATCATCTGGTTTTGTTGGGAAAAGAGTGAAATAAATTTATTAATTTGATTGTTTTTACTAGTTTTTATATTTTCAAAGCAACTCGTCTGACCATTTATTTTTTAGAACTTTATGTAGGCCATTTCGCTGTTATGTCTCAAGTGCAACATTTTTATCCAATTTTATTTAAGTTTTAAAGTATGAACATGGGTATTTCTAAAAATGCTGAGATTTTCGGCGGCTCCGCTGATATTTTAAAAACCGTTCAAGTATTTTATGATATTTTTTATAACTTTAAGTCTGACTGATATCTACATGGGCAGACAAAATTATATAGATCTGATATACTTTCATTACTCAAAAAATTCTTCAAAGTGTCTAATTCTCAGTCCCCTGACGTGTCCTATGCAAAAGAGCAAAATTCTTACAGTTATTTTATTTTAGTTCCAAAACCAAAATGAAGCCTTAATTAATGATATAAATAAATTTTTAGTAATATTATGTTTTCTTAAGAAAAAAATGTCATTGAACTTTGTCCCACGGATTTCTTATCAGTCCCCTGACAGATTGAAACAGACAAAAATATCGTTCACTTTGAAAACTTTTGAAGTTACAGATGTGGCAGCGAGCAGTATTAAGTCTCGTGAAAATAAAATCATATCCATATCTTAGACCCGTTTGTTATTTCATTTGTGAAGAAGGTATTTGTGCGAGAGATCATGGAATGTCTGTTCAGTTTCTCAGTACCCTGATGAGTATTAACAGGAAAAATTTCTATCTAAGTAGGCATATTTTTGTACATTATATTATAGGCTAGGTAGAACCCTAATTACAACTTTTTTTTTTTATTTTTTCGTACAATGCGTTACTATGTTTTTGGCGCAAAAACTATGAAAACACTCAGTCCCCTGGCCTCAGTCCACTGGCATTTTAATGACTGATTTTCTATCTGGAGGTCTCAGCAATGTTCAGTAAATGCTGTTTTTCTTTTAAAATAATTATATAAAATAAAAAGCACGACTCGGTCGGATGAGCTTGCTCTTATTTTCTAATTGCTTGGAAATTAATTGATAAGCTATACGGAGTGTTTTGCAAAAAATGCCTAAAACGCTAGAGGGCGCAAACAAGAAAAATTTGTGGGTACGATTTTCTGAAAAATTTACCAAAAATAGGAAAATATTTATAAAAATTTCAGTTCCCTGGAACACCAGTTTTCAAAAATTGCCATAAAATCGTTATTTTTAATATTGTTAAAGGACGTTCCAAAGTTCAACTGTAGTTAGTTTTTACGTTTATTTGCTTCCAAAAATATTTTGCCGAAATTATCATCATTTTCTTCAACTTTTTGTAGAATCGCCCACATATTTCACTATTCTATGTAGGTAAGTAGTTCGTTAGGTACCTACTGAAGACAAAAAATTGACAATGGATAGACCAATGTTCATATTCAACCATCTGGCACCCTTCAACCAGTAGAACTGACAATTTTAAACCTGACAACATTGAAAGGAAAATCATTGTCAGGCCAACTCTTTGACAGTGAAATTATCAGTCTTTGGGACAAAATCTGCCACTTTTAACGTAACTTACACATGTGTCTCTCCTCATTAAAAAAATAATATACCTATAAATCAAACGGCATTCCTCACCTTAACGAAAGAAAAAAATCCTCTAGTAGGTAATATTTAAATGTTAACTGCTAATCAAAAAGCAGTTTTTTTTAAAATCTAATCATGTTAGAATTTCAAAAATTAAACATCCTGTTTACAAATTCTTTGAAGGCACATAAAGAATTATACCTACTCAAATTACTGTCTGGGCAATTATATGAAGTCAATTTCCCCTCCCATTTCCCAACTGTCTGCTCAATCAAGTCACACACACACGCTCAGATTTTAACTTTTGTTATCTCTTGCGCTATTCGTATCACTGATAAACAAAAAAAGCTACAAGAAAATAAGATAGCATGGGAAAAGCCAAAAAAAAGGTTCCCAAATTGCCAATAAACTTATGTCGTTTTCCTTTAGTTTATCCTTCCTGTGTAGTTCACTCTTATTGGATTCTAAATAAGAACACTTTCGGCTTTGTTAGATATGGGTGTGTTGGTAAGGAAATGTCATGTCGTTTCCATATAAAATATGACTTCAGCAGCAGGTATACTGATGATGGTTTTAAATGAAATCAGGAAATGAAATTCAGTTCCAAAAAATCTCTCCGCCCAAGGAAAGCTTTTGGAATGTTGCTGTTGGGAGTGCAAAAATAATGATACTTTTTCCCATTAAAGGAAAACGCTATTAAAAACTCGAAGAGGAAACACATGGACTTGGAGCCAACTCTTTGACCCCTTTTAATGTATCCTTATTAAGTCCATTAAGGGATTTGTTTATCCAAAGGCACTTTTTACACCCGGCTGTTCGTTATAACCCCACGTTAAGGGGCTATATAGAGAGACACAAACTATTCAACCAACAAAAGGGGGTTGTTTATTAAGCCAAAATGGACGTGTGGTCAAAAGGGCTAGGAGTTACATTCCATATAAAGGACAAGGGAGGGGCAACGAGTGTTATATTTTTTCCCTTAAAAAAATACGAATGGATGAGGTTGCAGAACTTTTTATCCTAATCCACCACCCCGATGTCAAACTCTGACAAACTTTTAGCTTCAAAGTTTCTGGTTCATCCTTCTAGTTTTTTGTTAGTAGATATCCAGTCAACCACCATTGCATACACACATTCACACATACATATGCAAACAATGACAAGAAGCTATTTGACTTTTATTTACCATTTGGGTTAAGCGAATATCCGTTTTTTGTTGTTGTTGTTGTCTATATAGGGTAAGTGGCAGCACTAGTTGCGGCACTTGAATAGGCAGTAGCAGTAGTGGGTGGTACTTGGTGTGAATCTTGTTAAGAGTTTAAGCTTGCAAAATAATAAGAAAAGTTTTAGAAGACGCTACTCAACTTTTAAAGAAAAAAAAATTACAGGAGCACGTTCTATTTCAACAAAAGAAAAAAGAAATTACGAAAAATTCATTACTTTTTAACTAGAAAACAAAAAGGCAAGTATTGATTTTGTTGTTTAAAAAAACTCGTACATATTATAGTTTTGATATTTTAAATGTCAAAGGTGTTTTTTTATTTTTTCTTAATTTTAGATGTCTAAGGTATTTTTTTTTTTTCTTAATTTTGTATGGGACTTAAAGCACTTTTCTTACAACAATCCTTTACAATTTTTATATTAAAATACAGTTTGTTATTTTTTTCTGGATTTGAAGATAAAGCCTATAGAACTCAAGTTATAGGGATCTTATATTACGTATTCGTTTGATATTTGCATAATACAGTCAACTCTGCTTAGCTGAACTTCACTTAAATGAAAAAATTGGTTATCTGAAACAAGAAATTTACTGCGGTCTTTTTGAGCATTTTTCAAATAAACTATGTACATCGCATAGTTGAACTCCACTGAAACGAAAACTCCGGATAATTGAAACACTTTCACCTCAAAAGAATCACAGGATTGTCATTGTGTGTTCAATGAGTAAAAACACTGCCCCAAACTGTCCTTAATTCTGTCACTTTGTGTTCCATGAAAATTTTCACAACAGTTTAGAGCAATATTTTGAGGTGGAGTGAATGGGAATGTCTAAGTACTAGCTGATTTGTTGTTTGGGATAATAATAAGCTAAAATTTATCACAGAGATGCTTTCCTTATATTTTTTGGACTTAATATGAAGAAAGACATACAATATAATATAAAAAGTGTGAATTGATAGTAAATTTGGATTAAAAATAAATGTAAACAAATAACAATTGAAACACTTTAAAATTTGAAATTGCAGAGCTGATAGGCAACGGTCAGTCCCGTCAACGCAAAGCTGCAGTTTTCCGTTTTTTTTTTCTGATAGTTTTCACACACTTGTGCTGTCCTGTTCTGTTCTGATTTAGCTTGTCTTCATTAAACACAGCTTGTATTTTTCTCTTATTCAACTCCTCATAAGTGAAATCAATTGAACGCAACCATCAAATTTTAAATCGAACATACACTTTGAAATGTTTTGTGTTTCTTTAAGTTAAGTATTGGGGTTTCACAGCTCAAAAAGTTTGGGAACCGCTGCTGGTCTAACATATCAAAGAGGCAGACGTACTGCTATCACGTTTTCGGGGTGAATTTTTTCGCTACCGGTGCTACCGGAGGTATACTATCAGTTGAGAATTGGAATGCCCATTCCATGCTCATGAAGTCAGGAATAGAATGGATCCTTTTAATATGAATCGTTCTAAAATACCGTAAGTCTGCCGACCACTGGCTCTTAGACTATAACATGTTACACATCAAAAATATCTCAATGACTATGGTAGGTATACCTACTTATGTAGATTTTTTAGCTATGCCGGTCTTGTAACAAATGGGCGTATGTGTATTCAAATCTTTTAACACATCACCGATCAATAGATTACGCGTTTTTTTTTTTTTTGGGATTCTACATAGTACAGTGAGAAATTCCCAAAACAACGAACAGATGTTTTTTTCTCATTTCCACTCATATAATTTAAAAAAAGTCATGACTCAAAAGTCGTCGTATGACAGCAGACTTTTTACACATGGAGTAGATGACGTTATTAGTGATAATTGTATAATAATTTTAATAAGAACATGATTGTATAGCTAATTTTATGGATGTACCTGCTTTTACATTAGTAATTTTAACTCACCAATTTAAGCGGATTAACTGAGTTTCAACGATAGTTCAAGTATATGATATAAGCTAAATATGCTCAACCATCCTTGAGCTTCAGTGAGTTCCAGTTGTACAGACATGGTTCAAAATTTGATCCGTGGTTCAGCATTTTGACTCATCATTTCGGCAAATCTACAGAGGTTCAAGGTTCAAATATACTCCAATAATAATTAGAAGCTTGAACCATCGTTGAACCAAAGATCATAACTTGAACAACGTTGATGATGATGGTGAATTTTGACATTCCATTCACATGACTTACATGACGATAGATGCGAATTGCCATAAAATTAATAATTAATAAAAATAATAATTAATAATATATTGCCTCACGCATTGCCTTGAATAATGCAAATGGAACCGCTTTGTCCATGGCAATGGCAATATACCCCAATAGACGAGGGGCAATTATTGATTCCCATCGTTGAGGCAATAAATTGGGGCAAAATGGGGTTCTCCATGATTTTTAATGGGTAGAATATGAGAATGCACATGACAAAATATAGTGAATTAAAATTTCATATCTATCAAAAAAGGGTAATTAAACCGCACAAGAGCATTTGCAGTCAACTGTTTTAATACATATGTTACCGGAAATGTATAATCCGTCATTTATATAATTCCTAGGAAATGTATACAATGCCAAAATTCGCCAGGAAATGTGTGAATTAATTTTTTCTATACACATTTCCTGCAAATTTTATACATTTCCTAAGCAGCAATAGGAATGGTATAAAATGATACAAATAAAATAAATTAAATAAATTGGGTGGCGCAACAGCTCGTGGAGAACCAGGGCCTAGTGACTTACAACTCTCAACCATTCCTGTTGTGCGTGTTGTTGGCAGGAATGGAAGGGACCTACAGTTTTTTGCCGATTCCGAACGGCTTAACGAGAAGCACTTTTTCATGACAAGTATACTCTTGGAGGATTTGTCAGTTCCTCGCAAGAGGCAGTACCTCGGATTAAACATTTCTGTTTTTTAGGTGGCACGGCTGGGAATCGAACCCAGACCTTCGGCATGACAGTCCTACGCACTAACCATCAAGCCACGAGGTACTACATATAAAATGATACAGCTAGAATTATTGTTGGATAGATCGGATAAATTCAAAGCTTCTTTAAATCCAGATTCTTGAAATGCAAAAGAAACTTTGCATACACCCAACCTCGCACCCACATACGACATACCTCACTTTTTTTTCGCCGTCATGCTGGGTGCTAGCACTGATCTTGCTGATATGCTTTGCTTACATTAATACAGTGCTGACACCTAGAATTACGGCGAATAAACAGTGAGGTATGTATGGGGGGCATGCTGCCCCCCTGCAACCCCCCTGCTTGGGCAAACTATAGGATTTGGGGTGGGTGCGAGGTTGGGTGCAGGCAAAATTTATTTTGCATTTAAAGAATCTGTATTTAAAGAAACTTTTCGGGATTTTGGGTTTTCTGGATTCAGAATATATAATTCCTAGGTTTCATACATTTCCAGTAACACATACATTTTATAACTGAAACTGGCTATGAAAATGCCCACCCAATTAATAAATTGCAATCCAATTGCTACTGTCTCAAATATTGCCAATGGAGCCACAACTTTTGGGTGCTAAAATTTGTGAAGTTAAATTCGAGCTAATTTTTCATTCGCTGCTTTGTGGAATGCGTCTTGATGTTGTGGATTGTGAATTTAAGTACCTTTGACAGTTCGCAGAAAATATCTTGTTGGTCACCTTTAAAATATAAAAATGCTAAATTTTACAATTTAAACTGATTTAAGGCCATGTTTCTTGATAGGAGAGGATTGTTTCTTTAAACTGTTCTCTGTCAAACAAAACTTCCATGCACTTACGAAAGACCCTGTTTAGACGACTGTGATTGCTCATTATGCCATGATAATCGCCCTGAGTAATAGATCAAAATCTAACGCAAAGTCGACTTTAACAAAGACATCCGTTGAAATAAAACTCATTTCACCACTAAATGCTTAGAAGCACCTCAAGCTAAGTTTAAAATGATCTAATCTAAGCATTTAGAAGTGAAATGTGTGCTTTATTTCTACGGATGTTTTTGTTAAAGTCGAATTAAGCTAGATTCGGATCTATTATTCAGGGTCTATGAGTTTCTCCTCACCGATTTCATCTACAAGACCACCGTCATGACGAATTAAAAAGTTACAATCTAAGCAGAGCCAAATAACTCAACATAACACAACTCTACGAACATAGCCATTGAGAATTCGAGATATATAAAAGTATCAATCGTACCAATACGACACACCAAAATTCTATTCAATCGAGTTCGATACTCGAACAAACGTCAAACGTTTATCCGTAGTAGAGTTATACTTTAACTTTTATCGACAGCGATTCTGCTACCGATGTTGTTATTGAAATTCATATAAAATTCCACTGTACTACGGATAGCTTCCCAAAAAAACACACCTATTGCTATACTGTTTGTTTTACTTTTGTTTCTTCATTCATTTGATTTTTCTGGATATTTTCAACATTTTATCCTTTTAATTTTTCTATTCTCTTTTCGGAATAAACAACGAAACATAAACCCAAATTCGGTATATCTATGTACCTATGTTGTTTCATAGACGAAGCCATCTACAAATCTGCAGTACAAATCCGATGCTCACAACTCACAATATTATACAACGAATAAAAATTATCCATAAATATCCCAAAAACTTTGGTTCTATGAAACCTTAATTTCCCTCCGATGTGGGTTTTCGCTATTCTTGAGACCATAAGACTTTGGATCTATAGTAGAGAGTAGAATGAATGAGTAACAGTTAAAAAGAAAGAATTATATACCACAGAATATAATATTGGTGAATGTAATGAGAAAACAGACAAAACAAATGGTTGTATGTGTGTAGAAGATTATATGCTTTCAGGTTAAAATGGATTTCGAGTCCAGATTTACAAGGATAAATCAAGTGGAAGAAATTAAAATTAGCAACGAGAAGAAGAAAACCAGAAGAATGTGTAGACTGATGGAGATGGAAATATTTGTGTAATCCTTGAACGATTGCAAAACCTACTTAAACAATCCGAGTAGATGTATTTATGAGTATGTACGCTTGTAGCTACACTCATATAACCGGAAGGATGATGATAATGATGATGGTGGGCTGTGGATGGGGTATTAATTTATGTTTTTTTTTTCTTATACAAAAGTTAATATTGATTTTTCTCCTCTTTTGTGTTGGGTTTTTGTAAAATATAAATAAATGAAACTGTCAAACCGAAATGACAGCCCTGTATCCTGATTGTGGTTTGTTATATCGAAATGGCATTTCACAACAATATTGTTTAGACAGGTGTGTTCACAGTTGGTCTAACCCGTAATTATATGAAGCTTACGACAGATTGGATATGTGCATATGTAGCTGTGTTAAATGAGGGTGTCTTGAACTGTCTGGAACAGAAAATTGCAAATCTTGTTTGTTTAATGACAACATTTCTATTCTAAACACTTCAAAACTTATAACTTAAATTTTTTAATATCAAAAATCAACTTCTTATTAAATAAAATAATTTCTTTTTTAAAAGCTTCTTTCTGGAATGGTTCCTGATGTCATACAATATTTTTTAGATAAAAAAACGCCTCCAACAATTTATTGTGATAGTAAAATTTCTGTGTAGGTTTGATCTACATTCTTGTACGGAAAAATTTACCAAAAACTTCAGTGAACAATACCTGCAATAAATCTTTTTTAATCGATTTCATATGTCGTTTTCGATTGTATTTGGAATACTTTGCATTCCTTTTTCACTCTTTCCATATTCCATAGGAATGGAACAGAATGCAAAACTAAACGAAAACGACAATACATAATTACCATTGTTTTTCAAATAAATTTTATGACCAAGTTAAGGATAACTAATGTCGATTTCGTTTGGTTTTGTGTTCTGTTCCATTCCTACGAAACATGGGAAATTTGGAGTAGAAGGAGTCAAAAAAGCGTGGAAAAGGAGTACTCCAAACGTCCAATCAAAAATGACATAAATGAAATTAAAATGAATTAACATCCTAAGGCTAGTCGCGCACATACAACTTTCAGCTTCGGAACTGTTTGGTTGCAAAAAATTAATCCTTTGGACTCATATTTGACAGCGCAGAAACTATTCAGTCGTCGATTCGAGCTACTTTGCAGTTTGTGTTTTGCCCGAAATCGTTTTTTTTTCAATTTGTGTCATGCGCGCACATGCAACCAAATAGTTGCATATATGTATTTGACCACATCGTTAAATTTTGTTCTTTCTTAAGTGACTTATATTCTCTGTGCGAAAGAGAACAAATTTTCTTTTATCTTGTGAGCAAAAAGACTAGGACAAAGTCAATGCTCTTTTTCTTTGTATTTATGATATGAGATAGAAAAATTGAATAAATAATGTCAGTGTGTTTTTTTAGCGCCGAACTCCGCGTAATTGCTTGTAGAGTTGCTCATGTTCGCGCTCATCGGTCAACTTGTGACTAGGGCGCAATAAAAAAATAAATAAATTGGGTGGCGCAACAGCTCGTGGAGAACCAGGGCCTAGTGACTTACAACTCACAACCATTCCTGTGTTTTTTGCCGAGTCCGAACGGCTAAATGAGAAGCACTTTTTCATGATAAGAATACTCGTGGAGGATTTGTCAGTTCGTCGCAAGAGGCAGTACTTCGAATAAAACATTTATGTTTTTAGGTGGCACGGCTGGGACTCGAACCCACGCCTTCGGCATGACAGTTCTACGCACTAACCATCATGCCTAGAGGTACTACGACTAAGGCGCCATAGCTATCATTGAAAATTTTAATGATTGATAATGAGTTGTTTAGGAAGTAAAATCGTTTATTATATTGATGAACACATAAAGCTTAAGACTTAATTAATATTTCTAGCTAAAAAAATAATTCAAATAGGTCCAACTTTCCACATAAAAAGACTTTTCTTATTTAAATGATTGAACAACCTTACCAATGATCATTGAAAAATTAAAAGTCATTTTTTTTTACTCAAAATATTAATTAAGTCTCGAGGTTTAATCGTCCATAAAAATAATGAATGATTTTGCTTTCTAAACATCTCAAAATCAATCATTAAAGTTTTCAATGATGAGTTTCAATGATAGCTATAACTGGCGCCTAAACTGTTTTGTTGCATTAGCAGTTACATGTGCGCGACTAGCCTTAAAAACGTGTGTAAGGGTATTCATGCAATGATTGAAGACACTGGGTAAGTTTGGCACTTGGTAAATTAACTGTAAAATTTTGTATGAAAAATGATTTACACAAATTTGTTTAGTCAAGTAAACAATATTTGACATTTGACGAACAGCTGATTCAATTGCATAGAATTTAACCAAATGATTAAATGGGCGTTCATGCAAACTTTTGCGTAAACTTCATTTTACACAATTGGTAACCTTATGATATTGCATCAATACCCTCATTAAAAACTAGCGGAGCCCGATGAACGTTGCATCGCATTAAAAAATGCTATTGTTGATAAACTGCGGATCCGTTTTTACCTAAATTCACAGAAATACCGAGGACGGCCACCACAAGGATTGTGTTTTTTACTTGCGATATGGGTACTATAGGGCAAGTTTTGGATTCGTGCAAGAAAAAATTCGAGATAACAATCAAACATGACATAACGATGATAGAAAACACGAAAAAAGTGGAACTTAAGGTTTTTTTTGTAACTCTCCAGAGGGAAAATTGAAATTTTTTTTTAGCTCAAAAAATAACGGTACTTGCCATACAACCGTTAAGGAAAAGCTTATTTATCTCAAAAACGGCTCCAACGATTTTGATACACAGAAATCAGTGTATTATTGTAGATATGATGTACATTTTAGTAAGAAAAAAATCACCAAAATAACCAAAATATCAGCCATATAACGGTTTTTTTGACTTTTAGTTTTCTCATTAACCGCTCATCCGATTTCAATAAAATTTTTTGCACGAAAGCTTTGTTAAAATAAAAATAATACTGCATACCAAAATTAAAAAAAAAAAATTATTAAAAGATTCAATTTTTTTTTTTGAAAATTCAATATTTCAAAAACGGGTTGATGAATTGTTAGTTTTAAATGTATATTAATATATACTCAAAATTGGCATACCAATTTTTTTTTTGAAAAATGTTACAAAAATTTTATATAAAAAAATTAATTTTTAAGAAAACGGCTCCAACGATTTTAATTTTTTTTTTTGCATATATTCATATTTTTTCAAATAATCAAATGGCATACTTTTTTTTTTGAGCTCTTAGTTATTTATCAGACTGTTAATAAAAATTAAAAGAACGATTTAAATGCTTTTTATACTTTTTCTATAATTACTTGAATATTTTTTAAAATTCTTAAGTCCCACTCAACTTGAACATATGTAAGAGCAAGTACGTGCGATCCAGTCGTGCATTTTATTTTTCATGTAAAGTAGACCAAGCTCTCCTTATTTCGCAATTAAATTAAATTCTTTTTGTAAGTTGTCAAAATTTTTTTTACCTGGCCTATGTAAACTTCAGGCCTTCTCGTATTTCAACGCTTGTAAGCTACTAACTACTAACTACATCTTACAACTTCATCCTAAACAAAAACATTCGACAGTTGAGTTTTTAGCGTGTAGAATTGGTTAAAAATTAGCGCTGTAATTTTCTCGAATTAAAAATATTTTATTTTTTCAACGATAAAGTTTTTATTGTAAACGATATTTGGATCAATTATTCGCATTATTCCATCATTAGTTCGAGGTTAGAAAGTCTAAAGCCAGAACTATAATGCTCGGAGGGGCACTTAAGTGGTCGGAAGAAAACAAGCGAATACACGGAAAGCATACGACGGTGACTATAATTGCGGAGTGGAGCGTTTCGTCAAGTTTCGTTCAACTTTGGTTACGGAAGTGAGGTGCGCTCCGGAGCGCACTTCACTTAAGTAAAACTGACATTTGGTGAAATAGGAGTGCCAAAAAGAGATAGATGATAATTACATTATGGGTGTGTTCCCCTTTTTTCGGTACGGAAAGCTACTTTTCGTTGGTTTTTGACATTAGCTTCAGTGCCCTTCCGACTATTATAGTTCTACCTTAATTATTGTTAATTTCGTTAAGAATAGACAATGGTTGGTGGTAAAATTTTAAGAACCCTTATTAAAATAAATGACAACACTACGGCATCGGATACCGGTGCACAGTGGTTCCTCACATAGGTCAAAATTTCAAGGTTAATCAAATTGTTTATTTTCAATTAAAGTTTTTTAATGTTTATTTTTAATGCAGTAGTTATCTATGCTAACGGGACAGTTAAGTGACAGTAAGTTTTCTCATTTATAATTAGTTGTTGGTTCTCAGTCGCGTCACGAAATTGAGTGTTTTTCGGAGTTTAGAAAAAAAATTAAATCTGAAGATACGACTTCGCATTAATCAATTTTTGTAGATTGTTTGAAGTTAATTTTGGAAAAAAGGTGATTTGAATATTAAAACAATATATCATGAAGGCATTTAAATTGTTTTTTGAAGATTTTTTTTTTTTTCGAGCCGAGCTGAGCAAGAGTAAATACAGAGCCAAATAAATGAACTGAATGAAACAATTATTAAGATATCGGACCTTTTTATCAGCGTAAAGCATATACTAAAACTGACAATGGTTGAGGGTAAGATATGCAACGCCTTGTCTCATACGGCTTCACAACAAGTTTGTTGCTATATTTGTGGAGCAAAACCTAGCAATATGAATGACATTGAAAGCTTCCTTAGAAAGAACCATAAATGAAGCTTACCTAGATTTCGGCATATCTCCACTGCATGCTTGGATAAGGTTTTTTGAATTCTTCATTCATTTAGCATATAGGTTGGATTTTAAAAAATGGCGTACAGGAAGTAGTGAGAAACATCTTATGGATGCACAAAAAAACGTATCCAAGGAGAATTTAGGAGAATTGGGTTGATAGTCGACAAACCGAAACAAGGTGGAGGCAATTCAAACGATGGAAATACTGCCCGCAGATTTTTCGCAAACCCATCTGTATCTTCACAAATAACTGGAGTAAAACAGTCGATTATCGAGAGATGTGCTGTCATTTTAAAAACTTTGGCAAGCTGTTTTGCAATAAATGCCGAAACTTTTCAGGAATAAACTCAAGAAACAGCCCGAGAAATCGTTGCAGAGTATCCTTGGTACCCATTGCCAGCTTCAGTACACAAGGTTCTAATTCATGGCGGTCAAATAGTGAAACATTCTATATTGCCTATAGGCCAATTTACGGAAGAGGCAGCTGAAGCCAAAAACAAAGATGTGAAGTTTTTTCCGTTCAAAAAAAAACCAGAAAAATATCAAGGACGTCAACACCGATTTGTTAAATAGATTATTGCTGACTTCAGACCCTTTGCTATCTAACGAAAGAAATAAAAAAAAAAAAATAAAAAATAGACTTTATCCAAAGAAATTCAAAATTTATTGATGTAATTCTTTTGAAAATAAAATAATATATGTAAAAAATCACTTTTTTAATAATTTAATTTAGTTTCCATCAGTTAAATTTAGAGTTTTGACCGCACTTCCCATACAAATGGAACCACGCTCACCTACTTCTTACAACTATAAACAAAACTCTAATCAATCTCCCAGCGGGGAAAATAAAAAAATTCATTGAGGAAAAACCTGCTTTTTCATTGAGGAATGGAAGCCGCACCTGCCACTTCTCAGCTTATTCCTTTGATGAATTTAACATGGGCGTGTCATTAGCGGGAAGCACATGCCACTTTCTCGATGAAAATTCACTAACGAAATCACTACTTCAATGGAAGTTTTTTATTACCCAGGTGATGAAAAACGTGGTTATTGCATAGTCTGTGAATTCACTACTAGTGGGGTCGCTTAGCGTCAAATTTCGAAGTGATGTGTTTTTGCCGGACAAAAGCACCAAATTTTTTTAGGTACTACTTAGGTCAATAGCTTGAGATTTAGGGTAGGACCCATCTCGGTGGTCAGCCATCTTGGATTTTATAGCCGCCATTTTGAAATTTAGGTATATTATTAATATTTCGGCTTCTAAATCACTGAGGACACCAAACTTGGTGTCTAGGTATACATTTTTGGGGTCAGGGAATACAACCACATAGTTTTCAAATATTAAAGTTTCAAAATATATGAAGGGGGCATAGGGTTCATGACCCCCTTGCTCCAAGACAGTCAAATATAATAATTAGGGTCAGATTATATATATACACAAGTTTAAAATGTATCTGACTAAATTTATTCAAGGAGGGGGATGGGGGTCATGACAGCCCCCACACTCAGGGCCCAAGAAAAAGTATAAATAATAAACAATCTTCATTTAGCACAAAAGGTAGAAAAGAAAAAAATCCTGTTGTTAATTGTTTGGAATGCTTGCATAGGTAAGTTCTTAAGCTGCATACGAATTATTTTGAGATAAGAACTACAAAAAATAATTCTGATACACAATTCCCCCACTCCCAGAAATAAACACACAGAAGTGAAATTATTTCATAACCGTAATGTTACCTACCTTTTATGAGACCATGGTAATATTATTCATGAAGACATTAGTACTTTACAGCAAATTAAACTTTGTAATTTACGATAAGTATATATTGACAAGCCTCAAAGAAGCCATCAGAGAAAAATGGGGTAAGGGTATTAGAAAAAGTGTGAAGGAAGGAACAAGCTTCCAACTAAGTGGACCGATTTTTTAAAAGACCCCACCAACAAATAGGAACTTTTTTCATTTCTTTCAAAAAACTGGTAAATGTAGATGACGGAGTTATGTTTCGAGGAACTGATAGGACCATGCCGTCATGTGACCATGAGGAAGCGGACACTAGGCTTATCATCCACATACAAGATGCAATTTTGAATGGCTGTAGTAGGTGTATGGTTCGTACTGTTGACACGGACGTGGTGGTAATCCTCATTGGCAAGTTCCATCACCTGATGACCTTGTGTACAGATTTGAAGATTTCTGTTGCCTTTGGTACGGGTACGGGCAGATCTTTTAATTATATAGACATCAATGCTATTTACGAGAAACTGGACATAGAAATACCTTCGTCCGCCCCGTATTTCACAGTTTTACGGATTGAGATAAAACATCTTGATTTTTTGGACAATGCAAGAAATCTGCGGGGGCATGGAATTGATATCCTGAGGTGACACCTACCTTAACATGCATAGTGAACATTTTAAAAGGCTAGAACGCTTCATGGTAATATTATATGATGAATACAGTAATTCGGACAGTGTGAATGATATCAGGAAGGAGCTATTTTGCCAGAAGACTATGGAGAAACGTCCACCAACAAAAGATGCACTACTTCAACACACAAAGCGGGCTGTATATCAGGCAGGAGTATGGTGTATCAGTGAACACATTCATCAGTGCGCTCCTAGTCCAGAAGGCTGTGGCTGAACTCAGAAAGAAGAAGGTGGATCATGGGTTTCTGTATGGAATACATTACCTTATAGCTTCAAGGCATGCACTGAATTGGTGAAAGGTAATTGCAAGAGTCAAAATGGATGCACTGGTAGATGTGCCTGGAAAGCAAGCTGCTCTTTGGAATTGTACTGACATTTGTAAATGTCAATGCTTGAATACGACATAAGCAATCCATATAGATAAATGCAATTCAAAATCTTTCATATGTGATTTCTCTTGTATTTAAATTTTATATATATTAATATGTATGTACATACATATATCTTATTTCATTTTCAAACTTATATCTTAGAATTTAATATTTTTTGTCACTCGATTAAATAATTGGATAGTTTTTGATTAATATATACTTATACAACCTAACTAATAAAAATATATATTTATATAATACCTCCTATAAAAATTATTAAGTTGTATTCCCTGACTCCAAATATAAAGGTTTAAGGCCACTTTACACGATTATAGAAGACGTATGACTTCCCCTATGACCCTTCAGAATAATCATACCAAATCGTCTGAACGCTTTTTTGACATTAGAACTGCAGCAAATTCCATTTGAGAAGTCAAACAGGATTTGTTGTTTTCATGGAAAATAGTGTATTTGAAAAAAAAATATTCTTAAAAAAAAAATAGAATTTTGAATGAAAATAATAATGGATAGTTGAAAAAAAGTAATTTTGCACTTAAAAAATTTATTTGTTTATGACTTTTGTTTGCTTGTTTTGGATTTGAAAGATTACCATAGAGAAAATCAAATGCGAAGTAAAGACGTGTGAACATAAAAAAATGATAACCGTATGACTTGACTTGAAATGAAAGCTCATTTGAGAAATCATACAGAAAATATAATGACAGGTCATATGACTTCTATTATCGTGTTAAGTAGCCTTTACTTACAAACACTAGGATAAGGGGTCATGAGCCCCATGTCCCTTGCGTATATTTTCAAACTTTAGCATTTTAAAATTATGTGGTTGTATTCTCTGACCCCAAAAATGTATACCTAGACACCAAGTTTGGGGTCCTAAGTGATTTAGAAGCCGCGATATTAATAATATACCTAAATTTCAAAATGGCGGCTATAAAATCCAAGATGGCTGAGCGCCGAAATGGGTCCTACCCTAAATCTCAAACTATGGACCTAAGTAGTACCTAAAAAAAATTTGGTGCTTTTGTCCGGCAAAAACAGATTTTCTTGCTAAGCGACCCTACTATACATACGGGTATTTGGCTCATTTATCAGTTCAATAATTTCAGTGAAAAATGTATTGAAAATTCAATTGTGAAATCACAAGGTTAGTGGTAGTTTCTTAACCATCAATTAAATTTTCCCATTTGTATTGTTAAGTAAATCCCAGTGGGAAATTTTCAAAAATTCACCGAGGAATCCCCAGCTTTTTCCTCAAGGAATAGAAGTTACATTTGTTTAATCAATTAAAGATTATTAACATCGATGACGGTAATGTACCCTATATTTTAAGGTGAAAACAAACTAAAAAGCAGTTCCCATTTCAAATAAAAAGTTATTGGCGTTTCGGCAAACGCAATTTCTATTGATTTCAGTTCAGTTTGTCAGAGGTTTTATGGTAATAATCCCACCATAGCCCCAACCCTCAAGAAAACACCCTTTAACCACAGATATTTTTATAGACTCTTCTTATTATTGCTTTTCATGACAAATGAATCATTGATGCCAAGTTTCATCGACGAACCATTATTTTCAACTGGTTTTCGGTAATATTTTACTTTTATACTGAAAATATAGTCATCGTTACATACAAATGACAATAACTTTTTTCATCGAAACAATTCCAAATCATGACAGAAATTTGGTAATTAATGAATACTGGTTAAAATTTGGTGGATTTACTTGGCAAGTTTTCTCTTAACTACTTACTTAATCACAAATTTAAAATGTATGAAAACTTGACCAGTGAGCTCACCAAATTTTAACCAGTAACCATTAATTACCAAATTTCTGTCATGATTTGGAATTGTTTCGATATTACTCTACTTAAGATATTTGATATTAAACTTCATGAACTTAGAACTTGGCATATATTTAAGATCTCATTACTTTTTTTGGTTGACTTTTTACGCACAGGTTTCTTGTACACATAAGAACTTGGCTCCTTTTTTAACATTTATGTTTTTGTTGTGATTAATCTTTGTAGCTCCAAAATAAAACGGTAGGTACCTGGCATTTCCATTTTGAAAAGGCTATTTTCCCTCAAAGATTAGTAGGTATACAAATATTTGTGTGTCTATAGTCTGCATTTGGATTAAAAAAAATTAATATTTTCGACTTACGTATTAAGAAAATTTTGATGACATTCGGTAAAATTTTTAACATGTAAGTGGAAATTATCATTTTCTCTAGCTTATTATTACTCATCCTTCATAACCACAACAGCAAGTTCGAGCGATTTGATCGTCCCTTTTATTTCTTGTTACATTTATTATTTTTAGGTTGCTAGGTATTCATTAGGGGGGTTCACATGGACCAATATGTTGTCCAACATTGCTTGACAACCATCGATGTTTGATCATTTAAACGCAAAACCAACCATGTTGTCCAACTATGTTGTATAGGGGGGTTCACATGGACCAACATGTTGTCCAACATTGCTTGACAACCATCGATGTTTGATCGTTTAAACGCAAAAGCAACCATTGTCCAAATTTGTTGTATGGGTTTCAAAATATTTTGAAAACTGTTCCGATTCCATCAGGCAATGTTGTCCAACTATGTTGTTCCATGTGAACCCCTTATTGAAACTGTTCCGATTCCATCAAGCAATGTTGTCCAACCGTGTTGTTCCATGTGAACCCCCTAAAAATCGAACCCAATATTATCTATCCCCTCACTTTTCCCCCTACGTGGTATTTTTTGCATTTTTTTTCTTTAAAAAAACCTTCAAAAAACTTAAAATGTTGCAAGATAGGTAGGTAATGGTAATGGGACATTGGAGGTATGTATATTAGGGTGGTCCTTAAATTGGACATTGTCTTGGATAGCCCTCATTCGATTCAAAACATCGAAAAACAATTTCCCCAATTTTTTCAAATTTTTATTTCACCCCCCTGGTCTCCCTTTTTCACTTCAAGGTGCAAACAATGGAGTTAGGGTTATTCTTATATCACGCGAAAAAAAATCAGAACTTATAGATTAGATTCAGACGAAAAAAAAATCGTACTGGAGGGGGGGTCTATATCCCCCCGTTGAGGCGGGAGTGGTAATTTTCTAAAAATTTGACCCAAAATAGAAAATAATTATTAAAAAACAACGGGACCACTTACAATGGCATGCTATAGCTTTTTTTAAGGCCATGAATCCAGTCTCTAATATGCTTTTAAAATCAAGTTTTTATTGTTAATAGTTTCTGAAAAAAATAATTTTCAAACTCAAAAGTAAAAATAAAAATAATAATTTTTTTCGTTTGAAAATTATTTTTTTCAGAAACTATTAACAATAAAAACTTGATTTTAAAAACATATTAAAGACTGGATTCATGGCTTTAAAAAAAGCTATAGCATGCCATTGTAAGTGGTCCCGTTGTTTTTTAATATTTTTTTTTCTATTTTGGGTCAAATTTTTAGAAAATTTCCCCTCCCGCCTGAACAGGGGAAAATAGGCCCCCCATCCAATACGATTTTTTTTTCGTCTGAATCTAATCTAAAAGTCCTGATTTTTTTTTCGTGTGATATAAGAATAACCCTAACTCCATTATTTGCACCTTGAAGTGAAAAAAGGGAGACCAGGGGGGTGAAATAAAAATCTGAAAAAATTAGGAAAATTTGTTTTCTCTATTTAGAGTAATTTGAAGCCTATCCAAGTTGGAATTTCAAAAAAACCCAATATAAGGACCACCCTAATGTATATGAATTTAAGAGTTATGGAGAGAGATTTTCAGAGAGTATTTGCTGGATTGGAAGTCTTGCATACTATTAGAAAAAAGTAGCATGCGGGTCATTACTTCCATAACACTGGTTAACAAAATTTAATTATTTTTTTGTTACAGAAACCAAAATATACTTTTCCGTAGGTTTTTGGTGTGCTGAACTTGAATCTGAAGTCAAAAAAATTCTATCGGGCCACGTTTTTGAGATATGTCCGTTACAAAATTGAAAAAACCGTTTTTTTTGCTGTTTTCAAAGTTGTATTGTAACGTGAAGTAAATTGTTTCAACAAAATTTTTAATGGTTTCTGAAAGAACTAATTTTCTTCTTTTAAAATCAGTTTAAATCTTTCCGATACCTCTTTTCTTCTCGGAGAAATCTTCAGTTAATTGAAGGCCTTCCATTTATGACATAAATACAATGTAAAGGAGAATGGGTAAAAATTTATTGGAAATGGTCCATTTCCCAATACGAATGTGTCATATATCGATGAAAAGGTTATTTTGAGTACATCATTTCATTATATGGCCGTTAAGCTCTAAACCATGGGGTTCACGAGATATTCAGCTAATGTGGATTGGGAACACATTATTGTTCTTTCGGTGCTTTGAAGCCGAATATCTCGCGAGCCCCATGATTTAGAGCTTAACGGTTATATAAAAAAATTATGTACTCAAAATAAACTTTTCATCGATATATGACACATTCGTATTGGGAAATGGACCATTTCCCATACATTTTTACCCATTCTCCTTTACATTGTATTTATGTCATAAATGGAAGGCCTTCAATTAACTGAAGATTTCTCCGAGAAGAAAAGAGGTATCGGAAAGATTTAAACTGATTTTAAAAGAAGAAAATTAGTTCTTTCAGAAACATTACAAATTTTGTTGAAACAATTTACTTCACGTTACAATACAACTTTGAAAACAGCAAAAAAACGGTTTTTTTCGATTTTGTAACGGGAATATCTCAAAAACGTAGCCCGATAGAATTTTTCTGACTTCAGATTCGAGTTCAGCACACCAAAAACCTACGGAAAAGTATATTTTTGTTTCTGTAAGAAAAACCTTGTTGACCAGTGTAATTAGTGTGGTGGAAGTTGATATCAAAAAAAGATACCGATCTTAGATGTTTTGGGTTCATATGGAGGGAATTTTTTTGCAGAAGCGATGGGCAATCTATAATTGGGACTATCGTGAATAAAATTTCTCACGGAATTTTTCCCATCGTCGAAAACTGGGAACGTGAATTCTGTGCCTACGTTCTGTAACTCTCGCATCGAAAAAACTGGTCTAGAAACGATGAAAATTGAAACAAAATGCATGAGTTTTGTTCCATTTTTCAACGTTTCTCGACTGATTTTTACGATGCGAGAGTTACAGAACGTGGGCACCGGTCGCAGTTTTTCTCGGAATTTATTGGCATCGAAAATGAATATTCAATGGCCACTGGGCTACCAATTTGATCGACCAAATATGAACCTGCAAGGAACAGTGGAAATTTGTTGGCATTTCCAATTTTAGAAGATGGGAGAAGTTCCGTGGGAAATTTTACCCTAGATATGCCCCAATAAATGCTAACAGCCATTTTGCGATGTTAATTAAGGGGTTGCACGTTTATAAGCTGAAGGCGATCTTCGTAGGGTGGGAGATGAAACATATCTGTCCAGGGTATCTCGGTCTCGGCCTTGCATAACAAAGTCCTGACATGGTATCGGTATTGGTCTCGTCTGGTACCAGTCGCAAAAAAATTGAATGCACGATTTGATTACATGTTCTTGGCCTTGTAGCTAAAGTCGCTTGGTATTTTTAAGATTTAATAATAGTTTTGGGGGCTTGTTTCAAAAGTAAAGTTGCGATTAGGGTATCCGACATATAAATATTGACGCAGGTCAAGAGTTTACAGGATAACAATTTCCAATTCTTTAATGGCCCATTGAAATTGGTTGTAAATCCAAAAATTATTTTTTTTTGACTTGTGGACTATGACCCTGAATCAAAATGTGCATATACATATTTTAGATAACTAATCAGAGCTTTGCTCAGACATTTTATACCACAAAAAAAGTTTGATCCATATCAGTTAAGTACCTATTTAATGAACAAATCGAAGAAAAACGGTTCTATCGGTAGCACAGTGGCACTGCTTATTAAAACAATGGGTTTGGTAAAATTATTATAAAAATCTTTGGTGCCATTTTCGGGAAACTAAGATATTAGAAAAAAAAGCGTGGTAGTGGGAGGACTTCACTAAAAATACTTCCTTCAGCTAAAAAGGACCAAGTCTGAAAATTTCATTCAAAGCATTGGTTTCCGAGAAACCCAGCATAAGCAAAATGGGCTGGAAAGTGTGGGTGGTTTTTTCTTAGCCTTCTCTCTACTAAAAAAAACAAGCTGTACAAATGTCATCCAAATCGTTAGAGCCGTTTTCGAGAAACCAAAAACAAGAATTGTTTGCGTGTAATATGCGTTGGTGTTGGTACCATTTCGTTTCCCGATACCGAAACCAAACTGCAGGTGAGAAATTCTATTTGAATTAACGTATAATGCAATGGAAGAAAGGTCATTTGTATTGTCTGCAGGGATGAGCTGGATTAGTAGGAAGGCCTTCTTGCTGAATTGGAACTATTAAATTAGTTCTAGTTACGCCGATTATAACGGGTGATTTTTTAGCTGGTTTGGTTTTGGCAACACTGGTTTTGACAGCTGACGTGTGTTTAGTACCTTGTGTCACTGTCAAACAGCTTCAGTTTGGTTTGCAATTTAACCATGGATCGTCTTACAAATGAACAACGCTTGCAAATTATTGAATTTTACTATCAAAATTCGTGCTCGGTTTCCGCTTTTTTATCGAAAAATTGTGTTCAGCGATGAGGCTCATTTTTGGTTGAATGGGTACGTAAATAAGCATAATTGCCGCATTTGGAGTGAAGATCAGCCAGAAGCATTGCAACAGCTACCAATGCATCCCGAAAAAGCCACTGTTTGGTGCGGTTTATGGGCCGGCGGCATTATTGGGCCATATTTCTTCAAAGATGATGCGAATCGCAGCGTTACTGTCAATGGTGAACGCTACCGAGCGATGATAACAAACTTTTTTTTGCCCGAAATGGAAGTTCTTGACTTGCATGATATGTGGTTTCAACAAGACTGTGCCACATGCCACACAGCACGCGAAACAATGGCGCAATTGCGAGGCGAGTTTGGTGAACAGTTAATTTCACGTTTCGGGCCGGTCAATTGGCCGCCTAGATCGTGCGATTTGACACCATTAGATTATTTTTTGTGGGGGTATGTCAAGGCTAATGTCTATAGGGACAAGCCCGCTTCGATTGACGCACTGGAAGCCAACATCCATGCATTCATTCGTGAGATACCGGCCGATATGTGTGAAAGAGTATGCCAAAATTGGACTCAGCGGATGGGCTACCTGAGACGCAGCCGCGGTCAACATTTGCATGAAATTATCTTTAAACATTAAATTGCAAGGTTCAAACTATCGATTCAAATAAATATTTCATTCATTTTTTCGAATTTTTTGTGTTTTTTTTTTTAAAAAAGTTCTAAACCTCTTAAAAAATCACCCGTTATTAACGTAGTCTTCTTTATCACGAAGATATGCACGAGAAAGTCGAAGAGAGGACGTAGCGGCCATCACTATGCTGGTCTGAAAATTGCTTGACAGTTGGTGGGAAAGAGGGTCTAAAAAGGTAGGTGAAGCTCTAGGATGACTTACGGAGGAGCTGTTATTTAGAGAGCAAGAAGGGAGGTTCTTGCAGAGATAAGTTTTGCATGTAGAAGGAAGGAATGTGTAGTGGGACGTTGATGAAGGAGATGAGGATTCATGATTGAGAATATGGGATCGGATAAAGTAAGAATAATAGGAATTAGGGGAAGGGATGTTAGAATTCTTAGAACTTTCAGGTTAAGTATTTTGTGCATCTGGAACATCCCTTTTGTTTTTAGGATCAGGGGTAAAGGTCGTATGAATTTGAGGTGGAAAAGGTTGAGCTGCAGTTAAGGGAGAGGTACTCATGGAGGTAGTGTATGTTTAGAGGAGTAGAAATAGACATGCCTTTGCTGTTAGGGTTTGGCTTTGGTAGAGGTGGCGAAAAATTACTAAAAGAAGAGAGGGAACAATTTGGAAAGAGCTTTGTTTAAAAGCTCCAATTGTTTAGGGGATTTAGATTTTGATTATTTAAACTAGGGTAGTTTCTATTAAAATTAAGATAAGGACTATTATCACTTGAATTGAGGTGGTTTCTACTTGGTCCTTCGGGTTTGTTGTTGTCAATCCACTTAGTCACAGTTATTTTGCCATTATCGAACGGTTGGTCATAAGAATTAATAGAACGCCATGCATATTTAGAAGGTATGGACAATTTAAGTTTGAGGGGCCTAGTTTGTTAGATGATTTGGGAGCTGGTGAAAGGAAGGTTTCGGCTTTCAAGAAATTTATTAATCCATTGTTTATTAAACATCAAAGGCTTTTTTGGTAAAAGTACCTTTTGTTTTTTCTTAATTTCTCAAAAACTAAGAGAGATTTTTACATTTGGTTTTCGGTAATGGACTAAAAAATAATGAAGACATTGAATATTGAACACAAAAAATGCCCTTAATTACGTAAAATTTTTAAAAATATCGACTTAAGAAAAAAAAATTGCAATTTTTTTTCTAAATTTTGACTTTGAAATTTCATTTCTCAAAAACTATTCGCTCAAACAATTTTATTTAAAAACCAAATACAAGAGAGGAGTATTAGCTTTCAAAAAAATTATAGCACATTATTAAATGTGTTTCCCTTGATTTTTAATGTTTTTTTTTGCATTTGAAGTCAATGTTTCAGAAACTGCCCCTCCCTGCCTCAGGGAGGGGAGATACAACTTTCCCCCCATACAATTTTTTTCTTAGAATAACCCAAAGAACCACCCCCTGAAATACTTCCACTCAGGTCCGGGACACCCTGTATAAAGCGAAGATGTGGATTTTATAGTTGTTGATAAGCCAGTAGGAACAGCGGTGGTCGGTGTTGTTGTTAAAGAGGGCCGGAAAGAGGCGATGCTATAGCTAAGTCAGTCGTTGTGTTGAAATGAGTTGTCAGCTAGGATCTCATCTAAAACTTATTTATTGCATGCATGCTTAGAACCGTTCATGCATCTGATTTCATCCAGGAGCGGTACGATATCCCGCAAACCAAAATCTCGCAAATTAAAAATATTGTTTTTATACCCGTCGATAAGAAGTTTCCGAGAAACCCAGCATAAGCAAAATGGGCTGGAAAGTGTGGGTGGTTTTTTCTTAGCCTTCTCTCTACTAAAAAAAACAAGCTGTACAAATGTCATCCAAATCGTTAGAGCCGTTTTCGAGAAACCAAAAACAAGAATTGTTTGCGTGTAATATGCGTTGGTGTTGGTACCATTTCGTTTCCCGATACCGAAACCAAACTGCAGGTGAGAAATTCTATTTGAATTAACGTATAATGCAATGGAAGAAAGGTCATTTGTATTGTCTGCAGGGATGAGCTGGATTAGTAGGAAGGCCTTCTTGCTGAATTGGAACTATTAAATTAGTTCTAGTTACGCCGATTATAACGGGTGATTTTTTAGCTGGTTTGGTTTTGGCAACACTGGTTTTGACAGCTGACGTGTGTTTAGTACCTTGTGTCACTGTCAAACAGCTTCAGTTTGGTTTGCAATTTAACCATGGATCGTCTTACAAATGAACAACGCTTGCAAATTATTGAATTTTACTATCAAAATTCGTGCTCGGTTTCCGCTTTTTTATCGAAAAATTGTGTTCAGCGATGAGGCTCATTTTTGGTTGAATGGGTACGTAAATAAGCATAATTGCCGCATTTGGAGTGAAGATCAGCCAGAAGCATTGCAACAGCTACCAATGCATCCCGAAAAAGCCACTGTTTGGTGCGGTTTATGGGCCGGCGGCATTATTGGGCCATATTTCTTCAAAGATGATGCGAATCGCAGCGTTACTGTCAATGGTGAACGCTACCGAGCGATGATAACAAACTTTTTTTTGCCCGAAATGGAAGTTCTTGACTTGCATGATATGTGGTTTCAACAAGACTGTGCCACATGCCACACAGCACGCGAAACAATGGCGCAATTGCGAGGCGAGTTTGGTGAACAGTTAATTTCACGTTTCGGGCCGGTCAATTGGCCGCCTAGATCGTGCGATTTGACACCATTAGATTATTTTTTGTGGGGGTATGTCAAGGCTAATGTCTATAGGGACAAGCCCGCTTCGATTGACGCACTGGAAGCCAACATCCATGCATTCATTCGTGAGATACCGGCCGATATGTGTGAAAGAGTATGCCAAAATTGGACTCAGCGGATGGGCTACCTGAGACGCAGCCGCGGTCAACATTTGCATGAAATTATCTTTAAACATTAAATTGCAAGGTTCAAACTATCGATTCAAATAAATATTTCATTCATTTTTTCGAATTTTTTGTGTTTTTTTTTTTAAAAAAGTTCTAAACCTCTTAAAAAATCACCCGTTATTAACGTAGTCTTCTTTATCACGAAGATATGCACGAGAAAGTCGAAGAGAGGACGTAGCGGCCATCACTATGCTGGTCTGAAAATTGCTTGACAGTTGGTGGGAAAGAGGGTCTAAAAAGGTAGGTGAAGCTCTAGGATGACTTACGGAGGAGCTGTTATTTAGAGAGCAAGAAGGGAGGTTCTTGCAGAGATAAGTTTTGCATGTAGAAGGAAGGAATGTGTAGTGGGACGTTGATGAAGGAGATGAGGATTCATGATTGAGAATATGGGATCGGATAAAGTAAGAATAATAGGAATTAGGGGAAGGGATGTTAGAATTCTTAGAACTTTCAGGTTAAGTATTTTGTGCATCTGGAACATCCCTTTTGTTTTTAGGATCAGGGGTAAAGGTCGTATGAATTTGAGGTGGAAAAGGTTGAGCTGCAGTTAAGGGAGAGGTACTCATGGAGGTAGTGTATGTTTAGAGGAGTAGAAATAGACATGCCTTTGCTGTTAGGGTTTGGCTTTGGTAGAGGTGGCGAAAAATTACTAAAAGAAGAGAGGGAACAATTTGGAAAGAGCTTTGTTTAAAAGCTCCAATTGTTTAGGGGATTTAGATTTTGATTATTTAAACTAGGGTAGTTTCTATTAAAATTAAGATAAGGACTATTATCACTTGAATTGAGGTGGTTTCTACTTGGTCCTTCGGGTTTGTTGTTGTCAATCCACTTAGTCACAGTTATTTTGCCATTATCGAACGGTTGGTCATAAGAATTAATAGAACGCCATGCATATTTAGAAGGTATGGACAATTTAAGTTTGAGGGGCCTAGTTTGTTAGATGATTTGGGAGCTGGTGAAAGGAAGGTTTCGGCTTTCAAGAAATTTATTAATCCATTGTTTATTAAACATCAAAGGCTTTTTTGGTAAAAGTACCTTTTGTTTTTTCTTAATTTCTCAAAAACTAAGAGAGATTTTTACATTTGGTTTTCGGTAATGGACTAAAAAATAATGAAGACATTGAATATTGAACACAAAAAATGCCCTTAATTACGTAAAATTTTTAAAAATATCGACTTAAGAAAAAAAAATTGCAATTTTTTTTCTAAATTTTGACTTTGAAATTTCATTTCTCAAAAACTATTCGCTCAAACAATTTTATTTAAAAACCAAATACAAGAGAGGAGTATTAGCTTTCAAAAAAATTATAGCACATTATTAAATGTGTTTCCCTTGATTTTTAATGTTTTTTTTTGCATTTGAAGTCAATGTTTCAGAAACTGCCCCTCCCTGCCTCAGGGAGGGGAGATACAACTTTCCCCCCATACAATTTTTTTCTTAGAATAACCCAAAGAACCACCCCCTGAAATACTTCCACTCAGGTCCGGGACACCCTGTATAAAGCGAAGATGTGGATTTTATAGTTGTTGATAAGCCAGTAGGAACAGCGGTGGTCGGTGTTGTTGTTAAAGAGGGCCGGAAAGAGGCGATGCTATAGCTAAGTCAGTCGTTGTGTTGAAATGAGTTGTCAGCTAGGATCTCATCTAAAACTTATTTATTGCATGCATGCTTAGAACCGTTCATGCATCTGATTTCATCCAGGAGCGGTACGATATCCCGCAAACCAAAATCTCGCAAATTAAAAATATTGTTTTTATACCCGTCGATAAGAAGTTTGTTTACCACATTTATTACTGGTAGCAACCCCAATAATCATTGTATGTTTCTAGTTGTCTAAGGGCCAGTTTTTCAGTGCGAGATCATCCTAGGGTCTGGGTTAAACCGGAGTTAACTCCAAAAACGTGTTTTTCAGTCAATTGAAATCGAAAGTTAACTCCGAGTTAACTCGTCTAATTTGGTGAGTTAACTCAGGCACCAAATTGAGGGTCTTTTTAGCTGTGGCGCCATCTCGATTTCTATATTGAAAATTTTTCCCAGTGCAATTCTTTGTGGCGCCATCTCTATCCCTATGCGTAAAAGGCGTAGAAGGGTGATATGCATAGTGTCGCACATCGTTGGCCTCAGAATTTTGACAGCTGAAAAATATAGTTAATCCTCAACTGAAAAACTGTTCCTGAGTTAACTCAGGGTTAATTTATTTTCAGGATTAGCTAACTCTGATTTAACTCAGAGTAAAGCCTGAACTGAAAAAACTGGCCCTAAGGATATTATTTAATTGCATTACAACAACATCTTTTTAATCAACAAAATTGATTAAGCAAATATATTTGTTGCAATGCAATTTTACGAGATTATAGTTTGCGGGATTTCGTTATTGCGGGATTATGAAAAGCGGGATTTTGTAATTGCGAGATTTGTTATGCGAGATTTTGAATAAGAGATTTTGATTTGCGATATTTCGTATCCAATCCATTCCATCCGTGCTTTGTTAATTGAGGTCTTTTGGTGGACGGTGTGTTCTTTAATTACCTTTAAATCATTAAGCATCAGGCTTCAGATCGTTACTAATCAGATCATTCGCAATTGATGAGAGAGCTTTTGATCCATTGATCACCATCGACTTGAGGTCCTCGAGATCTACTTTCAAAATATTTAGATACATCCATTTGGCTTCGAAAATTGTCAATATTTTCATAATTTTTGAAGAATCCTCACGCGACCTTGGTTTAGGGGGAGCACTCTTTTTTCTCCATTCTCTCCTTGCAGAATTTATCACATCCAAATCACTATCTACTAACTGTACGCGTATTATGATTTGCTCCTACGACGCAACGCACACGTTGCCCTGTCGTCAATAACGGTTTTAGTAGTGATGCATTTACGATTTTTCATTCGTAAACCCTCCTTCAGCACAAACTAGTGGTATTTCCATGGCCTTATCAAAAATGTGTAAATGAATCCATACTATCTCTCAGCACACCCGCCCACATTTCGATGTAGTAGCGTTTTAGTAGTGTTTTTTGATTTTGAATTCGGAAACCCTCGTTCGTTGGCAGCGAAAATCGCGAAATATATCCCTGCTTGTACATGACTTTTATTTACATATTTCTGTGTATGCGTTCATGGGGGTTGATTTAATTCCGTCAGTTTCTGGTTGTCGCCGCTACTGGTAACCACGCTGGCCTTACGCAATAAATTTTAAAGGACAAAATTTGGTCTTATGATGATTGGCAATTGTTTATTTGGAATTTATTTTGTTTGCTTTTTTGAATTAGCACTTCGTTGTTTCGCTTTTTTTATGTGGCATTTCATTGTTAAGCTTTTTACTTGCGATATACAATAGTGGGAAAATGTATTTTGATAAAAAAAATTTCACGATTTTCCTTATATCTTTTTACTTGCGATTATAGGTACTATAAGGCAAGTTTTGGATTCGTGCAAGAAAAAAATTTGAGATAACAATCAAACATGATATTACGATGATAGAGAACACCAAAAAAATGGGTGGCACAATTCTGTCTGTCTGTCTGTTCGTCTACAGCCTAAACGGCTCGATCGATTTTCTTCAAACTTGGTACATAGTGGTTGTTGGCGATTATGCCCACACGTTTTTTTCATTTTTTTTAGAATCAAAAATAACAGGCAGGTACCCATACATTTTTTTTAGCAATTTTACATAATCGTATTTTTCTCAAAAACGGCTCGACAACTGTTCTTAAAAAAAATCAATTAATTTATTTTAGTAAAGGCTTTCTTTGGGTGGAAAACTATTTTTCAAAAATGGTTATTAAAGGTACCTCCCAAAGAACCATTTTTTCAATTTTTGATTTTATTCTAAACGGTACGACCGATTTCAATTAGTTTTTTTTATACAGAAGCTTCCAAAAAATATAAATAGTTTTGTGTACCAAAATTTTTGAAAAAATATTTTTTGAATTTTTAAAATATGTTTCAATTTTTTTTTTTGGAAAATCAAATCTTACGAAAACGACATGATCGATTTTTTTGAAACTCGATATTTAAGACTTTTTTAGTTAACTATTATATACTTTATAAAACCCCTTTAGAAAAAAATTTAAGTTTATGAAAAAATTACGGTACCTTCCATACAAAAGTTAAAAAACCGCAAAGGAAAATATTGTTTTGCTTAAAAACGACTCCTACGATTTTGATTAAACTTTTCTCATATACTAAAATTAGTACGATCTACTATCAAAAATTATAAAATTTTACACTTAGCAACTATTAATAGTACCTGTCATAGAACGTGTTTTTTTTATTTTGAGTTTTCTTGCTATGGGATAAACGGATTTAGATGAATTTTCTTATATACATATTTCAGATAAGAATATTGCATATCAAAATTTTCAAAAAAAAAGATTTTGGATTTTTAAAAAAAGTTTAAAATTTTTTTTTTGAAAACTCGATATCTCAAAAACGGGTTGACAATTTTTTTTTCAAATTTTGGTTTTATATACACACAAATATATACTTCAAATTTGCATACCAAAATTTTTTCTTAAAAATGTTGTAAGAAATTTATATATAAAAAAATATTTTTTTAAAAAACCGCTCCAACGATTTAAAATTTTTTTTCCTGTACAATCATATTCAATCAAGAATTAAGATGGCATTCTTTTTTTTCACCTCAAACTGTCAAAAGAGTTGTTTTAGCCAATTTAAATGTCGTATTTCATGCTTCTCTACATTTTTCCCTCATAGTTTCCATGTTTTTACATACAATTTTCTTAAATCCGCAGTGTCATAAGATAAGAGCAAGTACGTGCGACCCAGTCGTGCATTTTATTTTTTATTGATACAAAAAATCTGAAAAAAATATATTATAATGGTATCAAGATGAGCTTCCAAGAAACATACAAAAGTAATATTCAAAATTAAAGTTTTGAAATTTGTTTCAAAAACATGGGGAAAAAGTATTTTAACAAAATTTAAAAGTCTCCCAATTAAGCCTAGTACATACTTGTGAATCATGTCGTGATTCTCAAAGTTGCCAGCGACAGATGGTCAACAATTGATACTTATCGTATTTCGAGTAACTTATGGCCGGATATTTCAAAGAAAAAAACTGAGTATTTACTCAAGCTAAGCAGGCCTTAACTCTCCCTATCGGTTGAAATCCTAACGGGTCACAACACAATGGGAAGGAACCCACTTAAGTAGAATGGGCATCGGCTCATCTGACTTATGTAGAGGGTGTCAGGATGAAGAGGCGGAAGAGTTCACTTCCTCTGTGAATGCCCCAGCCTAGCCAGAAATAGAAAGGCAGCCCTCGGATCATACTTTTTCGACGGATTGGGCGATGTCTCGTGTTTGCCACTAAGAAACATCCTTAAATTCACTCAGAACTCAGGATGGTTCAGGGAGGCCCCCCACACCTAAGCTCCCAATAATCAATTTCCTTCCCCCTGCTTATACCGACCTTGCCTACACCCAGGGGAGCACAATGGATCCATTGAGATCCGAGTGAGGTGATTCGACCTTCTCGTATCACCACCCCATTTAACCTAACCTAACCTAACCTATGTCGTGAATTCATACAAAATTTGCATTTTTGTTCACCCGTGAACGTGCTCGTGAAGCTGTGTGGAGAGTTTTCGTTCACGAGCAATTCCCGTGCAAAAAATTTGAAATTATCTGAAAGCACTAATCGTCTCCTTCGAATATTAGTTCATATCTTTTTAATATCTTCTTTCCTCTCTGTTCAATCCTTTATTGAAATGTATGCGTTTGGCATATTTTACCATACACGATCTAATTTACATTAAGAAATATCGAGAGAAGACCAATATCTTGTTAAGAATTTCTCGGAAAGTAAGTGTGATGTTGAAAAGATTTAAACTGATATTTGAAGGAAAAGATTAGTGCTTACAGATAATTTCAAATTTTGTTTTAAAAATAATTATTTCTACATGTTTCAAGGTTTCAAAAATTGCAAAAAAAACAATTTTTGGTCATTTTCTAACGGCAATTTCTTGAAAACCCGAGCTGATAACCACAAACGGATAACAGATTTGAATTCTGCATCCAAAAGTATACTAAAAAACAATCTTCATTGCCTGTACTAAAAAGTAAACCGGTAATTGGGAGAGTTTTTAGTTTTGTCAAAATACTTTTTCCCCCATATGTTTTTGAAACACAATTTTTATTTTCAAAACTTTAATTATGAATCTTACTTTTGTATGTTTTTTGGAAGCTCATCTTGAAACCATTATAATACATAGTTTTTGAATGAACAACAACAACTTGTGTGTGTTACCACCAAGTATATAGGCTGGAGTTATACCTATTTCACGAGAGTCACCTCGATCATCAGACTCCTTTAGTGGTGCTTAGTATGGTTATGCTCATATTAACTGAAAAACTCTTTGTCGTCATATGGGAGCGAACCATGAACCTTGCGATTCAGAAGCCGATGCACTAAACACCACGCCACTGAAACCACATGGTTTGCTCTTTCCCAATGCAGGTTCCGATGTTTATCAATTGCAACAGAGACTAGCATTTTTATAAACACACACAAGCTTGCTGTGGTTCAGTCGGTTTCTTTCTTTTTCCCCATGCACCGATTCGTAAGCCAATACACACAAACCCAACTTAATTTGTAAATTAATTCTTGACCAGTGGCAACTCCTTCAACACATCCCCCCCTTGTATGTCCAACGAATTGTTGGCTTACGAATCGGTGAATGGGGAAAAAGAAAGAAACCGACTGAACAACAGCAAGCTTGTGTGTGCTTATAAAAATGCTAGTCTCTGTTGCAATTGATAAACAACGAAACATTCATTGGGAAAGAGCTAACCATGTGGTTTCAGTGGCGCGGTGTGTAGTGCATCGGCCTCTTAAGGGCCCAGCCCATAGAATCCATTGCGTCCGTTGCGGCGACGGAGCCATTGATGTTGCCGCATGCGACGGATTGAGGTAGCCCAATGAATGCGTTTACGTTCACATAATAACCAGTTGAAATTCAAACACACACACATAACACCCACTTGAAATTCAAACACACACACATAACAACCACTTAAAATTCAAACACACACAAAAAAAGTTCCTGTCAACGAATCTTCCGGAGAGAAAAAGTTAAAAGTTCGGCTACTCTGTCCGTTGCACCCGACGCTTGCGTTGCTATTGGGCCAGTTCCCATAAGAAAACATGTATTTTATCGATCTGTCAGTTGAATGCGTCGCCACAACGGACGCAACGGATTCTATGGGTCGGGGCCTTAAATCGCAAGGTTCATGGTTCGCTCCCATATGACGGCAGAGTTTTTCAATTAATATGAGCATAACCAGACTAAGCACCACTAAAGGAGTCTGATGATCGAGGTGGCTCTCGTGAAATAGCTATAACTCCAGCCTATATACTTGGTGGTAACACACACAAGTTGTTGTTGTTCATTCAAAAATTATTCAATATAAATTGATGTATAACTTGCAGCATGCACTGCACTTGTGTGGATTTCCATTTACACACAAACCCAACTTAACATTATAATATATTTTTCAGATTCTTTCTATCAATAAAAAATAAGATATAAGGAAAATTGCGACAGTTTTTTATGTCAAAATACTTTTTCCGGCTATTGTAGGTACTATAGGGCAAGTTTTGTATTCATGCAGACAAAAATTTTGAGATAACAATCAAGCATGACATTAAGATTACGATGATAGAGAACACCAAAAAAGTGGGTGGCACAATTCTGTCTGTCTGTCTGTTCGTCTACAGCCTCAACGACTCGATAGATTTTCTTCAAACTCGGTACGTAGTGGTTTTTGGTGATTATGCCCACACATTTTTCAATTTTTTAGAACCAAAAATAGCGGTACCTGCCATACAATTTTTTGAAGCAATTTTACATAATCGTATTTTTCGCAAAAACGGCTCCATTACTTTTTTTTTTATTAATAAATTCATTTAAGTAACGGCTTCCGTTGAGTGGAAAACCATTTTTCAAAAAATGTTTATTAATGGTACCTCCCAAAGAACCATTTTCTTAACTTTCAATTTTCTTCAAAACGGTATGACTAATTTCAATAATTTGTTTATACACAAGCTTCCAAAAAATATCAATAGATGTTGGGTACTATAATTAAAAAAAAAAAATATTTTTTGGATTTTTAAAAAATGTTTCAAAATATTTTTTTGAAAATCAAATATTTCGGAAACGATATGATGGATTTTTTTGAAACTCGATACTAAGGAGTTTTAAGTACTCTCTAAAATATTTTTAGAAACAAATTTAAATTTATGAAAAAATAACGGTACCTTCCATACAAAAGTTAAAAAAACCACAAAGGAAAATATTTTTATTTCAAAAACGGCTCGTACGATTTTGATCAAACTTTTTCCATATACTAAAATTAGTACGATCTACCTTCAACCAAAAATTGTAAAAAAATTTTATAAATGCCTTAAAATTTCGCTCGAAATGTAATTTAATGGAAGTCAAAACAGTAAAATGCCAAATAAAAGAAGCGAAACTCCAAAATGCTAATTAAAAAAAAAAAACAAAATGCCAAGTAAAAAATTGCCAATCTAAGACCAATCAAACATAATACTAAATGAAAATTGCGAAATGAAAAATGCAATATGATGATGGTGTGGACATGGGCGCTGAGATAATAATTTCAATCCACTGTGTGCGCTGTGCCGTAGGAGCAATTCATAGTACGCTGACTGTACGCGTTTGGTGTGGTGTGGTGTTGTCTGACCTCAGATTTTTATTCCAGAATCGCTTCCTGAACTATTTTTAGTTCCGCGTTGTTGCATTTCATCGCCATAATAATATGGATTGGCGATATAAGTCGCACACTTCACAGAAGTAAGAGAGGATACGCGAATATTCCAGAAGATGTTGTTTGGCGTTTTTACCCAAACCAATGCACAAAGGGTGAATAAGCGATTATAAGAAATGTTAAATTCGTATATTATATATGAATACTCTCAGAGCTCATAAGCTATTTGTTGCCCCCAAAACAATCCTGGATTTTTAAAAATATCCTCTATCAAAAATTGGGGGAGAGTACGAAAACTTGGGCGCCGAAAATTAATAACGGATTTTTGCAGAGGAGTTAAATAAAAGCATTTTTTTTCTATGGGAGGGGGGTCTATCTTGCTCCGTTTGGGCAGGAGGGACACTTTTATAAAACAAGTACTAAAAATATAAAATTATTTTTAAAAATAACGGAAATTTTTACAATTAAGTATTATACCTTTTTTATACTCTGTTCTATTAGCAATTAGCTAGTTTTTGAATCAAGTGAAATCTACACATGGTTTTTGAAAAAACGAATTTTAAATTCAAAATTAGTAAATAAAACCTAAAAAAAAGGTTTAAAGTGTAAATTCTCAAAACTGTAAAATTAAATATAATTTTATTTTCTGAAATTCGTTGCTTAAATAAATTCTTAATCAAAGACTGATAACTAGATGATTCTGTCTTCTAGTTTTTGAGAAATTTGAAAACTACTATGGTACAAAACTCGAGTGTTTGTTCGTTTTTCTTATGATTTAAGTGGGTATGCATACTTTAAACAATACAACTGCTTATATACATTACATAGGTATGTTAGACACAAACATACATATTAAGAAATTATATAAATTGGCTGCTATCGTACAGTTGGTTGTACCTAGGTAATGTGATTTTTTTATAATGCATTACATTTTCATGTCTGAAAATTTCAAATGTGCAACTTTGGGCCATGTATATGTACATATATGTATTTAGAAAACTGCTGTTGACATTAGATGTATTGGATAAACTCAAAGTTTCTTTAAATCCAGATTCTTTAAATGCAAAAGAAACTTTGCATACACCCAACCTCGCACCTACCCCAAATCCTATAATGTGCCCCAGCAGGGGGTTTGCCGGGGACAGCATGCCTCCCATACATACCTCACTGTTTATGTGCCGGCCGTAATATGTAAGCAAGTTAAAAACAAACATAGTTGATCTTCAGTTTCAGTTGAGAAACGTGAACCAAAACTTTGAAAAACTATACAAAATTTTTATTTGAAAACGTTACGGGTGTGACCGAGTATAATTTGTATGCATGAAAACAATATAATATACTATATTTTGACGGGAAGTTGTTGTCATTGATATATAATCATTTCTCATACGATGTCGGAAACACTTCCTCTAGAAAAATGAAGTTTTTCTCAATGAAAAGTGAATAGATTTCTCACTTCAATGAGATTTTTTCCATTTCTCTTTTCAAATTGGGAAAACTTTCACTTTAAGCCGATTTAATTTATATTTAAAGTAGATTTTCTTAGAATTACATATATATCCCTACGTCATGAATTTCATATTTTAAGGCAACAAAACTAAAAATGAGTTGAAAAACAGAAGGAATATGATTTGGAATGCCAACCTGTTACGGGTGAGACATAGACTTTTTTATCTGACAGTAGATCATAGTATTCTCTTTTTTTCCCCAAATTATCACATTACGGGCGTGACACTTCATGAATCAACTGGCTTAAAACTAAAATTGTGTTAACTATTGAATAATTAAATGACACGAAAACACGCTTCGAGTTCTGATAAGGTTCTCAAATTGTGAAACAATTAATTATTGAAAATAGGGTTTTGAGCTTCTGATAACAAAAAGTGACTTTTGGAGGCCTATTCTGCTAAGTGGTTCGAGCTGCGAAATAAGCGGCGATAAAAAAAATTATTGATAATTTCACTTTTAAAATGAAACATGCCATTTTTCAATTCGAAGTCATATTTTGTGATTTTTCGTAAAGGGTCGTTTTCTATGCAATCACTTGTAGTGTATTTATCTTGTACATAAGTGTACTTAAACTATAATCAGGGATTGGCAATACCTTAATTGAATTGTAAATGTTGGTAGAGCTAAATTATTATACCAATCTATCTATTTCCTACTATTATCCATTTTGGAATGAATTGATTCTTTCTTCTTGTGAAATCTATTCTAAGAGTAAGACGTATTCTATAAGTACCTACATTTTATTATCAATAAATATTGAATTATAAAATTAATAAGTTGAAAGCCTGAGTTTCATTCCAACACAATAGTGGCGACGAGGATTAAAAACTAAAAAGAAAAAAAAAAGAAAAAAAAAGCATATCTTGTCATATTTGAGTTAAATTGTCAAGCTACACGTGCATAATGGCATCTCAGTCTGTGGGAAAATTAGAGGAATATGAGCCAGGTGAAGACTTCGAATCGTATGAAGATCGATTAAGAATATATTTTCAACTCAATGATATGAAAGAGGAAAGAAAATCACTAATTCTCTTAAGTCTAATAGGAAAAAATACGTACGCAATACTCAAGAATTTAGTCCAACCAAAAAAGCCAAATGATATTTCATTTGAAAAATTGGTAAGTGCATTGAGAGACCACTTTGCACCAAGAGTCAACATACGAGCTGAGCGCTACAAGTTTAACAAAGCATTTCAACATGAAGGGGAGAGCATCACAGAATTCATCATTCGTCTAAAATCTCTGGCCTCGACATGTGGTTTTGGCAAATTCTTGGAAGTCTTGCCAATAGTTGTCACAACAAAATGCTGTGAGGAATTTAAGGAGCCTGAAGTCATTTCTCCAGTTCAACTTAAGTCAAAAGCTTTGGATGACGCACTCACAGATCGTTTTATTGCTGGAATAAGGTCAGAAGAAATACAGCGGGAATTATTAAATAATTCAAAGTTAAATTTCGAACAGTGCTGTGAATTGGGCCTCAATATGGAAATGTCAAGAAAAGAAGCACATGCTATTCGTCCAAATATGTCATCAGAAGAATGCCACAGAGTCTCTCATCAGTCATCAGGAAGAGAAGCACCTAGATAATCAGTCAAAGTTCAGTAATAGAAGAGGAAATTGTCATCGTTGTGGACGGCAGCATAATCCAAGTACTTGCCCTGCAATCAATTGGAAATGTTTTGCTTGTAATCAGATGGGGCACACGTCAACGGTATGCAGAAACAAAACAACAAGAAGAATGAAGTCTAAGGTCAATGTAGTCTATCAGATCAATTCAGTGAAGCCAGCTGATCGTGCTGTGTGTTGGCTCAAGGTAGAGAACCAGCAGCTTTGTATGGAGGTGGATACGGGAGCTTGTTCATCATTAATTGGACTAGGAGAGTATAATAGAATATTTTCAAAAATTAAATTAGAGCCATGTATTTTAGATTTATGTTCAGTTACAGGTCAAAAACTAGCATACAAAGGAAAAATCAAAGTCCAGGTGGAGTCTTGTGATAAAAAGTGTGAATTGGAGTTGATTGTTATTGAAACTAGTAGAGAATTTAAGCCTCTATTAGGCAGAAGTTGGTTGGATGTTTTGGTGCCTGACTGGAGAACAAAGCTTTTTGGAAATCTGGATAACAGTGAGTTAAAAGTTGTCAAAAAAGTTTCAAGCGATGAATATTTAGAAATAATTAGAAGAGATTTTAAAAACATAATTGAGCCTCAGCAGAATCAAGCAATCAAAGGGTTTGAGATGGATATTATTCTAAAGGAAAATGTAGTTCCGGTGTTTCACAAGCCGTATGAGGTTCCTTTTCGCATCAAAGATAAAGTCAGGGAAGAGTTAAATAGATTAGTCAGTATTGGAGCACTAGTACCAGTAAAGTATAGTTCATGGGCTAGTCCAATTGTTTGTGTTCCAAGGCCGTCTGGAGAAGTTAGAATATGTGTTGATTTTAGGACTACTTTAAACAAAAACATAGTTACACAACACTATCCTCTTCCAAAAATTGAAGACATATTTGCATCATTGTCTGAATGCAGAATTTTCTGCATAATAGATCTTTCTGGAGCATACCAACAATTAATAGTGTCAAATGCATGTGTAGAATTGCTTACAATAAATACATTTATGGGTTTATTAAGATTTTTACGATGTCCAGCGGGTCTAAAGAATGCTCCATCAGCATTCCAATCAGTCATGGATCAAATTTTGAAAGGTTTACAAAATGTTTTCTGTTTTGTGGATGACATTTTGGTTGGAGGTTTAGATCAGGAAGATTGTAAAGCAAATTTGTTAAAAGTTTTGCATAAACTTAGTGAACATAATGTTCAAATTAATCCAAAAAAGTGTAAATTTCTTGTTGACACAGTGGAATATTTAGGTCACAGTCTCTCAAATGGAAAAATTTCTCCAAATAATGAAAAAGTTAAAGCAGTTGTTGATGCTCCAGCACCAAAGAATGTGCAACAGTTGCAGTCATATCTTGGCATGCTTAACTATTATAATAAGTTTATACCAAACTTATCCGATAATTTGAAAGATCTGTATGGGTTATTAAAGAAAGGAAGTGAATTTAATTGGTCCCCAGCTTGTGAGGAAGCTTTTGAGAAGTCAAAGTATCTTTTGTCAAATAGCAAACATTTAGAGCTTTATGATCCCAAAAAACCTATAGTGGTAGCTACAGATGCTAGTCCTTATGGAGTAGGGGCAGTAATGTCGCATATATGTGATGGAGTGGAGAAGCCGGTCATGTTTATTTCAAGTACCTTTTCCTTCTCAGAGAAAAACTACTCGCAACTCCATAAGGAAGCATTGGCAATAGTATTTGCTGTCAAAAAATTTCATAAGTATCTGTACGGTAAGGAATTTTTAATTGTTACGGATCATCAGGCTTTAAGGGAAATTTTCAACCCTAAGAAGGGAATGTCAGGTGTAGCTGCTGCAAGGTTACAGAGGTGGGCAATTACACTTTCCATGTATGATTACAAAGTAGAATACAGGAAAGGTTCCTTGATGGCCAACGCCGATGCATGCTCAAGACTTCCATTAGAAGGTACAACTGGTATAGAGGAAGTTAATTTGGTAGATAGGATAGAAAATTGCCCAGAGGGATTAGAAATAAATAGCAAGGAAGTAGCAAAGAAAACACAAGCAGATAGAGTTCTTAAAAAAGTTTTTAAATATGTTTTTCATAATGAATGGCCAAAAATTATAAGCGATGATATTGCACCATATTTTCGAAAGGCTAATAGTTTATTGACAGAAGACCTAAGTGTATTTTATGGCAACCGAGTAGTTATACCTTCAGAGCTTCAAAAATCTGTCCTTGACATGATTCATGGAATGAACCATGCAGGTGTAGTAAAAATGAAGTGCATAGCTCGGGGTTATGTGTGGTGGCATATGATCGATGAAGACATTGCAAAGGTAGTCCAGCAATGTCCACAATGCCAGTCAACTACAAATGTTCCAAGTGTAAGTTTTAGTCAGTGGCCAAAATCAGAATATCCATTTCAAAGGATTCATATTGACTTCTTTCAGTTTTTAAATTTTAAATTTTTGATTGTGGTTGACTCATTTTCAAGATTTGTGGATGTAATTCTGATGAAAAATACGAATGCAGCAAGTGTAATCAATATTTTGGAAAATATTTTTGCAATTTTTGGGTTGCCTAGTGAAATATTGTCAGATAATGGGCCTCCTTTCGGAGCATATGAGTTTATAAAATTTTGTAAAGCAAATGATATTAAGGTTACAAAATCTCCACCTTATCACCCTCAGAGTAATGGTCCTGCTGAGAGAAATGTCCAAACAGTAAAGAAAGCTTTAAAAAAATTTTACTTAGAAAATGAAAAAGTAGATATATCCTTGATGATTTCCAAATTTTTGTTCAACCAAAGAAACACACCTACGTCACCAACAAACAAAACTCCATCGGAATTGATTTTTTCTTATAAAACTAAAACTAAATTAGATATTTTAAATACAAAAAAACAAATGAATTTTACTGAGAACAATTATAATTTTAAAAACAGTTGTTAAAAATGGAAATCCAAGTTCTAGTATAAAGTATGAAATAGGAGATAACATTTTATATCTGAATCATTTCCGTTCAAATTTTATTAAATGGATTCCTGGAATTATAATGAAAATTTTAAGTAAGAAAACAATGTTAATTAAAGTAAATAATGTTATTAAGCTTGTACATATAAATCAAATCAGAAAATCAAATTTGAGCGACAAGCATCATCCAAGGGTAGACCCTTGCCTGCCAAGGGTTGTTGACCCTTTAAGTAAAGAAGAAAATAAATGTAAAAATGATAATAAAACAGATGTAAAAAGTTCTCTTCCAACAAGTTACAAAAAAAGAGACCGTACTAGATGGACTTGGCCAACAAAGCTAAGAACATGCGAGAGACTAAAATCCATCTATAAATAAATTTAATTTTTTGGGAGAAAGCTTTTATTAAAGAAGGGAAACATTGTAGTGTATTTATCTTGTACATAAGTGTACTTAAACTATAATCAGGGATTGACAATACCTTAATTGAATTGTAAATGTTGGTAGAACTAAATTATTATACCAATCTATCTATTTCCTACTATTATCCATTTTGGAATGAATTGATTCTTTCTTCTTGTGAAATCTATTCTAAGAGTAAGACGTATTCTATAAGTACCTACATTTTATTATCAATAAATATTGAATTATAAAATTAATAAGTTGAAAGCCTGAGTTTCATTCCTTAACGTAAAAACACAATATCACTCATACGTATCTGTACGCGGGATATTATTTCTGTGGTGTTTGGGAGAAACATGATAACTCCAATTTAAAAACTGAGTCTTTACGTCCACCTTACATCGACCTAGAACCTAAACGGGTAGACCGATTTTCTTCAAATTTGCAACACAATTTTTCAAAGATTATGTTCATAAATATTCCAAATTTGAAGAAAATCGGTCCACACGTTTAGATTCTAGGTCAATCTAAAGTGGACGTAAAGCCGAAATTTTTAAAATGGAGTTATCAAGCCATGTCCACATTATGTCGAATTGTGTAGATCAACATCGTTGATCAACAGTGGTGAGTAAGTGTAGACGTGTTGATCGACAAAGCCAATCAACATTTGTTGACCCGAACGTAACCCGATTCAAATGGATAGCAATCGACAAAGTTGTTCAACAAATTTCATTTTATTAAAAACATTTTTAGGGTTTTAATTTCATAATTTATTGGTTTTGTGCGTTATTAATCACATTTTTACTAGATGAAAAATGCAATATTTGTTGTGAATAAGTATTTAATGTTAATAATATCGTTTTAACTTTATTGTTCACAAGAAAAAATAAAAAAAGTTGGGTACCACCAGGATTCGAACCCTGAACCCTCTGGTTGGATCCATATGCATCGATCAAAAAATTCCACATTTGCTACGAAAGTTTTTCACGTACACACTAGCATGTTGATCGACAATGTTAAGCAACAATGTTGTTCGGCATAGTGCGGACCGTCCTTCATGTTTCTCGCAAACACCACAGATTTATTTTACCATAAAAACATTGGTGCAGGGAACTAAGTCCCCGGGAACCAAGTCCACCGAGGGCCTTAGTTCTCATTTAATGGGAACTATATCCACTTTAACGAAGTGGACTTAGTTCCCAGGCAAGGTGAGCAAGTAGTCCACTTCTTTATGAGAACTAAGTACACATTTTGAAATATGGAGAGGGAACTAACTTCCAACGATAAAAATTACAAAAATTCAAAATTCCGCGAAAACTTTGCATACACCCAGCCTCGCACCTACCCCAAATCCTATAGTGAGCCCAAGCAGGGGGGTTGCAGGGGGGCAGCATGCCCCCCCATACATACCTACCCCAAATCCTATAGTGAGCCCAAGCAGGGGGGTTGCAGGGGGGCAGCATGCCCCCCCATACATACCTCACTCTTTGTTCGCCGTTATGCTGGGTGCTAGCACTGTATTTATGTAAGAAAAAGCATTACGGCGAATAAACAGTGAGGTATGTATGGGGGGGCATGCTGCCCCCCTGCAACCCCCCTGCTTGGGCTCATTATAGGATTTGGGGTAGGTGCGAGGCTGGGTGTATACAAAGTTTTTTTGGCATTTAAGGAATCTTTGAATTTATACTATATAGCCAACAATTGTGAAAAGTATTTCTATTTTATTTATAAGATTGATTTTTTATTTGGAAGTGGGAATTAAATACACATCTAAAGGGAAGTAAAACCACTAAGTTTTTGAGGAATTTTGTTCCCACCTTCTATGAGAACCAAGTCCACTTCGCTGAAGTGGACTTAGTTCCCATTAAATGAGAACTAATTCCCTCGGTGGACTTGCTTCCCGGGGACTTAGTTCCCTGCACCAAAAACATTTCCGTTTAACTGACTAGGGTAATTAACCTTCATTCAGTTAATCGGTATTTTGTTAAAAGGGGTCAAAAAGGCGGAAGGCCATAGGAGAGGGAATACAGCACCTGAGCATTTTATGTTTGAGACTTTTTTATTTTTCAAATTACTGTTTTAAAAGGAATTAAGAAGAATTATTTTTAAGAAAATATACAGAAAGACTATTCAAAGTCCAGACTATGAAACAGTTCAATACATATACATGTTTAAAAAAGAAAATTGTTGATATCTATACTTCTTTACACGATACAAATAACAAAACTCGGCTTTGAAGTTCAAGGTAAGAATTTTAGGTATAATTTCATGTGTATAACTTCATACACAGAAAATTTTTGGAAATTCAGATTGTAAAAGTATCATATCATTAGTTGCTAATTAATTAGTTACGCCAAAAAAATGTATTGCTTTTTTGGTTTTACGAACAATTGGGTATCCTGCTAACTTCATATGAACTTAGCAGGACAACTTTCTCAAAAATGCAGATAGACGATCTGAAAAAAGTTGATTATTGTTGAGAACTAACTAATTGCTAATAAGTTACATAAAGAATTTTTGTTCGTAAATTAATTTAACTAATTAGTATTTTTTTTTTATTTTATAAATTTATTTTGCGTAGCTTAATAACAATTAATAAGAAATTATAAAACTTTAGATTTGATCACAAATGAACAAGTTGCAGAAAAGAAGGTCCGCCCCGATATGTTTAGATTGGATGTATGTATATTTTAAGAAATATATGAGGCTGTGAAGTGATGTAACCCACTTTTTTTAACATATTTTGCATCTTTAATCGATCTTAAATACTATTTAATTTGGGATTCAAGCAGAAAATGCCACATTTTTTAAAGTTAAGATATTTCAGAATTAAGAATTTTGGCTTTAATGTATTTTACTTCATAAATGTTAAAATACCAGACAAAAGTATCGATTTAGCAAAAAAATGGGTACTCATAAAATGTTTGTCATAATGTACAATACGCAAGAAACAAAATTGTATAGGGCCCCCAAAAACGATATTTTCAAAAAAATGTAGGTATTCAACGAAAATATAGGTACATAAGTAAATATTTCAAAAACAACGGCAGCGTCTATAAAGTGATGATGTTAATTGTTAGGTTTTTAAAGAATTTAGATAATAAGAAAAATATTGAGTTCGGAATTTCGTTAATTTTCTGTTTAAAACAAATTTGTATAGTAAATAATTTTTTGAAAATTTATCCTCGAACTCAAAATTTTGAAAAATTATTTATTTTTCTCAAACTACCTTTTCTCAAAAATGTACGTCAATAAGTACCTACCTACTAGTTTTGTTTTCAATATTCAGTGCTCAATTCATTTTTAAATTAGAGCTGTGTACATCGTTAATTTCAAATGATCGAATCGTTTCGGAATCGATAACCAAAATGATTCGATCATTTCAATCAATCGATCTTTCGATCATTTTCATTTCACTGAATTTATTTCCGATTCAATTTTCATTTCAATTTCGATGGAACTAAAACTGTATCGATTTTGATCGAATTCAATTTGATCCAAATTTAAAAACAATACGATTTGGATGGGTGGAAAAATCCGAAAAAAATATGAAATTTTCACAGTTTTTACTGCTCCGGAAAAATAAGATTTTATGCCAATTGGTTGACATTTGGATCGAAATTCACTTTTAATGTGAAAGTATAATAAAGTTCGGTATAGTCCGTCAAGACGTCAACTGTCAAATTCCATTGACGGATGGCTACGATGTCGATGGATTAAAAAACCTCTAAGAAATCTGATATGTTTGAATAATTTGTACTACTCCAGAAAAAGGTGATTTTAGGACACTTGGGTGACATTTAGATCAAAATATACCTTTTTTCAAAATATGGTTTATCTCCTATTTTTCAAGCCATTTCTTAAAACATAAAATAAACAAAATAAAATAACAATAAATTCACTAAAACAACGATGTTAACTGTTATTTTTAACGGGGTAAATATTTTTGAAAAAAAAAATAATTTGTTTTGTATACCTACTCCTTATGGTGCTTGATATATGTATGTACCAAGTTTAAAGATTTTCCATCCACTTTTTCCATAATTTTGAATGAGAAATTTCTATGTATCTTGTATGAGAAATATCAAGTGCTTGCCGGCACGTGTTAACGTTAACCGATCTAAAAAAAAAATTGAACACATTTTCGCTCTTAGTTGGTGGGGGAAATCCAAATGTTTTCCAATGAGTGCCACCCTAATAAAAACATACATCAACAAATGTGGATAAAATATTATGTTTTTGAAGCACAAAGTACAATTTGATAGTCTTTATTTTTAACTTTTGATACATTGCGGAAACACAATTTTTCATCCCTGTTCTGCTGCTAGTTTGCCTAAAATTTAAAAATAAGAACAAATATTTTGTATTTTATAAAAATCAAAAAACTCGTTCTTTTATCTGATCACATAAGGGGCCCCATTTAGCATAGCCCCACCGGGCCTCTAACAAGCTTAGTCCGCCACTAATCCCAACGAAAAAGAACCAATGGTCTTATGCATTTTTAAAGCAATAATTAAAATATATAATTATTAAAATATTTGTTTTTAAAAAGGCTCAATAAAACAGAACACATCTACAGTTGATTTATAAAAGATGTCCAGCGGGAATTTTTCAACTTAAAATTATGATTTCCGAAATACTAGCGGTTTGAGGTAAGCAGGAGGGGTATCATTTAAAGCGCAGGATATGCGGAATTTTTAGTCGCCATCATTTATATATTAGACGACTAAGTGATGGGTCGTGATGGGGTCGAGCACGCAACTTCTTTTGTCGTGGATACACGGTACAAAGATAAGGAAGATTGCGGCCTCCACAGGAATACAAAAAATCAACAGTGCATGTTATTTTGAAAAAGAAATTAAAGCTCCACCCGTACAAAATGCAAATTGTTCAGTATCTCAACTATTGGAAACATTTTATTCAGTGACGAAGCACATTTCCATATGGATGGATATGTTAACAAACAAAATATGCGATACTGGTGCCCCAACAACCCTAGAGAGCGCCATCAAAAACGTTTACATTGTTTAATAACGACAGTTTGGTGTTCCATTACAGGGAGCTAGCGGGGTCGCAAATGTAAGGGTCCAACTGCAACAGTGCATTGGATCATATCGTTTTAAAAAAATAAAATCCGCATCGTTACTCTGCATTTAATTGAAATAAAAATAAATAAAAACGATGTAGTTTTTTTGAATTTTAAAGCTCAAAATATTCCGCTGGACACCCTTTACATCGGCCAATCCAAACAAATCAAAACCAAGCAACTCAATTTCGAATTAAGGAAAAAAATATATTTAGGTATATATAGGAGTTAACGATAAAACTGTTAAAACGAGTTTCTACTAGCTGTTGTAAAATAGGAAGTGATCAAAAAACTCATACGTTATCTTCCGTAATTGCGCATTTTCGATATTTTTGCTGGTATCTCTTTAAATTGTGATGCATTTCGCGATGTGCAGTGATTTTTTCAAAAGTTTTTTCACAAATTTACGTTAGTAAATTATAAATTCGTAAATATTTTGTTAAATATAGTATTCGCACATTAAATTAACCAAATCGCAAATAGGTTTAACCTAAACGCAAATAGGTTTCACCCAAGCGCAAATAGATTTAACCCAAACGCAAATAGAATTAACCCAATCGCAATTCCAATTAAACAAAACGCAAATAGAGTTAAACTATTAACAAATCATTTTAACCAAAACGCAAATTGAATTAACCCGGGCTCAACTTGTTGTTCCAGCTGTGTGGAGAAGAAATGGAAGGCTTATAACAGTAGGAAAAGTTCACCATAACATTTTGACAAAACCCCAATTGTAAACTCAACTAGTTTTGCGCATTTTTCCAAGAACTTACCAAAAATAAAAGGCAAATCCCTTAATAATGGCTTTTTAACAATTATGGATAGTACCAAAATCCATTAGACCCAAAAAGTACACCAGGAACAATAAATCAAGCTAAGGTTTATTCAATTTGCGTTTTGGTTAAAATAATTTGTTAATAGTTTAACTCTATTTGCGTTTTGTTTAATTCGAATTGCGATTGGGTTAATTCTATTTGCGTTTGGGTTAAATCTATTTGCGCTTGGGTGAAACTTATTTGCGTTTAGGTTAAACCTATTTGCGATTTGGTTAATTTAATGTGCGAATGCTATATTTATTGATGGAACTAATGTACGAGTTCAAATTATAATGGATAAATTGAAAGATTTATTCTTATTGTCATACAATTTTTTATTTTATTTGCTAACGTTTTCGAGAACATACATTCTCATCTTCAGGCTGGAGATGAGAATGTATGTTCTCGAAAACGTTAGCAAATAAAATAAAAAATTTGTATGAGAATAAGAATAAATCTTTCAATTTATCCATTACGTTAGTAAGTTGTTAATCCTAATACCTAACAGCATAAGAACCCAGCTGCCCTATTAGGCTATTGATTATGTCCTAAAAAATAGCGCAATAAGGAAGTAAGACGTTCATGGAATTTTATTGTAAAACTCTTCAAAAGGGTCATTGAGTATGAGAAAACCGCGAAGTGCTATTAATTTAGAGGGTACATTTTGGAGAGGGGGATGCAAAAGCACCCTTTTTGGTTTTTTGCATATAACTCGAAAACGAAGCAAAATTTCGAGATAATTCATAAAACATTTTTTGTAGAGAATAAAATTAACCAACAAAATGGATTTTTGAAAAAAAATTACAAAATTTTTACTTTGCTGTTTTAAATTTTGAAGAAAAAAATGGATGGCAACCCTAAACCTGTGAAAAACTTGGAATTTCATTTTATTTTTGACTTAACTGGTCATTGCTCACTAGTACACCCAGTTTGAGCGTAAATTCTAACAAGTCCATCAAAATAGCCAAAAATGTCATTTATTAAGCTTTAAAAACTAAAAATGAACCTAGTGTAAACGACTATATCTCGGTCGATTTTTATCCAAAACGTTTTTTTAAAGATTTATTTTAAAGGAAATTTAATTATGTTTCTGTTATTTGGAGCAATACCTATCTCTGCTGGCAAGAAAGTTATAAGCAAATAGGTACGTAAAAAAAAATGCGATTTTTCACATATTTTTGCAATGATTTTTTTAAAATTTTGCTAAGTAAAAATTTTTTTAATTTTTTTTTCAAAAATCCATTTTGATGGTAAATTTTATTTTCTACAAAAAAGGTTCAAAGAACTATTTCGAAATTTTGCTTCGTTTTCGAGTTATATGCAAAAAAAACAAAAAGGGTGCTTTTGCACCCCCCTCTAAAAACTACACCCTCCAACTTAATAGCACTCCGTGGTTTTCTCATCTTCAATGACCCCTTTGATGATTTTTACAATCAAATCCCATGAACGTCTTAGTTCCTTATTATATGACATAATCAATAGGTAGCCTATATCTTCTCCCACCAGATCTCCTTCCGTTTTGCGAATTGAACCAAAAAATTAACTTGAAAAGAGCAACTATCCCATAACAATTTGTATGGAAAAAGTAATAAGGTATGGTCTTAGAGACGGGGGATAGGGGCAGATAATTGTTGTTGTTTAAGAACTTTTTTAGGGCAAACACTTTATAAAAATTATTTTAGAAAATTACGGACACCCTAATGCCAAATCTCTCCTAGATATTTTTTGGTTCCACCTTTGCTAACTTTTTTTTGCATATACTTTTTATTTTATATTTTTTTATAATAAATAAATGGTCACTAGTAGGCGTTATTATTGTACTAAAAAAAACATTTTGTAAAAGGAACTGATTTTAACTTCCAAATTTACATGAATTTTCTGTTAAAAAGTGCCTTTTAATAATTAAAAATTTCAATATCAAATAATACAATTATGATTATATAATTAATGAAAATCGTGAAAAATAAATTGAATCCACTTATATCCACTAACAAAAAAATACCGTTAAGTATAAGAAATTGACTGTCAAAAATGCGTTTCCTCAAAATTTACAAGCATTTTTATTTTGTATTATCAAAATCAATAGTACCCTAATAAAAATATGGAATTTTACGTTATTGCATATTTTTTTGCAAAAATTCTACAGTGTAAGCTACATTGGCTTTTACCCAAAACTAGAGCACAACATTAAATTTTTTTCCAATGATGTCTTAGAGAAAAAGTTTATCTGTCCTTAGACATCTAAATCGTTTTGATCAGACAAGTACATACTTCACAATCTTTTTCATGAAATCACCATTTCAGTCCAGAACACTATTAAGAGTAATATGGGAAAGTGTGAAAGAAAAGTACCTATATTTGACAATTGGGTTTCTTACTTAAGGGAAAACTAATATTAGAATTAATCGTTTTATTTATCGATAGTGGTGTTTCAAATTTATACTATACCCAAAACAGAAATTCTTCTAGAAAAGTAGGTTTTGTAAATTTCAATATTCTCAATAACTTAAGGCCTTAATACATTGTAATTGTTAGCATTTGAACTAAAATTAATACGAGCAATGGATTTCAAAAAGCCAAATCAGTCAGGGTTAGATTGGTTTTTCGTTTTTTTGGTAGGTATGAAAATTAATTTTTCAAAAAATGTTGATTAAAATAACTTCATTTTAATAAAAAAAAAGAAAAAATACATTCGTAACTTAAAAAAAAATAGTTCAGGATAAAATATTCATTGACAGATGCACAAATTAAAAAAATTAAAACAAATCCAAATCCAAACAAATCACAAGCAGCCATGCTGTAATGAAAGAAACAACAAAATAAACACGAAAAAACACAAATGTCATTTTTTCACACACTAAATGGTCTGGGTAGTTAATTGTGTGCGAAAGAAGAGTGTAGACTTCTCCAAATAATCTGCTACAATTATCAATTTCGCTCATCGAACAGCGTACTGCAAAACCAAAAGTAGAACTAAATTTTTAGTTTATGATTTCGTTGTGTCATTTTTGTATGGGATTTATCGTTTCGCATCAGCAGCGTACTAGGCTTTAAAGTCAATTTTTAAAGAAAACTGCCTTAAACCTAAACGCCAGGAAAGAGACCTCCACCCACTTCCCATACAAATATCCCTTGATTTTCCCAAGGAAATAAAATCAAAAAGGTTGACGTTCCTTTCATCTATTCGTATTAAAAGTCATTTATTGAAAAAAACTCATTTTTTGACATATATGGTATCAGGATATGAGCTTGGTTGATTGACCAACGGACTCGTCGAAAACCACGCTATCCGTTCAAATTGAATCTAGATTCGTCAGAACACAGTACAGTAGTCCATTAAGGTTTTCGACAAGTCCGTTGGTTCATCAATCAAACTCATATCCTGACACCAAATAAACAAAGGGTACTTTTAAACATGGACGAGGAATTTGTAGGTGCCGTGAAATAAATTTGATGGAAATAAGGGCGATCGACCTTATTTCCAAATGGTATAGGAAATAATGTCGAAAAGCATGCTTTTTTTTGGTCGATTTTATTTCCTTTACAGAAGAGTAACTATATAGAATAAAATAGTAATAAAATCAAAAATTAAAATGGAAATAGAGCAGACAAAAATATTTTGTGTCTTTTTAATATACGGCCGTTCCAAAGTAACGGAGAAGACAATCCGACGCTTGTAGTAAGGTTTCTCTTGTTAAGAAATTAATATTTTTTTATGAAACTCAGTGGTTTTTAAGAATTCATCACAAAGTACACGACACAGAAGTTTCACCAAAAAATTATGGTAAGTTTATTCAAAAAAATAGACGGTAACGGAGAAGACACGTACGATTTAGAGATTTCCGACCTTTGCCTTGTAGTTTAAAATTCTGCGCCGTCCATTAAGATATGAAGTTGAATTTTTTTGCACACTTTCATAATACCAACATTTATCAAAAACCATCCTTGGTTTAATGCCAAGATTCATTTTACTAACGGAAAAAAATATGAAAGATGGTAACGGAGAAGACAGCTAATGGTAACGGAGAAGACACGTACGATTAAAGATTTCTTTTTTGTTCAGTTATATTGAAATTTGTATTTTTAAATTATTCTCATCAATGATAAAAGTAGTTCAGGCAATTGAAAAAATGTGTGTAAAATTTCATTGAAATCGGTTAACGTTAACACGTGCTAGCGAGCACTTGAAATTTTTCATTCAAAACGTATAGGGTTTTCACAGTTTTTACTCAAAATATCAGCAAAATTGTAAAAGTTGGTATTTTCAATAGTTTTGCATAATATTAACCCCATCAAAAAATTAAATTAAAAATCGTTGTTTTTGTGCATTTGTTGCTATTTTAAATGGAGTAACTGTTGTTTACAAAAATAAAAAATATACTTGAATACTCCTTATGGTATTAAGCCTATTTGCCAAGTTTAAAGTTTTTCCATCATTGTTTACACTTTTACGGGCCCTTTGAGTAAAAGACTGTCAAAACACCATGTTTTTAATATGAAAAGCTTCAAGTGCTCGCTGGCACGTGTAAACGTCAACCGATTTCAATGAAATTTAACACATATTTTTTTTTAGGTACCTTGATCTATTTAAGCAAAGGGATCAAAGAAATTCAAACTTTAAGAAAAAAGTGCCTGTGAGTCTTTGAAATTTGGATGAGAAAGTGCAATTTTGTCTTCTCCGTTACCCTGTTTTAGACAGTTAGACATGATTTAAAAATCTATAAAAAATCCACCATAATCCTTTTTCAAGTCTTGCCTTGTATGCGGAATAATTTTACAAACACTAATATAGTTCACCATTTATACCAACTTTAGTAATTTTTCGGTAACGGAGAAGACATGAAATGTTCAGTCATTTTGAGGCGTAATACTATTTTAACAGCACTCCTATCAGAAAAATAGTTCCGAATTTAAGTAGTGTATTGCTTCTACCTGAGCGTCGAACTTGTCGAGTTGTAGAAGCTGAGTAGGTCAAAGATTCTCGAGTCTAACTCCAGATGAGTCCTGAAACCAAAGGGCGCTTCACTTCCTAAACCTTCCCAATCCTTATCCATCCTTGTCCCTCGTCGGCACGGCGAATAGCTGTCCAACGTTATCCCCCTCGGAGGCACGGCGAAAAAGCTGTTCATCGAGGTTTCCTCCATGTCGGTACGGCGTATCGCTGTTCGACGTGTTTTCCTAAACACATTAATCCTTTCCTTGACAGTACGGCGAGTGGCTGTCTGCCACTCTTTCTTATCATATTCCCTTCCTAACCCACTCCAATTTTCCTATTGGGCTGGATCTAAGGTGTTATACGACCCGTGCCGATGATCAGCCTGGCTGGGGGCCCAATTAAAAATACTAGCTCAGTCGTTAACGGAGTATCCGATTTTTGGCACTTTTCGGATCAGCTTGCCTTCTCTGCATACACGAATCTCTGTGTAGAGTGACCACCCCTTATTCGATACTCGTGGGTCCAAAATTTATATGTCTAAACAAAACAAAACAAACAAACAAAAAACCGTAGAAGAAGAAAAAGAAGTTAAGACCGGTTCCTCTTCTAAACCGGGCAGCAGTACGGCGACAAAGCTGTTTGCTGTTACTCCTGGGGCTGGTGTCGGTGGGGAGGCTGTGGCATGTCATGGCCCCTCATCTGATACTAATCTCAGTGAGAGTAGTGATGTGGTAGTAATACCTAATTTTAGTAGTGGGATGGGGGTTGTGAATAACGATCCCACCACTACCAGAGATAATGCAGCTCTCCCGAGTACGTCTCGAGGGGGAGCCCGGCTTAGTGGTGCCAGGGTTGTGAAAAACGGTCCTCCTACCGCTGGGGTGGGTTCTCTCCCGAGACCATCGCGCGAGAGTCGTCAAAATAGACCGTCGAAGGGCGGCTATAGGGTCAGGCGGTCAGCTGCTAGGCTTCTCAAGACCCTCGGTAATAAACCGGTGGTCGAAGGGAAGCCGGAGCAGGACCCCAGCGACGACTCCACGTCGAAACGTAATAGGTCTCTGGATGAAACCGTTCCGGTGCCCAAGCGTCCCAAATTGCATAACGCCAGCACTCTCCATTCCGGAGGATCCTATAGCGACGCTCTCAAAAACAAGAACAAGATCGTGGTTGCGGTTATCGACAGGAGTGATATTGATGGTACGATTTCTCCTGATCAATGGCAGGTGGTCAGAATGAAGCTCTCGGCAGGCTTCTTGAGTCTCATGAGGGATAATCCGGGACCACCTCCTCTCACAGGCGATGGCGGTGAGGATCAGAGATCGTGCGATCTGTATAAGCTTGCTGTCAGTATGTTAGGCGAGGTCTGGCCAGGTGCGAAGCTCGAAGTTGTTGCTAGGGAAGACATCCCGTGCAGACCTAGAGCCCGCATCTGGATACCAGCTGAGCCTTCTTGCATGGAGGAAATACTCCAGATAGTCAAGTTGAGCAACCCCTCATTACCGACTCATGACTGGAAAGTCGCAAAGCTTGAGGAGGTAAGGGGTCTTTATAGAAGCGCGATTATCGTGATCAATAAGGATTCCCTTGCCCCCTTAGCGCAGACCAAAGGCATGATTCGGTATGGGTTCGATTCGATCTCGCTGAAGGTATATAAAAAAGACGAGGTTGACGCGGAACGCGTCCCTCTGTTAAACACTGAAGCTGTGTCCGTGGTAGAGGACCCTGGTGCATCCATCACCTTTCCATCGATGGGTGATGAGGAATCCAGGTCATCCTCGATCACGGTACAGTCCTCTACTAATGTCGATAGTCTAACCGATATGGAGACCGAAGACTTCATCAACCTTGTTCCCTTGGGTGAGGATGAGCTTTTGGGCTCATCTTCGGAGGAACTCAACGAAACCGTGGTGGAGGTTGATCTGCCTAATTGTAGCCAAAATGCTGCAGTTAGTCCAGATTAATCTCCAACACTCTATTAAGGCTTCGGCCTCCCTCCTTCTCCGTTTATCCAGGAATGGAGAGGATATTGTCCTGATCCAGGAACCGTGGATTGTTAAATCCATTGTTAGTGGACTCAGGACTCCTGGATACTACGTACTGTATGCGTCTGATAAAGGTGACCCTAGATCGTGTATACTAGTTAAGCGTAGCACTTATGTATATTTACTCCCTGATTTCAGCGACAGAGATATCACCGCCGCAAGGCTAGAAAAGGCCAATGAGACGTACTGGCTAGTGTCGGCGTATCTGGGCCATGACCACCTCGGCCCTCTCCCCGGTCATACACTGGAGAGACTGATTGCGCATGCAGAACGGCAGAAGATATGCCTCATCATTGGGAGTGATGCGAACTCCCATCATACAGTATGGGGAAGTACTGATATCAATGATAGAGGTGAGTCTCTTTTTGATTTTATTTTAAGTACTAACCTTATAGTAAGTAATGTGGGTAATGAACCTACCTTCATCACTAAAACCGACAGGAAGTATTAGATATTACTCTTGTCTCTGACACCATTCATCATAAGATCTCGAATTGGAAAGTGTCGGATGAACACTCGTTCTCCGATCACAGAAACATTCAATTCAGTCTCATCGATGAACCTCCTTGCCGCGTAGAATTTCGAAACCCTCGAAAAACCGACTGGCTCAAATATAGGATTACACTCCAGGGGCTATTAAAACCAGATCTCTTAAATCCTCCGTCTAATAATAATTAACTTGACTGCAAGGTCAATGATCTCACATTAGCCCTCAACAAATCTATGGCTACATCGTGCCCACTTACTCTAGTTAGGGGGAAAAAGAAACCACATTGGTGGGATTCTGGGCTTGAACCGCTCAGGAAAGACTGTCGCAAGTGTTTCAATCGAGCTAAAAGCACTCGTGAAGTGTCAGATTGGGAATCTTATAAAATAACCCTCAAACTGTATAAGAAAGCATTGAGAAAGTCAAAGAGATCCTCTTGGAGAAATTTCTGTGGAAAAATAGAAGAAACTTCAGAGGCATCTAGACTAAGAAAAATTCTCTCTACAAATCCAGTAATGCCAAGCTGCTTAAAAAATGCTGATGGCTCATGGACAAATTCCCGCGAAGAATCGCTTAACTTGCTACTGGATACTCACTTCCCTGGTAGCTCTCAAAACATTAATAGCTTCGACCGTAATAGGTTTGATATGAATCCAAGCTATCCACAAGGTCTGATTACAAGGGAAAAACTGCAATGGGCGCTCGACAGCTTTCAGCCTTACAAGTTTGCGGGACCAGATGTCAAGGTCTGATTACAAGGGAAAAACTGCAATGGGCGCTCGACAGCTTTCAGCCTTACAAGTCTGCGGGACCAGATGGCATAATACCAGCCGAACTCCAAATGAATAAAGATTTAATTCTGCCAATTCTGGAGTCTATCTTTACTAGCTGCTTAGCACTAGTATACATCCCCCTGTCTTGGAGAGAGGTAAGGGTTGTGTTCATACCCAAAGCTGGAAAGTGCTCCCAAGTAAACCCAAAGGATCTCAGACCTATTAGTCTATCATCATTCCTTCTAAAAACATTTGAACGATTGATTGATATCCACATACGATCATGCATTGACACGCGACTTTTGTCTACGAGTTAACATGCTTACTGCAAAGGGAAATCTGTAGAAACTGCCTTACATAGTTTAGTAAGAACCATTGAATATTCCCTCCATCATAAAGAGTACACCATGGTTGCTTTCTTAGATATAGAAGGCGCTTTTAACAATGTCGACGCATCTGCGCTGACATCTCTGAAGGTAGATAGTTCGCTTGGAGAATTGATTAACCAAATGCTGACGAGCAGGGTTATCAACTCAACTAGGTAGCTATTCTACTAGGTAGCTATTCTACTAGAAGGTCTGTTAGTAGAGGTACGCCTCAAGGCGGTGTCCTTTCTCCCCTTCTTTGGAACTTGGTGGTAAATGAGCTGCTAATATGCCTGGAAGAGGAGGGTTACAGAGTGATTGCCTATGCGGACGATATTGCTATTGCCGTATCAGGAAAGCATCCTACCACCTTACAAGAACTCTTACAAAACGCTTTAAATAGGCTAACCAATTGGGCAGACCGGTGTGGTCTGGGCGTCAACCCTCATAAAACAGAACTTGTTCTATTCTCCAGGAAATATAAAATCCCTCATGTAGATCCTCCCTCTATTAAAGGTGTTCCATTAACATTCACTGATCAGGCAAAATATTTGGGTCTTATTTTAGACAAAAAGTTAAGTTGGAAACCTAATATACAAGAAAGAGTCAAAAAGGCCACAGTGGCACTCTTCTCATGCAAAAAAGCCGTTGGGAACAAATGGGGCCTTCAACCTCGTATTACTCATTGGCTATATACATCGGTGATTAGACCGATTCTCACATATGGTGTTGCAGTATGGTGGACTGCTCTAGATAAAGCGGTAAACTGTGACAGACTAAACAAAGTACAACGTTCGGCTTGTTTATGCATAAGTGGTGCGCTTCGCACGACACCCTCTGCTGCTCTAGACGTTCTGCTATATCTGACTCCCCTCGATATATTTAGCAAACAGGTGGCTGCAAATACAGCCATACGCCTACAAGCTTCCTCACAATGGTACACCAATAATATTGGCCATTCCATCATTCTGAATTCATTCAGGTCACTACCTAGTCACATTGACTACACCATCCCAAAACCACAATTCGGTTTAAACTTTCAAGTCACCATTTCTTCTAGAACCCTCTGGGAGGATATGGCTTTCTTGGAAGATGAATCGGTTCATATCTACACGGACGGATCGAAAACTGATGAAGGGGTGGGTGGCGGTGTGTACTCAGAAAGACTTAAATTAAGTCTCTCATTCCGTCTTCCTAATCATTGTAGCGTGTTCCAGGCGGAACTTATGGCGATTAAAGAAGCCTTATCTTGGCTGAAGGAAAACGTGATATCAACTACAGATATCCGCATCTTCTCGGATAGTCAAGCAGCTATTAAATCCCTGGAATCGGTCTCTACTAACTCTATAACAGCCCTAAATTGCCGTTCGTCTCTGTTGGAGATGGCAAAACAGTTTAATATTCACCTGTGTTGGGTGCCGGGGCATAGGGACATCCCAGGTAATTGTAAGGCCGATGAACTCGCTAAAAATGGTACAACTTTACCTCTTTTACCTAGTAAGGCAGAAATAGGTATACCCATCGCTACATGTAAACTTTTGCTGAAGCAAGATGCCTTAGAGAGAACAAATCTTAGGTGGAATGATATCACCACTTGTTTGGCAACAAAACAAATCTGGCCAGTAATGGATTTAAAACGATCTAAGCGTTTGATATCTCTAAGCAGATTGCACATCAGCTCCATGATTGGTGTTATAACCGGACACTGCCTCATAGGCAAGCACGCAACGCGTCTTGGCGTATTCGCTAACGATTTTTGCAGAAGCTGTATGGATGAGGAAAAGATACAATCGATCCCTCACCTTCTATGCACGTGCCCTGCTCTATCTCATAGACGAAGACTTCACCTTGGTGAGTTCTACTTCAATGATCCTAGTGATCTGATAAACTTGCACATTGGCAGTCTATTACGCTTCATAAGAAGCTCCAAATGGTTCACCGAGTAAGGAAAAGGGTTTCCTAGATTCATGTGGTATCACAATGGACCAACTCATGGTCTAAGTGTGTCAGTCTCCATGACTGGCAGCCACTTCAACCTAACCTAACCTAAGTAGTGTATTGAAAACACTTATAAAAACCCAACTGCACATCGCCATTTGCATCACAATTTATAGAGAACTGATAGCGACAAAAATGCCGAAAAATGCCCAGATACGGAAAAAAAAGTATGAGCTTTTTTGATAACTTGCCTATTTTACAACAACAAGTAAAATTTTATATTTACAATTTTTTCGTTAACTCTAATATATTATACTGTAAATATTGGCATATTTAAATATATTTTTTTCCTTAATTTGAAATTGAGTTGCTTGGTTTCGAAATTTTTGGAATGGCCGTATACCACACTAATTGGCAACAATGCAGAAATGGAAATAAATGCGAAAGTTTTGGTAATAAAGTAGGAACTATTGTGGAAATAAAGTAGTTATGTAGGTTTTAACGTAATGTACATCAAAGGAAACATGCACATGTACAACAAGCACCCAAGAAAGAAATCTTCTGTTTGTATAACGTTATTTTAGCTAACTTGTTTGATAAAATGCTGTTAAATCCTTCCAAAGAACTCGTTGTCCTGATTAGTGTCTTATTACAGGAAATTTTCTCAGCTCCTTCCTGTTTTTGGATAGAGAAGTTTATTAAATCTAATAATTTATGTAGTGAAATATCTATTAATTTAATAAAACGTGGGAGGGGGGCGCCTCGGTGAGAAGCTCGGTGCGGCGCCGCACAGTGGTTCCTTAGTGGAAAAAACCCCTATTTTGAAAGAATTTTGCGGGCAAATTCAATGCGGTTTTTCGATTCTAGATATACAAGAATAAAGAAAACCGTTAATTTTGTATTTTTATATGCCTCAGGTCCGCAGTACAGTTAACACAAAGTAGCAACTTTCTATATTTCAGAAATTTCAAGTTTTTTTCAGTAGTTTTGATATGTACATATATTTCTTGATACAAGTAGCACTTAAGGTTGAAATAAAAAATATTATTTTATTAATTGTATATTTGTCTTTAATATAACATTTACCGTTTATCAATTTTGTCTATCCATGTAAAGTATTAGAGTTTCAACTGGAACATCCTCTGCAACTAATCATTCTTGCTTTTTTTGGTCTATAAGAGAAGAGGTAAGCGTTGCTAACTGTAGAGCCTTAGATTTTTTTCAAGTCTATGCTATATAATTTTGTCATATAAAAGGTCACTTTTGGTCACTTTGCCGTCAAAAAGCTTTTAAGTGTAAAAACTCGTGTTTGCTGAACAGCGCTTCAAATCGGCTTTTGGTTTTACCGTAACACAGCTATTTTGGTTGAAACAGTTTTTACATATGGCGTTTTTCTTTTTTGGCTCTGAGCAAAGCTCTGAGCAGAGGCTGAGCGATCAGAGCAGAGCTCCGAGCAGATTATGATCAGATTCCTCAGATTTAATTATGAAACACACTTGAGCACTGAACTGTCATTTCATGTGTTTTTGGTAAATTTCGTGAAATTTCTTGAAATTTTTTTACAATTGACGGGCGATTGTCCGAGAACTTTCCAGGAAATCCATTTTAAATTATGTATCACTAAAAAAATAAGTGAAGTTGGCTTCGCTCAGCGTTTCGCTCGATTCGCTCGGTCATTTTATCCTGAGCTAATTGAGCAAGCTCTGAGCTAGCTCTGATGGAAAAAAGAAACACACTTTTTATGCTCTGATATGTCTGAGCTAAAAAAGAAACATAGAATTTTTGTTTGACAGTTCCGTGATCTGCTCAGAGTTAAAAAAGAAAAACGCCAATAATAGAAGATCAATTAGACCATCGTAACAATTGCGTTTGAGCTTTGGTTAGGTAAAAACCAATTAGGAAAGTGCCAGAATGGCTTATTTTGTGCTTGAAAATTAACTTTTTCACACAGTAATTTAAAATGAGTGTCCTTGCTAACTATTATTATTATAGTACACACAAATACCTTACTAACTGTTTTGTAAATGAAAATTTATATTATATATAGTTATATATAGTTATATGAGCTGACCTATTATAACAGCTATTGCAAGATGTAAAAATACCTTTTCATCGACATATATCTTCGTTGTTCGTAAGACCAGTTTTCATAATTTTGCGCATAATACATACATTTGCTTCATACTCAAATGCACTCAAAAACATATTCTTGCTTAGCGGTCTTTATTATTTTGGTCTTGTAGACCGTCTTTTCCTATTCTGCTTGCAAATCAATTGTTGGTAAGGATGCTTAAATTTTGAGATAGGTCCATAATTTTTGTACCATGATGAGAACTTTTCCCATTAATACTACATGTCAAATATCAACAAGATCGGTTTATCCGTTTGGTTTTTATAGAATTATTTCCATTTGGTCCATAGAAAGGCCAAAAATATTTGAGCACATTTTTCTTTTTTTTTTTACACTTCAGAATTCTTTGTTGTAGTAAGCTTAAAGCAAGCTGCGTTCTACAATCAGAGGCTCATCATGAGTGCATGTGTTAGTGGTTAGTAGATTAAGTAAAGCTAATACAAGCACATAAATAAATAAAAATTAACAAAATTAAACAATAAACAAATTTAGACACAATATATTTAGTATAAAACAATTAAATAAGGTATTAAATAACCCATACATAGATATTTACGAGAGCGGAACACTGGTTCGCAACAATGTTTTTAATCTTACTTTACTTATGTTAAAATCAACACAGGCAGCGTTTAAATTAAAAAGTTTGCACATACGATTAAGAGGTTCGTGATTACCATAATTGGTTCTATGAAAAGGAACAAGAAAAAGTTCAAATCTTCGTAGGTGGTGGGATCCCCCGCGGTAGTTAATACCTATACAGGCTAATAAGTCAGGAGCGTCAATTTCGCCACTGATAAGTTGATGAAAAAATATTAAATCATTATTAACGCGCCTTTGATATAAAGTTTGAAGTTGCAGAAGCATGATTCTGTGTTCATAAGGTGGCAGGTTATACGGATCAGCCCAAGGAAGACCTTTCAAAGCAAAACGAATGAAGTTATGTTGTATTGATTCAATACGGCTCTTGTGAATTTTGTAAAATGGAGTCCATACTTGGGAGGCGTACTCAAGATGGGGTCTTACGTAAAAATTGTATAAGGAAAGAGTAACATACGGATCGTTAAATTCTTTTGTCCAGCGTTTTATAAATCCAAGCATGGAACTCGCCTTATTTACAATATAATTTATATGTACTATGAAATCTAGATCAGAACTAAAGTGAACACCCAGGTCTTTGAAATTAAAAACACGACAGAGCGTGTGCTGTGAAATGGAATAGTCAAAAGCACTAACTACTCGTTTTTTAGAGAAAGTTATAGTTTGGCATTTAAGAGGGTTAAGAGAAAGGCCGTTTTTACCACACCAAATATTAAAATTGCAAGAGAATATTCAATTTCAATTTCAATTTGTTTTATTGAACATAATATATACAATTTGGCTTACAACTAATAAGATACATTGAAAAATTTACATTTGTTGGCACATAGGGGGCCTAACTTTATACTATGTCTTAGGTTTAAAATTTTATAATTATATAAAATACATGTCAAAATTAATTTAAGCGTCGGTTGACTTTTCATTCTCGGGGTGTTCCATCCCGGTTGTCTAGTGGTGATTTTGGTGTGGATTGTTAGGAGGTTTGGCATTTAGCCGCGGTAGTAGGCTGACCCTGTGTCAGCGTAGAAGGAAACTGTTTCCTCGTTGTCTATGGGGATAATGTTGTCGTCCAGGGTTTCCATCACACTGAGGTACCTCGGATCGGGTTGTCGTTGCTCGGTGGACATACTTCTTATCAGCTGATTTGGATGACTGTGGATGTTTTCTATTAGCTTCTTTGTAGAGAGCACTAGGTACCTGTCCAGAGGGATTATGTTCGCTTCTGTGTAGAGGTGTTCATTCCTGTAGTGTTTCCGTCGCTGGCGGTCGAAGTGTAGTCCGGTGCAAATTCTAAGTATTTTTCTTTCGAACACTTGAAGTTCCTTCATGGCTGTCTTGGAAATTGAGAACCAGACTGGGAAGCAATAGGCTATGACTGGCCGCAGGAGTTGCTTGTACATCAATATTTTCGTCTGCAAGAGAATATGGTCCCGATTAGATTGTACTGTTTTAAAAATTTTCATATCATCAGCATATATAAGAATATTACTGTAGTACCTCGTGGCATGATGGTTAGTGCGTAGGACTGTCATGCCGAAGGTGTGGGTTCGATTCCCAGCCGTGCCATCTAAAAACAGAAATGTTTTATTCGAGGTACTGCCTCTTGCGAGGAACTGACAAATCCTCCAAGAGTATTACTTGTCATGAAAAAGTGCTTCTCATTTAGCCGTTCGGACTCGGCAAAAAACTGTAGGTCCCCTCCATTCCTGCCAACAAACACGCACACAGGAATGGTTGTGAGTTGTAAGTCACTAGGCCCTGGTTCTCCACGAGCTGTTGCGCCACCCAATTTATTTATTAAGAATATTACTACATCGGATACAAGAAGTAACATCATTTATAGCGAGAATGAACAAAAACGGGCCCAGATGACTTCCTTGATGTACACCCGAGTGAGCACTAAATGGGCTTGAAAGACAATTTCTGAATTTTACCTGGTAAGATCTTTTTTCAAGGTATGACCTAATCCATGATGTAACAAAAGGTGGAAAACCAGAGGCTTTAAGTTTGAATACAATAATTTCATGACTTAGTTGATCGAATGCTTTTGAAAAGTCAGTGTATATGCAATCAACTTCATCCCCGTTTTCTAATGCATTAGAACATTTATGCAAAAAGGTAAGGAGATTTGTTACCGTTGATTTTCTTCTCAAATCCATGCTGTTGATCACATATAATACTCTTAGTATGAAATGCTAGGCTCTCACATACAACTTGCTCAAAAAGCTTTGGAATACAAGAGAGCTTTGCTATGGGCCTATAGTTCATTATATCAGTTTTGTCACCTTTTTTAAAGATTGGCGTAAGAAACGATTTCTTCCATAAATTCGGAAATACTCCTGTCCTTAAAGATAACTCGAACAACAATTGAAGGGGTTGAACTAGTAAAAATTTACACTTTTTCAATAATATAGGCGGAATTCCATCTGGACCAGATGAAATCATCATTTAATGATGAGAGGAGGTCTAAAACAGTACTCGGTGGCACTGGGATATTGTTGCAGCTTGTTTGGGCATAAGTATGTAAATTCTTAAAATAATTTTCGTCGACATCTAATGGCTTGTCAACAAAAGAATTACGAAAATTTTTCGCAAAAGCATTACAAATATCAATGGTTTCCTGCAACGAACAATTTTCATACATGAAGTTTGCTGGATAACCATCTGAGTTTCTTTTCGAATTAACAAACCTCCTTAATGCCTTTGGGTCATCTTTTAGAGAAATACCCATTTCGTTTACATGGTTAGTGTATAGATTTTTTGAAAGAGTTTTAAATTCTTCAAAAAGTGTAAGGTAGAAGTTGTGGTCGACTGGTGAAAGAGTTTTTAAGTACACTTTCCATGCTCTGTGTCTTTTATTTCGTAGTGTTCTTAACCATACCATGAGTGGCAAAAGTTTCTATTTTTTGATAGTTTTAATGGGATAGTATTATTAATGCAGTTGTTGAGGATGGAGTAAAAACTAAAAACTGCTTCGTCAATGTCGCTAGATACTGATATATTCTCAATGCCAGACCTAGCTACTTCATCTGAGAGTAATTGAAAGTTTGCCTTTCTGAAGTCAAAACTATATGAACAGTCAAAAGGGTTACTGTTTTTAGTAAGGTGATTGCTCAGGTCAAACAAAATATCCAAGGGAGGATGATAGTTATCTATTATAGTAAGTCCGGAACTAGATTCTAGAACCAGAGTACTATTAGCGTCTGAAGAAAATACCAAATCGAGAATTCGATTTTTAGAGTTTTAAATACAGCTAATTTGCTGTAAGTCAGTTGATATTATTCTATAGGATTCGTCATCAGAGGGAACCCACTCTATATGAGGTAAATTAAAATCACCAAGCAGTAATATGTTGCTGTTAGAGCAAGACAAGTCAATAACAAAATCTAAGCCTTTCGAATCACATCACATTCACATTCACATCAAATTGGTACCAAATAACTAAAAAGTTATTTGGAAGGATAAATTTTTGTTTTTTAGGTACAGTAAAACTCACTTAAGTGCTTACCCATTTACCTCTACGTGCAATGCTGTGCTATAACTTTTTTTAAAGCTAATATTTCATTCTTTATTTTGTCTTTTGATTTAAGTCGTTTCATTAAATAGTTTTTGAGAAATTAAGTTTTAAAGATGAAATTTAGAAAAAAATCTTTTTTTTTTTTGTTTTTAATTGATTTTTTATAAAATTTTGCAATGTGAAGGACATTTTTTTTCCAATATTCAATGGCCCAATAAACTTTTAGTCAAATAGTAAAAACCTTATTTCAATAAATATAAATTTCTAAGAAATTAGAAAAATACTGAAAGATACTTTTTTCCCTGGAATCCCCTTTTTTCGTTTTTTTATGAGTGGATTCACAACTGGAAATTTTCCCTTTAAATCCAAAATTTGAGATGTGGATTAGTTGTATATTTTATGATTACAGGTCAATTACTCAATAAACTAGAGTTGGGTAGTTCCGGACCTGTATAGTTCCAGGAACTATATCTTCTGTCGGAATGATTCCAGTTCGTTCCGGAATCTAAACTCAAACATGTCCATAGTTCCAACATCACACAACCAGAATTAAAAGAACTAAAAGACCTAAACAAACGCATACACATAAAAGTTTTCATGCATAGTTCAGTTCATAGTTCCAGTTCCCACTTGACTTCAACTTCACCACAGCCAGAGCCAACGAGGATACATGTATTATCTCTCTAAAGAAAAACAAAAATGTGAACAAATAAAATACACACTACACACACGTCAGCTATGGTTTGTTATATATATATATGTACCTATAGTACACGAGAACTTAGTAAAAGGGATGAAGCATAACTTCCGAACGCTAGTATGCATTTATGAAAAGTATACTGAACGAGATACATACATATATAGATAGTGATCATTGGATATGGAACTACATAATATAAAATATGGAGCTGAAACCGAAAGGAACTATGAACATTCATAACAGATCCGGAACGATGATCGTTCTCGGATCTGTTATTAATGTTCATAGTTCCTTTCTGTTTTAACGATGATCGTTCTCGGATCTGTTACGTATGTTCATAGTTCCTTTCTGTTTTAGCTCCGTATTTTATACTAGTTCCATATCCATACCCTAGTTTTCTCCCTTCATAGTTCCATTCAAACAAACAGAAATGTATTTGGCTGCGAAATAATAATGCGAAATAAATCTATTTTATTTACTTGCGATATATATTTGTAGGTACTATAAGGCAAGTTTTGGATTCGTGTAGAAAAAAGTTTGAGATAACAATCAAACATGATGTTAAGATTATAGGGAAAACCAGAAAAGTGGGTGGCACAATTCTGTCTGTCTGTCTGTCTGTTCGTCTACAGCCTTAACGGCTCGATCGATGTTCTTCAAACTTGGTACATAGTGGTTTTTGGTGATTATGCCCACACGTTTTTTTTCATTTTTTTCTTAGAACCTTTTGGGTGGGAAACCAAAGAAACAATTTTGATTTTCTTCAAAACGATACGACCGATTTCCATTAATATAAATAGTTTTGTCTACCAAAATTTTTGGAAAACTATTTTTTGGATTTTTAAAAAATTATCAAACTTTCTTTGGAAAATTAAATATTTCGAAAACGAAATGATCGTTTTTTTTTTAACTCGACACTTAAGAGATGTTTTGTACTCTCTAAAATAATTTTTGAAAATATTTTATATTTACGAAAAAATAACGGTACCTGCCTTCAATACAAAAGTTAAAAAACAGCAAAGGAAAATATTTTTTTGCTTAAAAACGACTCCTATGATTTCGATAAAACTTTTTCATAAACTAAAATTAGTACGATCTACTATCAAAATTTATAAAATTTTACACTTGGCAACTATTAATAGTACCTGTCAAGGAAAGTATTTTTTATTTTGAATTATCTCGTTATCGGCTTAACGGACTTAGATGATTTTTATCTACAAATTCCAAGTAAAATTAAATTATATTGCATATCAAAATTTTCAAAAAAAGTTTTTGAATTTTTTAAAAAGTTTCAATTTTTGTTTTGAAAATTCGATATCTCAAAAACGGGTGACAATTTTGTTTCAAATTTTGTTCTTATATACAAGTAAATATATGCTTAAGGTTTGCATACCAAAATTTGTTCTAAAAAATGTTGTTAGAATTTTATATATAAAAAATTATTTTTTTAAAAAACCACTCCAACGATTTTAAAATTTTGTTCCCATACAATCATATTCAATCAAGAATTAAGATGGCATTCTTTTTTTCACCCTAAACTGTCATTAAAGGAGTTGTTTTAGCTAATTTAAAAATCGTATTTCATTCTTCTCTACATTTTTTTTTCATTATTTCCATGTTTTTATATCCAATTTTCTTAGACCCGCAGTGTGTGGAACATAAGAGCAAGTACGTGCGACCCAGTCGTGCATTTTATTTTATTCTGCTGAGTGTTGTGTTGACTCATTAACTGATGTTTGATAATTTTTGTTTTATTTGCTTTCGGCTTAAGAAATCATTTTGATGATATGATGTATTAAGAAACGTCTAAGAAATCTGAAATTTTCAGTTTTTTACTGCCCCGGAAAAAGTTTATTTTTTGTTCAATTGGCTGACATTTGGATCAAAATAAACTTTTTCCGTCGAAATATAGTTTGTCCCCCAATGCATGAAAAGTATTCAATCATTTGGATTGAAGCTAAATTTAGTTCCAATCACGAATCATGAATATGAAATGAAAAATCTTAATAGTTCCGCGGAACTAGTTCCAGGAACTAGTTCCGATGGAAAAAAGAATCGTTCCATGTCCGTTCCGCTGTTGGAACTGTTTTGCGCAACTCTACAATAAACAGATTAATCTATTTTGTTTTTCCATCCTCAACTTTTGTCTTATAGGCAAGTAGGTAATAAAAAAAACGACCTGGATTAATTTAATTTTCCAGTTTTTATTTTATTATTTATTCTTCATCTTTCATTATTAACATCATCATAAACATCTTCAAAAACATCATCATCATTATTACCATCATCTTCATCATTATCATCATTGTTATTAACAGTCAAAAATTCGAGAGCCTCCTTTGAAAACGACTGCTTTTTATCTTATTGTTTGTCCTTAAACCACTGAGATAAGGATCTGACGTCAATAGAAGCCGGTTAATCACATCCTCGTTGCATGCCGTCCTGGAGAATTTTCGTGAAAAGTGATCCCTGTATTGGCGGAAATGCTTATTTCTAGCTTCTGCAGCTTTTTCGGATAACTGGCCGATTGGCAACAATGCATGGGATATGACACTAGCAGAATGAATTAAAATCTTATGCACTGTTGGAGACATAGGCTGCCATGGATACAAGTTTACATAATATTTAGCAGTATCCATCGTGAACTTCTCGAATTTTTTAAGATCTATCTCATAACCAGAGGATATCACTTCTAATATAATTTTGAATTTATTAATTAATGATAAATCCACGCTTGTAATGGAAGCTGCTTCTTCTTGGTACACGTAGGTATAGCATGGATATAATATCTTTATTGGCCTGATGAATCACTTCGTATTGACTTGCAGTTAAATTAGCTTCGACGAATATCCTCAAAGCGTTTTCAGGTGTGTGTTTCTTCGTTTTCAGGGCTTTACTGCCAAACGCTGCTGCTTTCCGAAACTTCATAGCCCTGGTTGGAGTTTTGGTCACAACCTGCATCACTTTGGCTATATCAGTTTTCCCGCCGCTCTTTGACTTATCTGTGCCGCGTATGTCAGTTCATCAATAGACACATTTTTTTCGAAATTCCACTGTTTTTCGACGTTTTGTTCGATCACTTGATTCCCCGAATTTTTTGCTTGGGTGACCTTGAGACCTTCCGGGAAGTATGCCAACAGGTAGTGTTATTTCTTCACTTAGCCACTCTTCATTCATATCCAAGAAACGCCTTTCTGTTCTATTACAGAGTTGCCATCTTCGTTTATAATTTGGTTTGAATGCCTTGGTAATTTTTCGAAGTTCATCTATTTTCTCTGGGGGACACTTTGTTATATCCATAAGTTTTTTATCCAAATCTTCAAGTTTATCGTCAAGGAGCCTCTGTGAGCTTCCTCTAAACAACTCATGAAGCTGTTTTCTGGTCATAGACAAGCTGGAATTAAAGTCATCTGGAATAATATAAAAATCTATTATTAAGGGCCGATTTAAAGCAGTTTTTTCAAAGGCTCTGTTTTTTCTTAGGTGAAAACTTGTGAATGGTTTGGAAAGCAAAGATTGTTCTACATATCCAACAGTTTAATAAAATATATGATATACTATGTTGCGGCGTGTTGCGCTATTTCAAAAACACTAATGTTTTGAAAAAACAGTGAAAAAAGTACAAATTTTTTAAGTGAATACTTTAACTCATCGATATGAAAAAATTAAGTTGAATAAACAAATAAATTTTAGCTTAAAATACTATACATACCTTGATTAACAATATCCATATCAAATTTTTTCACTAGAATCACTTTTAAGACTAAAAAAACACACGCCGAAAATACACTTTTTTTTTAATCGCAGAAGAATTCGTGCTTACTCAATTAGTGCTAGTTGCAACTGATGGTGTCGCGAACGGGGGTGACCAATTTATAATTAATTTTAATTTATAGACTTCACTAAAGAGTAGCCTGGTCATCTACCTATTATGACACACAAGCTTAATCCTGGGAGGGAAAATTGATTTATGGCCACGTTTCAGGTCAAAATACCGCACTGTGCGCTGTCGGTCGCACCCGGCCTTGCCGAGCCTCGCCGACGCACGTGCGTCGGTCGCGCCTAGTCGTTCACGCCGCACCGGGCCTCTCACCGAGGCGCCCCCCTCTCACGTTTTATTCAATTAATAGATATTTCACTACATAAATTATTCACCCCGATTAGAATCCGACGAATGAGCTGTGGAGGGAATCAGACTTGATTTTGGCATTTTTACTATGATCCAAATGTCAAAATTGAGTCTGACTCCCTCCGCAGCTCATTCGTCGGATTCTGTAATCGGGGTGATAAAATTAAATAAACTTCTCTATGCAAAAACATGAAGGAGATGAGAAAATTTCCTGTTATAAGACACTAAACATGACAACGAGCTCTTTCGATACTATGAAATGTACATAATTATGTTTATAATGTAGGTTTGTTGGAAATTAGATCAGTTCGTAAGTTTGTACATATGTATATCTACCTAAGTTTTGTTTTTGGTAATTAAATCGAATATAAATGGCAATAACATCGAATATTATTTTGCACTTGTTAATAAAGACGACCTCCACTTTGGATCGATCGACATTATTTCTCTTTTATTATTCCATAATTGGAAATAAAGTAGAACAAACAAAACCTTGAAAATCGACTTTATTTCCTATACCTACCTTTTGAAAATAAGGTCGATTCGGTCTACTTTATTTCACGGCACCGAGTTTGTATGGTTCGTGGATGTTTGGGCATGCTTCTCTGGCCATGGAGTAAGTCCGATTGATAAAATATATGGAATTATGGACCGGTTCCTATTCAAGAACATCATGTAAAATGTCATGCTTCCACGTGCTGAGGAGGATCTTCTCTTAAAATTGATATTTATGCACTGTATCCTGGACCCATGTTCTGTAACTCCGGCGATAACTTATCGCATCGTTAAAAAAATGAAACGATTCATTCCTCGCTTATCGCCTCTGGAAAAATTTGCGTTTCTATAACTCGATGCGATACGCTTCAACTTTCTCGGGAATTTCCACTGGAAGGCGATAAGTCTCTCTGTCATTTTGACATTTTAAAACAAAACAAAAAAAGAAAGTGAAATTTTTAAATTTTAATTTGTGATCTATTTAAAAAAAATAGAAAAATAGTTTGATGCCATACTAGGCTGTGAAATATTATTTCAATTTTGGCAGCAACAAATAAATAATCGAAGTTATTAAAAAAGCTCAAGGGCGTCAATGAAGACGGAAACATCCACGTCGCGTCGGCCAGGACGAAGTGTGAAGAAAAGGTGAAACTACAGAAAACTTTTTTGTCCAAAATCCAAAGCAGGGATAGTAGATCCACAAATAGTAGGTCTGCTCCCAAGCTTGAAAGAAATAAGAAACGGACAAAAATTCTATTGAAAGTATCCAAGTCCACGTCGAATGCATATCCCGTTTCCTTTACTGTTCGGATAGGAAAATGGTTGTAAAGTAAGTTTTTCTTTCGGGATATTATGTGTCTTTATGAATGATATTTTTTTCTACGTACATACATATTTGTAGATTCAAAACATCAAGGATCGAACGAAAGAAAAAGCCTCCGAGGGAATGCTGTCGCAATACGATGTGAAGTAATTCTAATGAATGAATTTTTGTGCTTGTGATGAGTTACAATACTATTTTTATTTTTTAGATGAAAGCCAAAAATAATAGAAGAAAACATAGTTTCTCTAGCAACATCTGAATTGGGATCATTGCAAACTTCAAATGAAGAAACGACCATTTAAACAAAGCTTCGCATAGCCATCATAATAATAATCGGCAGTTGTTCATTGAAACGGAAGCACAAACTGAAGGAATTGAATACAAATAAAATCAAATTCACAAACACAATTTGTTTAATAAAACTGAAAGAACATTTTTTTCATATTCTATTATTAGAAAATAACTTCTATCATTTTTTTTTGGTTGAAAGAAATCTTGTGTTCGACTACTGGGAACTAGGCATTTTGCAGCTTTTGTTGTTTTATAAAAAAAAGTAGTTATAGTTACTAGAAAAACCTTAAAAGTTATAACAAATATTTGAGTTTAAGTTCCTAAATAATTTTACATCATATATTTACGTTCAATGGTTTCCTCTTATGGCCAGTTGTACAAATATTTAACTCGTGGTTCAGCAATTTTAACTCAACGACTTCGAAAAATGGACTGAGGTTCGACGATAGTTTAGGCATTAAATTGGCTACTATAAGATACTTGAACCTTGAACCATCGTTGAACCTCAGTAATTCGCCCGAAATCAGCCAGTAAAAATATTTGAACCACAGATCAAAATTTGAACCACGTTTGTACAACGGGTCCCAAGTGTTCGATTACTGGGGACATGACCCTAAATATACATAGGTTACCTTCATATACTATCTACCTAGGTGTAAATAAAACCAATAAATATTTATTTTATTTTATTAGTTGACTACACAAATACATATCTTGCTTTTCGTTTGATTAACTTTTTAGTTATGTTACATTTCACAGTTCCCTACTGACTACTACTAACTTCACTGGGCAAGATGCTCAACATCACCAACCATACAATCCACATAAACAATTATTTTCATTGATTGATATGTCGCTACATTATTTGTGGACACATATTTTTGTTCCTGTACTAGTTTTTTTCTGGAATTATCATAATTCGAGAATATACTTCTTACCAAGAGTGAAGATAGCATATGTTAAACGTTTAGGATTTTACCACGATATCAGAATAAATAAATGCCTTCGACCTTTTTTTATAGAATTTTTAATACAAAGCTTCAACTAAATTTGGTTTTGGATTTCATCTGTTTGGGTTCACCAGGCAGCGACTCCATGGAATTCTTTTTCTCTTTAAAGTTCTAAGCTTCTGTTCGTTTCAATAGCTATGAGATACATGATGAATTTAAGCTCCGTCAGCTTTTTTTCGCTTAATATTTTTCTAGATCTTCCTCTAACATTATATCTGTCGTCTAAAAATGAAAGAACATTAAGCTTAGAGTGCAAAGAACTATTATTTCGAATATTTTACCTATAATTTCTCAAATTCTATTCATGTTGATTGGTTTTTCTTTAAGCCTAGTACGCTGCTGATGCGAAACGAAATTTTTAGTTGGTCTCCAACAAGACAACGAAATGCTTACGAAAACGAAGCGGAAAAATATTCATTGACAGTTGCACAAATTCAAAAAATTAAAACAAATGCAAATGCAAAAAAATCACAAGCAGCCATGCTGTAATGAAAGAAACAACAAAAATAAACACGAAAAAACACAAATGTCATTTTTTCGCACACAATAGGCGTTTTCCTTTGGAGGTGGCGAAGTACTTGCAAATACTTTGCCAGCTTTTTTCAATGGAACACATCAAACTGCTTTCCCATGTAAAATGTATCTACTCGCGCATGAGAGCATGTGCAGTTGATAGTACTAGATTAGGGTTTTCATCTACTCGTAAGTACTTCGCCACCTCCAAAGGAAAACGGCTAATAAATGGTCTGGGTAATTAATTGTGTGCGAAAAAAGAGTGTAGACTTCTCCAAATAATCTGCTACAGTTTTCAATTTCGCTCATCGAACAGCGTACTGCAGAACGAAAAGTAGAACTAAATTTTTAGTTTATGATTTTGTTGTGTCATTTTTGTATGGGATTTTTCGTTTCGCATCAGCAGCGTACTAGGCTTTACGTAGAAAAAACTCTTGATTGTGTTTCATGGCTATTTATTAGACGAGTCAAAATAAACATATAAACAGCGATTCACATTTTTTACAGTCCGGATTTTTTTTTTTTTTTAGTTTATTTACCACTGGTGCTTTTAGAATTTGGAAATTACATTGCATTTCGTCATTCACCGCTACTGCTAAAAACTTTTTTTTTAATACCGCAAATATATCAAACCAATTATGTTTTATGAATAATGACACTCTTAACAAAATAAATGAAAATGTGTAAATTAAAATTTTTAGATTTGATTTCATTATTCACATCTCATTTACTCGCCTGCTCGGCAGTAGGTGATAATATTTGACGTTTTTTATGAAAAAGATATCGCCTTTCGAGCTTACAGAACACCAATTTATCGAACTTTCCAGTGATTCTCATTCCATAGTGTTTCATGCGATAAAATTATCGCCTGTCAAGGTTACAGAAACCCGATGATGCGATAATTTGGCTTTTGTTCCATTTTTCATCGTTTCTCGACTATTTTTATCGATTCGATAGTTACAGAACATGGGTCCTGGACCCATGTTCTGTAACTATCGAATCGATAAAAATAGTCGAGAAACGATGAAAATTGGACCGAAATTAATTTTATCGCATCATCGGGTTTCTGTAACTTTGACAGTCGTTAATTTTATCGATTGGAACAATCGAAATAGAAATCCTGGAAAAATTCGATAAAATGGGTTTCTGTATCTTAGAAAGTCGATAAGTTTTTCATTTCAAATGTCAAAACTTATCGCTGGCCTAAGAGCTGGCGAGTAAGTAAAAAGATACAAAATAAAATAAAATAAAAAGTTTTAAAATTAAATGGTTGGAATCAGATCCAGTGCAAGCAAGTTAAAACTTAAAAGTAAACAAAAGAATTTGAATACCTATCATAAATGATCAACTAATTGTCATCAAACCGTGTTACAATTTAATTTGTTTTTTTCTTTATCATATTTCAAGTATCAAATCGCAAAGTTTAACTGAAGGTAATCAGCAAATAAATCAATTCATATTTTTCATTGTTAGAACTGTTTTTTTCTTTCTAAAAAAATAGCCAAACGACGAAGAAAAATATCTCTTAAAGGGCCCACAGACACCAGACTTGTGTGCACATTTCGCACACCGACACACATGTTTGCAGACAAGTGTGGTGTCTGTGGGCCCTTTTACTGTCCAAAAATAGCAGAACCAGACTCCCTCTTATGAAATTGGAAGTTTGCAAATTTTGCTAAAATAATTGTTTATTGTTGCATTTCCCCAGGATAAAGTAACTTCCATATTAGATGCTTCAATAGTTTTTGCAAATCATGCTCGCAAAAAAAACATTGGTTAGATGACGTGAAATTAGCATACGAGATTGTGCTGGACAGATCATTTACCTTTCCGCACCATGGCATGTAAGTTCACTAAATCCAACCCAATGGAAAAATAAATGTAATCTCTTTGTGTCCGCAGGTCCTTGCTTAGCAAGCAGAGGCTCACGACTCGATGCCATTGCCTCCAATCAAATCACATTGTGGTCTGCGCTTATGGCTTACCTCCCGATAGTTATTGCCTCTCCACCTACAATTACAAACTGTGAGCTGCAAGCCATCCCCGTAAAATGACCAAGTCCACCTTGGAATCACGTTCCACCATCAAGCCAAGACCATTACCTTGGTAAAATCCCAACCGGGTCAACAGATTCGCAACCAAATGCCGATGTGAAGATGGAAGTCGAAAGTGAAGCAACCAAAGCAAGTGCATTGGAGGAGCTGTAAAACGTTAACGCGAGGAAGATGACTTCGAAGTTGTAACATACAAAATTAATTGGCGAGGAAAATAAAGTTTTTATTTCTAAATAGAATTTTGTTTCACTTTTGAATTGCGGCACATCCAAGATCCATAATTTGGAGGTTCTCCATCCATTTTTTGCATTGCATTTGATGGCTTTCTGTTTTTTGGACCTTCAGATGGTTGCAGGATTTCAGAGTTGGGATAGCACGACGCATATCGCCTCCAGATGTATCCACGATTGATCCAAACGCACTTTCTTCGACAATCTAAAATTATGAGTTCAAGTCAATTGAGTAATTCACTCCTTATCTTACCTTGGATCTTCACAGGGGTTTAAAGCGAAATTTTGTACAACGCCAAAAGTAATGAAATCAATGATTCTTGACACGTATTTGCAGACTAAGCAAAACCACGTACTGCGGCTTTCTTTTTCTATTGTACGACGATGTGGCGCTGCTTGTGCAGCCTGTGTCCTAGAATCGGCCTCGTCCAATAAGATGATATTGTAAGTGGATGATCATCGCCGTGCTAGTGACTGGGAACTGCCAGACATGGTCTTGTATCTTAAAAAAAAGCAATTTCATTGAAAAGTTATGAGGAGCACTTAGACAGAGCTTACGTGCTGTAAGCCGACTTCGAAACACTTGGGTCGTATTTCTCTTAAAGGTGGTGGTAGAGCAATTTCGACTTTTGTTTCCTTCTCGATTCTGCAATTCGCGTTCATTGAGCAGTGCTGAATCCATGATGAAGTTATTGGTTTGTCTTTTTTGGACAAAAACCTAACTTAAAAAAGTTTTCCGTGTTTCTTTTGTTGATATTTGGCCGTTTCGGAGCGCTGTATTGTTACAAATGAATGAATGCATCAATAATAAATTTTTCTGATGAAGTTTTGGCTACTATAAGTTGAAGTTACTGTATTATGAATTATGTAGACATAATTGGACTGTTTGGTGCAATATTAATTCAATTTTTAGTTTATTAATCTTATTTTTGTTGGTCGCGACTTAAAAAAAAAAAGAATTATTTGGTTTTTTTTATGGGTTTTGTTATTTCAATATGACAGTTCAACTTATCGCCTTCCACTGGAAATTCCAACCGGAAGAGTTCGGAAATTGAACTTATCGCGTTCAGTTACAGAAACCCGATATTTTCCAGAGGCGATAACTGAGGAATGAGTTGTTTCATTTTTTAACGATGCGAAAAGTTATCGCCTGAGATACAGAACATGGGTCCTGGTCTCAAACCCATGAAGACACTATTGGAGATTGTAGATCGAAGAAAAGTTCAGATAAAATAGGAGAAATAGGAACAATCTCTTTATCAAGGTAAGGAGGCTTGGAATAGTATACCAAGTTCCACTAATCAAAATTTTCTGGAGAGTATGCCCAGGAGCTTCAGTGTGATGATAAAATACAAAGGTTTTGTCACAAAATATTAAAAATTAAATTAAATGTAAATGAAAACATGCATTTTTAAAAAGTTGCTCATGTTTTGACCAGGTAAAAATGGACATGATATCATTATTCTTTGATTATTTAATAAATTTAGCTATGAACATCATTTTTGTTATTATTAATTTTATTTTGGTAATAATAAGAGCAGTTATTAATAAGAAGTTTATTGAATAAATTAAAATCCAGGCAGTTATAGACCAGAGTTTTATTTCTTGCAAAAGTTGCTTATGTTTTGGCCAACACTGTATGTATAAGACGCATATATTTATTGGTATCGGAATCTTGGGAGTATTTTGTACGATACCTGATTCCTTATTTAAGCCTAGTACGCTACTGATGCGAAACGAAATTTTTAGTTGGTCTCCAACGAGACAACGAAATGCTAACGAAAACGCAGCGAAAAATATTCATTGTCAGTTACACCAATG